>JARQZJ010000100.1:0-600000 GCA_030704895.1 Henosepilachna vigintioctopunctata | reverse complement strand
AATGCCAAATACTCCATTGGCGTAGATATTTCTTGGTGTTAAGGATCAAAGGAATGACAAAGGTATACTTATGATTTTGTCATTTTTCGTTCATATATTCATAACTTTTCTTGTCCAAGATGTTATTGTTAAGATAAGTTTCATTTGTTCTTATTACATACTAGCTCACCGGGCGAACTTTGAACGCCCATTTCTTTTTCTGAATATTTTTCAAAAAGACATATTCTACTATTTGTGTTACACTATCTTGTTTTCAATATTTATCCTGTTTGAAGCCAGCAACTTACTCACTTACGAAGGCACTGCAATACTTTCTCCCAATTCAAACAGTCGAATTATCGAAAAATTTCTATATTAACACGTTTGATGTATAGAAAGTGATTAACCTGTCCATTTTATATTTGAACGGCATCTTCCTAATTTCGTAGCAAGTACTTGTCCCATATATCTCATCATCAATTATATGAGATATTTGCTGGATATAAGTCAAAAAATGTTCAGAATTTAGTCCATTCCCGGAAACCAATGAAATAATGGCTTTGGTAGCTGTACCAATAGCGTCTATTTGAATTGACTGTTCGCCTAATATTTTGTAGCATCATTGGTAGTGTTTTCTTATCAATAACAATTGAATTTTTCCTAGCAATATTGACACACAACGTTCATTGGTCCAATAGCAACGATTTGCTGTGAACTGTGATCTATTTCAACGTTATACTCGTAATTGAATGCAGGTCGAAAGGAGTTAAACGCAACCTTTTCATATTGGTAATTTCGATTCTGTTCAACTTTTATATTGAATTGAAGTTTTATTATAAGTCGTGATAGCTCTGAACTAACCAAGATGTGTGATGAGATATTCAGTTTTTTTACATCCTTTTTTCGAGAATTAATAATTATTTCTCACTTATATTATCAATTTAGTATTCTTAAATTTTCTAATTTTATACGCAATTTTTTGAACTTTTTTCCTGACAATAACAAACACACTACAAAAATAGTAAAACCGGTACACCGTTGACTCTACATTTCAGTCAGAAAACGTTTGTATGGGAAAAATAAATGGGCTGTTTCTAGGGTTTTCTCGGCAATTATTCGAATTTTTCCCGTAAATACCATCCTCGAACTTCAACGAACATTTCAAAAATTTAATTTGCAAAATTGTTCCAGGCGTTGTTGAGTTATGCACTTACACATTTTGGGATTCATTTTTTATTATAGATAACCATTACTCAATAGTGCAGATGCTTCATAATGAAACCAGTTTTCCACCAGGATTTTTCCAAAGATGACCTCTGTTTTCTGCAATGTAAAAATCACAGTGACTATTGAAAATTCTCCGAATGGAATTATTAAATAGGTAGTTTTATCCTTCAATACTCTACTTCAATAATACGAAACATACTGATAAACCTTGATTGAATAGCGAACATGAGTACACAAATCACGGAGATGATAAGTGTTATAGGTAACTAGTAGATAACAGACCATACTTAAGTAGACTTATTTTGAGCCAAAATGTCTTTGAAATGATCTTTTTTTATACCCTGTGAGAAAATGCGAATAAATAATTCTTAATATTTGAATATTTAATAGTGTTTGCGTTTACTCACTATTAACAGTTAGTAACAGTTAGCGTTAAGTAACAGCTTAAAGTACCATGGTGCCAAAAAGCTGTTATCAACTTCTTTTAAATATTTAATAGTGTTGGCGTTTACTTGATGTAAATCCTTTGGAATTGAATATGAACTTAAATTCAAACACTTGAATTTATGTCCACGTTTTCATTCCTTGTATGAATCCTCTACTTGCCGAACTACTGGTGTTATCTGTTCTTAGTTTGATGTATTTGGGGAACACCTCTTTATTCTGTTAGCATCTGAAGAAGTCGTTTGTAACGACGAAACGTGTCATGCTATGTAGTTAATAAAGTGTAAATCATAAGTTCAAGTGTTTGAATTTAGGTTTATATCCAATCTTATTATTTATTCTCACTTTCCATCAATTTCACTATGAGAATTAACGGTAGTTGCGATTGTGCTAAGAAGAATATTTTTTTGAAAAATTATTCGCTCAATAGGCTCCTCAATTTGCAGCTTTCTATGAATTTGAGAAGAATCAGTTTCATCTTCATCATTGTTGTTACCCTGAACAATGACTGAAGAAATAAACCCGTATAAAACATAACATACTTGGAACTGGAAACTGGAACTTACGATATGTTTGAACTGATTTCAAATAACAGTATAAATTTCAAAAATTGTATCATTAGGTTACGCCAATGGCGAACCAATTCTCATCCATCCCATCCTCGTCCACAGATATTATGTATTATGCGCATAGAATCCGCAACTATCGTCGCCGAGAACAACAAAAAGCCACATCTTTTGTTTCGCCGCTTACCTTTTGTTTTGCCGCCTGTAGCAGCCTAATTCGGCTAGTTAAGAATGTCAGCGGCCGAAGAAGATTCATCTCAAGGCCTACTTAACATTTCTCATCGATTTAATTTGTTGCCGAATCTGATGCTGAATTTGCTTCTATTTGACGAAACGTCCACGACGCATCGGATTTAATGGTGATATTCCGCTTTTTTACGGCTCATCCTTTTGATAAGTCCACTTCCACATGTCGTGTTTTTCTGTGCTCTTAGTTTTATGGGCCATTAGGAGCTAACTTCGTTGTGGTTTGTTTTGCTTTCTGTGACTGGGGTATTTTATATTCGATGATTCGGACGGATGAATTCACGCATAAAATTAAAGAAATTCGATTGGAGATTGCATTTTAGATTGGCCTGTTACATTTTCATGTTACAACCGATTGTTTATGATGCAACGCGAAAAAATTCACATACGAATTACTGGTTTAATCCCAATTTCAGGGCACGTTGGACCACAGAGGACGTTATCTACTTTTCGTTTCTTTGGACTCAGTTGAACACGAAATGTTGTGTGATTACTGTGTGATACTTCAGTGACATTTAGAGATCTTATTACTCTGACAACTGCAAGTAGGTTATTCAAATATAATGATTATTGAAAGAATATAATTTCAAGAAATTTCAAAAATTGTTAAAATGGAAGAATGAAAATATTTATTTTAGTCAATTTTTTGAAATCAGCATGTCCCGACATATGAATAACCAACGCTACACTTATCAATATTAACCTATATAACGGGTGATTTTTCAAGAGTTAAGTTTTTCAGGTTGGCGGCACTGATTAGTAATGGCATCTAAACGTCATCTGTCAAAGTGGAAAGTTTTCAGTATACTCTGCCAATCATTCATACAAAGAATTACAAACAAGCAACGATCGCGAATTATTGAAATTTATTATCAAAATTCGTGCTCTGTGAAAAATGTGTATCGTTTGTTACGACCATATCATGGTCGTCATAATCGACCTGGTGAATCCACAATTCGTGCTGTTTCACCAAATTTCGCAACAAGTTTACTTTGTTGGACATCAAACCATTGTCTCGCATGCGTAGAGTGCGTATTGAAGATAATATTGCAGCCGTAACGTACAGTGTTAATGAGGATCGTGAAATGTCAATTCGTTGCCGTTCTCAGCAATTGGGCATGTGATACTCAACCACATGGAAAATTTTACGTGTTGATTTAGGTTTGAAAGCGTATAAAATTCAACTTTTGCAAAAATTGAAGCCGAATGACCTACCACAACGTCTAATTTTTGGTGAATGGGCCTTAGAACAGCTCAATGAAAATCCGCTGTTTTATCGAAAAATTGTGTTCAGCGATGAGGTTCATTTCTGGCTTAACGAATATGTAAATAAACAAAACTGTCGCATCTGGAGTGATGAACAGCCACATTCCATACAAGAATTACCGATGCATCACGAAAAAACGACAGTTTGGTGTGGTTTATGGGCTGATGGCATCAAAGGTCCATTTTTCTTCAAAGGCGACCATGAGAGAAACGTTACCGTCAAGGGCGAACGATATCGAGCCATGTTACGCAATTTTTTTGCCGCCTCTGGATGCGATTTGACACCTCTGGATTATTTTTTGTGGGGTTATGTAAAGTCGTTAGTGATGTAGACAAGCCGAATACGATTGAAGCCTTACAGGATAACATAACAAGCGTAATTCGTGGGATACAGGCCGAAATGCTCGAAAAAGTGACGCAAAATTGGACCTTCCGAATTGACCATTTGATACGGAGCCGCGGACAACATTTACATGAAGTCATCTTCAAAATGTAAATGGCAAATGCCAGGTTATCAATTTCGATGAACATTTTGAATATATAGTGCAATTTGAGTGTTTTATTCGATTTAAAAAAACATTGGACTTAAAAATCAACCAATATAATGTGCAGGTATTAAATTTAGTCGACTATTGCACATTCTTTTAGGAATAACTTGCTACTTCTTCTTCAATAACTTCATTTAATCATGGACTATAGCGAGATTCTTCAAATTCTGGACAGGCAGATGAGATATATTTGACAGTTAACGAGTAGTGTTAGTGTTAGTGTTAGATGTGGTTCTTCTGAAATATCATCAGATATCCATGAGTTAGTCTGATATGAACTATTTTTGATCTTCTTATTAATGTTTCTATTGTCTCTTCAGAGTAATTTCGATCGGTTTCTCTGTTTTTGGTAGAATTGTATATAGTTTCGTGTTAATTTGATCACATGGTGTCTGCCATTTAATAGATGTTCTAATATTGATTATGGTATTGGATTATTATGCTATGAATTGGTCTGCTATTTCCTTGCGTGAAAAACTCACGTGAAATGTTATCCAAATGATGATGAAAGGAATGATTTCCTCAGTTTTCAGGGCGTGGCATGAAAAATTGAAAATATGAATCTATTTGAATAGTTCAGCATTTCAAGTTATGACAAAAATTTGTTATCTGGAATGGTAACAGAATATCTGAAAACCTCAACACTTTTTGGTATTTCCGGATTCCTGCTACTTTTTTCTATGTTGATTTCCACATATCTGAAGCTACATCTTCGCTTTTTTTGCATAATCCAAAACTTTTGAACAACCAATTCTGAAATTGGCTTTGAGGATTTCAAAAATCACCTTAAATTCACAGTAGGACGGGGTTATTTAAAATTTATTTTTCTCACTGTATTTGAAAGTAAAAAAATCACATGCTCACGAATTTGGTGGACTTTCAAACTTGCTCATTTCAAAAGGAGTGAACAAACTTTTTCGATACTATCGACTTGAAGATTGATGAATTTATAAGTTTTGACACCATATCTCTACACTCAAATGTTGCGAAACGATTATGTTTTTCCAGGATAGTCATGAGATTTAAACAACTTCCAACTTTTTTTGCTTATTTCCAGGTATCTTGACTATATGACTCTCGGAAATATTCATACTGCTGATAGTCATTTGTATCTCCTCATCATACTATTTCGATGGAATTTGATGTTAAAACTAGAAATGGAAATTTTTCATTTATTGTTACATGTTTGGTCGGTCGGTAGCTAAACAATCAGATCAATTAGGAAGACCTATATTGACAGGTATACATAAATGTCAAGTGACATTTCAAATGATCAGTTTTCAAGAATACGTCAGTCGAATGTTTTCGATTTACTATCTTACTATAATAAATTGAAGATTTCTTAATTTGCTAGTTTTTCAATGAATATTTTTTAGAATATCAAACAACGAATAGAATATATACAACGACTGTAAATCCACAACTGAATTCAAAATACTTGTTTTAAGCTTTCCTCTCATCTTCAGCGCAGGAAAATGAAATTAAGAACAATTTTGTGAAAATGAACATTGTATTCTTCAGTGTCTTCATATTCTGCGGATTCTTGTCCATTTGTTGCATTACTCAGAATAATATGAACAATTTCATAAATATGAAATTTTTTTTTTAAGTTGGGACTGTGTGTCACTGTTATCTGTATTTATTCTATTAATTGAATTTGAACTTTTTCTGTGAACTTCTAGAGTTGAAAATTCAACTAGTTTTCTTTTGAATTTGTTTCCATTGCTACATATAGGTTCAAGTTAACAATTAATCCAGTTATTATACTCAGGACGATCGATTTTTCTATTTTCTTATATTGTACTTGTACCTACTTGTATCCGATCAAGTTTCTTTCTAACCTTAGAATTGTTCTGATAAAATTTGCTTTTACTAAAAATGTCTTTACTAAAAAGCTAAGCCGAACTAGGTGATGCTCAGTATCAATATGTTCATCCCAACTAATTCTCTTTGTTTTCCTCGTTTATTTTGCACCTGATTTTGTCGATAACAGTTGGTAGACCCTTTGATATAGGTAACGTTGTGAAGACTGGAGTCCTTTTATCATGTTTCTCATCAACCATTTCTATAAATTCATTCGTCAGCCCTGCAGAATAAAATGAATGCATACCTTTTGACTTCATCTTCAAGAAGGCACAGAAGTATCTTGAATATACTATCAGGAATCTCCAATTGTATCACTTTTATTTATGGTTTTGTGGTCAAATCTAATTATAGCATAAATTGCCGTTTTATTTCAATCTCTCTGCCTTGTTATTATCAAATTTTTCGTACTTGTACTTTTTGTATTTGTCATTTCGATTTGTGGACTTGTCGTATTATTGACTTAAAGCAGGCATGTTTATTGTTTGTTGATTCAACAATGACTTTTTCTTACTGAAGTTAATTGACGAATCATTGATCTTTTGGGGAAATATGGTTTTCTATTACTGGAATGAAAAACTCTTGGTTTACTGTTTATACTTCTAACTTCATATTCTGAAGGACTCATTAATTGAAATAAGATTGATCCTCCTAGTTTCTTGACAGAATTATTTCAAATTATATTACCTATGATAGTATCTGTGGTATCTATATTGTCTCTAAGCTTCATTCATTGAATTAATTTGATTGAAGAATGAAAAACTATGAAACTCCCAATATTTCTGTATATAACTGTATGAATAGTCAACATGTTTCGAGCGTTAGCTCATTTTCAAGACTTGAAAATGAGCTAACTCTCAAAACATGTTGACTATTCATACAGTTAAATGAATCGTGAAACATTAAGCCAAGAGTTTAATTTATTTCAATGAAAAATTGACTGTTTAATTATAAATTGTTGGCAAGAAACCTACGTTATGTATTAATTAGTTTTCAATGCATTTTTTCCTTTATGTTTTAAATAACTCATTTCAGACATTGAATTCAATAGATATTAAAAACAATGCACAAATCTTGATAAAGGGGGTAACAATCCTCCAAACGTTGAGAAATATATTGACCAAGTAAATTTGTATTATTTTATATGTTAACGGAAATGTATGTAATCAGCATTGTTTGCCATTCCTAGGAAATGGTATGTAATTCTTAAAATCGCCGAAAATGTGTGAAAAGAATTATATTAGACACATTTCCTAGGAAATCTACATATTTCCTAAATAGCTCGTAAATTTCATGAATTTACGCGCTAATGCCTCTCTCCAATGACTTAAATAGTCATTGGAGGGATGTATGAGCAACTCATGAAAAACTTTTCACCACGGTAACAAGAACTTTTTACCACGGTAACAAGTGCCTCACGGTATGAGGCACTTTTTGGGTGTAACGTAAAAGTTGGTTTACCCAATGATTTCATGTCAAAATTGGAACTGAAAAAGATTTGGAGAAAGACCTTAGAAAAAAGGAAGAGGATCCCAGATTCACCGCATGTGAAATCTGCACGATTTACACCGAGCCAAGTCAAGTTTCTAACAACGATTCAGATTCAGAGAACGCGAAATAACACATTTGAAAACAATCCACTTGAAAAGGTGAATTGAGAAATACAGTCAGTGTCGTTGCTTCCTTCAACTACTAAACACGTAAAAAGCAAAAATATTCGAACACAATGCATTTGGTAATACTTATTTTTAAAATTCAAGAAATAAATGTACTTTCGGATTAACTTGACAGTAATGGCAAGAGAAATTTTCAATAGTGCTTTGTTATATGAACTGTTAATATTGTACAATTTTAGCCCTGAACAAGAAAATGAACATTTTCGGAAGCTTGGAAAATACAAATACAAATAAACCCAATTAAACACTGAAAATACATATCTACTGTCGTGAAACATTCAACTATATATATGATAATTCGATGAATACAAGCATAGAAAGAGGTTTCGTTTGTTATTTTAAAATGTAACAAGATATTCAGATTGTAAAATGATCCATCTTCATCTATCCATTAAATGAATTTCTTGTTTTTCGAGTTTTTGTACGGTTATTATCTTGTCCGAAATCATCATTAGTTTTTTCCAACAATTAATTTACCGGAATTTGTTTAAAAACTCGTCAGGAAACTAAAAAACCGCGATTAACGTTTACTGAAACAGTATTATCGACATTTCTGCTTTATTCCTTCGAGTTCTTTCTTGGATTTCGTATGTTTTTGTCGGAAAATGCCACTATTCCACAAGAATGGACGTAGCGAATTATCGAACCAAAAAAAGTGATTACTAACCTAAACGTAGAACCGGAGACCTAAACCATTTGAGGCAATTTCATTTTTCAGATGGTTTTAATACGTTTTGTGCTTGAGAGATTTCAGAAATAAGAGTCATTCATTTATTGACTTGGTCAGCAGAAAAATGGACACCGGAGAAAGATTGCTTCAATTTGCAATTTGTTGATAAAAAGTTGAATTAAATCCATACTAAACCTGAATTATCATGGAAATCGAACCAAAACCACAACACTATGCACATGGAGAACAAAAATTTGCGAAAAAATATACTGTTCTCTTGCAATAAATCATCGGTCATTCACGTTCCGCACATTTTTAATATATCGATTGGTTTCAGAGAAAAGCACTATTATCGAGTTGCAATATACCTATCTATGGTTCATTGATGATTAAGTAAATTGGACAAATATTCCAGAGTTTCCTAACTTCATTATGTTTTATTCACCTGATATATTTATTTTTCGTGAATATAAAATTTTCAATAATTTTGTGATGTTTCACAGCATTTTTTCGAGGTTATGAACTCATTAATCAGCAAATATGACGGCTAACTAATGCTCCTAGATTCTGACTTATTTGCTGTAATATAACTATAGCAAGCAGAAATTACTCAGGTATTTTTATCATTCAGGTTTTTAGACTATCTTTGAAAAATCCTCACTTTCTCCTACTATAACCTCAGTCTATATCTCTTTTTGAAGATCTCGCAGAAACCCATTCCTTCAATGAAACAATTAAATCATAAGTCATCAATTAACAATATTTTCTTGATTCCACCTGATCGTTCCTTCTGTATTTGTTGTAGACGTGATAACTGAAAACATAACTTTTTTTGTAAGCATTGACAATTTTTTCTTCCAATTGACACGATTTTTGATGAGTAGAGTTGATTTGTGTTCATAATGGAACAATATTCAAAATTTTTTCATAATTTTAATACAAATACGCATGACGACGTTTCGAAATACTACTTCTTTATCAAAATCTGAATTGATACTAGGTGTAATTTCACAAATTCAATACTTATAGCTATTTTCACAGAACACGCCAGGTATGTTCTATGACCAACTTGGAATGAGGACCATAGAATACAACTGATATATAACAAAAAGGATCGTATAACTAGACACAAAAAATCAATTTCTTAAGTCATGTTTAACCAACTAAATGAAGGAAAAAATACAAATAATATACGATTAAGATTTCTAAGAACAAATAAAGGAAAGTTGAAATGTTTTTGAACATGAAACATAAAAATTGAAAGAAAATTGACTAAAAACTAGGGAATCAATCTGATCTACCTGGAATATTCTTATTGAACGTATTAAGTAGAGGACTAGTGTTAACATCTAACTGGCTATTAGTAAAAGTCCCGAATTTTGGAATTTATTAATCTGTAATGATTCTAGAAGATTTAGCTTGGAACCTTTATTCTCTCTATTTAATATTTCAAACTCTGAACTAAATCTATGACTTTCCTCTACTAAATGGTAAGCATAATGAGAATCTGTTTTCTTTTTCTCAAAACTACGTTTATGTTCCGATAATCTAATTTGGAAATTTCTGAAATTTCTTCCTATATAAAAAATATATACTACCACATTCCATAAAAACTACCACATTTAGTTTTGTATACCCCAGACATTTGATTTTTAATCATTTTTGATTTATTATTTTCAATTATGTTACAAATATAATCAGTGGTCCGAAAAGAAATATTAATCTTATAGCTTGCTAAAAGTGATTTAACTAGGTGTTTCCATATATGTTAAAACTAAATATCGATTTTTTTTAATAAGAGGATAAACTTTGATATGACTTAAACTTGATATTAATTTTCTCCAGGTATCGACCTCATCAATCATTGATTTGTGTTCGCTTAAATTTTTTTGTTCGCCACTATTTTTTCCGTAATAATGTCAATTGATGCGCCTTAATTATAATTGAAATAATTTTTGTCGCCGACGACAAAAATTTCAAAGCGGTTCTTCATCTGACAATAGGTAACTGTGGCTTTTCCCTCCTGGAAACGCCCTCCATTTATAACAGGTATAAAAAGGCACAGGTATACTTCATTGAGTAATTACAACTGGAGTCTTTCGAGTGAGGTACTTATCACATAAGCATAAGGACATGCTTGTCTGAAATTAGTCAGGTAAGTCAATGAAATTAAGTTAATGTTATGTCAGTTATAATTCAGAAACCAGTTTTGTATGCTTTCTTTTCACCACAATATAACTAATTTTCTTGCTTCCATACACTGCTGGCATCCATAGAAAGTCTCCTATTCGCTTTCTAGGCCCCGTATGGCTTCATCTTCATCTACGAGCTTAGACGTACTGATACGTATATTCAATCCCAAAGTGTACTTCTATTTCTTTTAAAACAGCCAATACTAGTTCTCTCAGAGCCTCCTTGATGGTTTCAAGGCGCGTACAGCATAGCTTCATGTTTCTCAAATGATCTATATATATATATATATATATATATATATATATATATATATATATATACATATTATATATATATATATATATATATATATATATATATATATATATATATATATATATATATATATATATATACATATATATATATATATATATATATATATATATATATATATATATATATATATATATAAAAGAAAGTCGTGTTACTTACACTACTCATAACTCCAGAATGGCTGAACCGATTTGGCAGAAATTAGTGAGAAGGTAACTTGAAACAAGGAGGCGGACACAGGATACTTCTTATCCCGTTTTCCGTGGAACGTGACATAAACCTTGGTATAACAAAGGGCAGCTGCATTGTCATCTGACAATGAATAACAAATTGCAAGTGACAGCTAAACGTAATGTTGTCTATGGTTGAAAATTTGACAATTAGAAAATTCGTTTTTCGAATCTTTTCCAACAAAGAATTTATGCAAATTGCTGTTAAATTCTCAAACTATTGAAGAAGCAATATGTAATATGGCAAAGTGTTATCAGTATGGAAAATCATCATCATGGAAAAATGAACAGTGGCGCATAAACGTGCATTGAAAGCACTTAACCGAACAAGATCTACTCAATGACTCCAGAGTTTTGAAGGCGCAATGGTTTCACTATCTGACGGTTTCCGCCAAACACTGCCAGTAATTACAAAATCAACTGCTGCCGACAAAATAAACGCTTGCCTAGAATCATCGAATCTATGGCGTTGTTCGAAGAAACTTCAGCTGACAGCAAACATGAGAGTTGCATTGTTCAACGATTCAACGAAGATTTCTCTGAGCAATTGCTGACTATCGGTGAAGATCGAATACCTTCCGACGAATTGAACGGATTGATTTCATTTCCTCAGAATTTCATTAGACAAACTCGTTAACAAAGTATTCCCAAACATCATCACTAACCTCAAACATAATGAATGGTTGAGTGAGCGAGTAATTTTGGCGACTAGGAATTTAGATGTGGATGAATTAAACTACATAATTCAGAATGAGATCATTCGTACACTGCATTCATTCAAATCTATTGATTGTGTAACAAATGAAGATGAAGCCACGAACTATCCAATTGAATTTTTAAACTCTTTGGATGTGCCTCACCGCACAATGTACGACTAAAGGTTCGCTTCGTAGTAATCATGCTTCTAAACATAAACAAAGCTAAACTGTGCAACGGAACGCGTTTGGTGGTAAGTGAATTGATGAACATCAATATCATTTACGCCACAATACTCAAAGGAAAATTCGAAGGTGAGGAAGTTCTCATTCCGACGATCCCAATGATCCCAACCGATATGCCGTTTGAATTTAGAAAATCCATGTCGTATATCACAAGGTGCTTGACTCAAGAGATAATGTATTTATTTAGCAGAATTGCTACATCATATTATAAAATACTAGCTGACCCGGCCAACGTTGTTTTGCCATATAAATTATTATAATTATAAATATATATATATATATATATATATATATATATATATATATATATATATATATATATATATATATATATATATATATATATATATATATATATATATATATATATATAAGTCGCTTTCTCTGTAAATCTGTAATATCTTCGAAAATATTCATTCAAATCATATGCTGTTAAGGGCCATATAAATCTATATAAAATCTACAATGTATTTAAGGTATTCAATTGAATAAGGATTAATGTTGTATTGGTTAAATTCGTAATGTTAAATTCGCTTCGAAAATTAGCCATTATTTGTAAAAAGTAAATGAGAAAAAAATTTTATTGTGGTATATCCATAAGAGATAGGCATATACCATAGCGGAGTTCTCTGTAGACCTTTTCAATGTGTATAATACTTAGTACATTATTTTGATAAATCTCGTAGGGTTCAGCCTTCGTTTGCAATGTTAGCGAAAAAATGTAATTATTTACGACATCACATTAGAAACCTCAAAAATAACATTATTTGTCCACTATTTCATGGATGCTCTTATACATATAAACCTTCCTCTTCAATCACTGTATCTACTAAAGAACACCACATTAAAATCCTTTGCGTAGTTTTAAAGATTTAAGCATACATGGGGATATAGGGACAGAGAAAGCAACTTTGTTTTATATTTATACTATGTAGTGAAGTATTGCTATTCCTCGCTGGAGAGCTCCGATATAATAAACGCGTCCGTTCGCTGCTAAATTCAAAGTGCTATAGGGAAAACCGCGGCCTCAGACGCGCTATTTATAGGCACGCACGCTTTTGCCGCACCGGGCGGCCGGCCGGTACCGCCGAAAACGCTACGCCCCGCAATTTTTAAATCTGTAATATCTTCGAAAATATTCACTTAAATCATACGGTGTAAAGGGCCATATATATCTATATTAAATGAACAATGTCTCAAGGTATTTAATTGGTTAAGGATTAATTCTGTATGGGTTAAAATCGCTTCGAAAATTAGCCCTTATTTGTCGCAAAAAGTAAATGACAAAAAAAAGTTATTGTGGGTTATCCATAAGAGATAGACATATACCATCACGGACTTTTCTGTAGACCTTTTCAATGTGTACAATACTTAGTACATTATTTTGATAAAACTCGTAGGGTTCAGCCTACGTTTGCAATGTAAGCGGAAAAAATGTAATTATTTACGACATCACATTAGAAACCTCAAAAATAACAGTACTTCTCCACTATTTAGTGGATGTTATTATACATATAAACCTTCCTCTTGAATCACTCTATCTATTAAAAAAAACCGCATCAAAATCCGTTGCGTAATTTCAAAGATTAAAGCGTACAAAGGGACAAAGGGACAGAAAAAGCGACTTTGCTTTATACTATGTAGTGATAGTAATAACAAGTTAATTAAAAATCAAAATAATGAAAAGTAAAATACTGTGAATTAAGTAAAGTACCAATATATGTAAATAACATAATATAGTAGAAAAACAAAAACGTTATACTTAGCACCTAACTAATATTACATGATAAACATCAGTTAGAGCACTAGCAGAAACAAAGCCGAATTGAATTAGAGTGACTTTAAACTGTATTGCATTTGGTTGAGATGAACGTTCTCGAAAGTCTTTTAAATACTTTTAAACTTTCACAGTTTTTTATATGTGCAGGAAGTCCATTGAATTCAATTAAACCTTTATTCAAAATAGATTTTAGCTTTTGTGTAGTGTTACATTTTCCAAGGATAAAGTTTGTTTTGAATCTCGTATTATAATTATGTACATCTTTGGATAATCGAACTCTATCACTAATGTAGGTTGGTAACATATTTCTTTTCAGTTCAAAAATGAACACTTGTACATTAAACACAACTCTTTGGCTAACAGATAACATATTTAACACATTAAGCATGGATTTGACAGGTGTATATCTATTACATTTTAATATAGATCTCTTAGCCCTATTTTGTATTTTTTCTAATCGACTTATTTGATATTGAGGACAATTAAACAATAACGAACAACAGAATTGCAAATGAGGAAGTGCAATGGCTTTATAGAGTGACAACTTTGTACTCATAGACAAAGATTTGCCGATTCGTGATAAGAATCCTACTTTTTTCGAAAATTTTCTCGTTATATAATCTGCATGTGCGTGAAAGTTTAAATTCGAATCCAAAATTGTACCCAAGTATTTGATATATTCATCGTGAACAATTCCTGCATTCAAACTTAATCTATTATCACACAGCCACGCGAATAACTTGTTCATTTCAATGTTCATATCCGATACCATTTGATGTAAATCTTCCCCTACTATATACATCATTGTATCATCAGCAAACATAGTTATATTAGATTTGGTGGCTACCTGTACTATTCATTAATATATATTAAAAATAGTAAAAGAGTGCAACCCATGCACCAAAATACAAGTCCTTAGAGGAATAAATAAAATACTTAATATTTTTTATTCATATAAAACTGAACTCAATAAAATCCAAAATCTGCTCATTTATTGCCGCTTAGGAGGAACAAAGTTAGCTAGGTCAGCGAGTAGATAGATAAACAGATTGTTTTATCTGTCATTTTGCACATAGACAATCAAAGTTTCAGTGTTTCTAGTTGCCATCTGTTGAATCGCGGAATGCTTTCAAAAATCGAAACTTAGCAGTAAAAGATATTTCATATTTTACAAATATAAATACATATCGAAAAAATTTCATATGAAATGAAAAATACACTTCAAAAAAGGTATTCAAGTACAACATATAAAATACATATTTCATATAAGTCAGAACTTTAGGCATCAGTCTACAAATGAGAAAGAGACTGCTCACAATTTAATGGTTTCGGGTGGTTTTCGCCAATGATTTATGAATCCACTGGTGTTTGCATAATAATCTAAAGTCTTAAATTTAAGTAGATTAGCCGATTTTTATGAAACCGATCTGAAACCGAAAACCCTGCAAAATAGTCTAATATTGGTTCCTTAGAAAAGTAGCCAATTCATTACACAAAAATTCCCAAATTGTTCGTACTGATGTTACAGTGTGGGTCTAATTCGTTACAGCGTAGTTTTGAAATCACATATTTCATCGTCTTTGTCTGTCTCATCTAACTAGGAAGAAAAGAAATGCTATTGTATCTTATATTTATTTTGTATTTATTTTTATCGGGGTGTAATGTATGTATTAAAACTCAGACATACTCAATCCAAAGAAATTTTCATAGTACCTACATCAGCTACCAATTATCTAATAAACTCAATCATCCAATTGATCTGGAAACATCTAATTCAGTTTTTATAATATTACGAAGATAATCGTAATCATTTAACTTAAACTTTGAAGAATGCCGATCTTGTTTCCATCTACTGCTTTATTTATATGAATGGGTACTTAGGGAAATCTAAAATGAAGTGAGTTGATACGAATAGATACTTGAAACATAATTATGTTAATATCGTCTGCAATTTTCTGATTTATACCTCAGATACTGTGTACTCATTAAGTGGAAACAGACCAGATTCTGATTACGGTAACTGGAATAATTATACGTAGAAAAGAAAAATGTGGACTGGTCTTATTATAGGAAAATTGTATCGATTAAACTCGAAATATATGAACGCTGACCCTTGAAAAATATATAATAATTGGAAGAAATGAATGAAATCTATTCTAGGTGTACTCCGTACCCTCCAAATTCGAAAGAATTTTCTTTCAATTATAAATTTTTCGAATGTAATGATTTTGCAATTAATAGTCCTTTTTAGAAAATAACCTTCATTTGGCTAATTTTTACTGCTTCGAAAATACTCAAATTCCTCCTGGATTCTAGATGTTTCAGAATATTATTGTACAAATTCTGTGAGAGAATCATAAAATTACCGTGAACATATTTAGATATAGCATATTAGATTAGATTGAGGGACTCAGTATTCGATCGACATAGCGACTCTATAAGGCTTTCAGCTTACCTATGCTGGTATGTTCGTTTCCCGCCGTGGTATTGAGCCGTTCGGAATCAGTTGCGTTAAACTTTAGATACAACTTTGGAACAAGCACAAAATGCTTCAAGCAGAATAACTAGCATTAATCAGAATACTTTTAAATTGTGGGCAGGTAGAGGTCGTAATGTGTCGAGAGTCTTCCGCTCATAATTAGCATAGAATGACGTCATAGTGCAGTGATCCAAGATTGAATTATGAATTTAACTGGGATTTATGTGGTTGCAAGTGTGTTTATTTTTTTTGATAATTAGCTCAAGTAAAATAAAATTAAATGACTTCCTGAATGTATATGTCATTGTATAGGGCAGTGCTTCCCAACGTGAGGCCCAAGCCCCACAGGGGGGCAATTTGATTCTTAAGGAGGGCAATTCGAAAATGCACTCGACACGAGTTCCTTTTCCACTTCTTAGTTTCAAGTTCTTCACACTTTTGCGGGACATAAAAATTTCAGAAAGGCTAATGTGAGGCATAGCACAAAAAAGTTAATTTGAGATTAAATCGGTAAATCACAAGATTCCACGAGCATAATAAATGCTATATGAGATTCCAATTTCAGTGTCCGCATTATATTCGAAATTGATCCGAATCCCTCTTATAATACCGAGAATAATACCGAGTATCCGATTCTCTAAAAATTCGATTCTGCGCATCACGTGTACTCCCTCTGTCTTTTCTATGACCTGTCTTCATATTCTGAAATTGCTTACAATCTGGCAACATTACGCTTCATTTGACAGGTTCTTGTGACTATTCTTTTAAATTAACTGAAAACAAGCACCTACTTCATTTTTTCGCATTTGGAGTGAATACATTGAAAAAATGAAGAATTCGGTATGAAATTTCTTACTTTTCAGAAGAAAGCCAAAAAGGGAAAATTTTATTCGCATTACAATTGCAATTTGCAATCAACCTACAAAAATACAACACTTCGCTTCACTATTTTCTGAGAAAAACTTCTACAACCATATATAACTTCCGTTACAAACTACCCAATTCAAGCATTAGTTCTAGAATGCATTACAAATATGAACTGCATATATAAATTGTAATTATGCCTTTCAAAACAATCTGATGAAATTTTCTGTGAATGGTTCTGCAATACATTTAATACTTCAACTATAACTTAAGTTCTCAGTTTTTTTTATTACATCGGAGTTCTATGTAAAATCTCAAAAAATTAGGATGTATTTTGATGGTTCTCTCTAGTTTTCCCTACTAATTCTTTGTCATTTCCCAAATGTGAATACTAAATGATTGATAAGGCCGATACTAGAAGAAGTCCAACAATACTACAATCACTACCTCTCCTTTACCCATAACTTTGTATGCCATTGCTCACATATGCTTTACAGTCAGGAGGAATTTCTCTTGAAACCTGATTGTAAATCAGAAATAACTGAACATTTCACACAATTTCTAGAACTTAATTTCTAACAACTAGTTCTGGAATTTTTGCATATGGTGGAAGTAGATTTCTAGGTGTAATTTCCACCAATTTGACAGTGTTTCAAATTTTAGACAGAGGTATTATCAATAAAAATTGCCATTCATTTGGAAATACTCCATGAGTTCGTGATCTGTTGATCAATTCTTAAAAATTTTTGCCCAGAAATGTAAAAAGTATCCTTTAATATTTTAACAGTTATATCATCTTCCAAACTACATGTGTTATCACATTTCTTACAATAGTTTTCAAACAATATCAATATTTGTATCAATGATTTTGATACAAATTTTATCACATAATTATGATTATGTTTCGAAACTATAGTATCAACTATTTGTTCTATACAATCAACAAAATATAGAATGAAAGGAGCAATATGATGATCATTCCGCATTATTTTTTTATAAACTACTACATATATTATATTGTTTTTTTCACTTGGTGATAATTATTTTAAATCTGTCCATAGTTGTTGAGAATTGTTCATGTTCTCTAAAATATCAATTTTTACAACCTTCATATTTCAACATTTCTTACTGATTTATATTCCACATATCACCCGGTTCTTTGTTCAATTTCAATTTTGATTCTTAGATTCTGTTGTTTTCCTTTTTTATTTCATGTTCTGGCACTCTAGAATTTGTATAGTCATCTACATTTTTGAAATAGTACCAATTCTAAGCATCTGAAGAGGAAGTTGTTCTTCGAAACGCGCGTTATGTGTATTACTCTATATATGAGAAAATTGAAATTTGTATTCCATCATGATAAATGATGGTTGACCATTTCGGATATATTTCATTTAAAAAATATATTTTTTTACTAGTCAATTTTTAATTTAATAATTTGACCAAATCATCATCCTTTTGTACACAAGTTTACAAGTGCTTTGTGAACTGGAGAAATTTCAGATTATGAAAAGCTGTGTATCAGTTCATATGTTTGACATTAGATTCCATTAAAGTTTTTGATAAACTCAAACGAAATTGTTTGTCTCTGGTTATGGATCAACTGATCTTATTTTAGTCTTGGTGACCACAAAAAGGGGTGAATACCTATGTCATCAAAGAAGCCGAAAATGTTTATTGAAATGACCTGACGTTTTATGAGCAACTTGTTGGTCTGAAGTAATTGAAAAAAAATTGTTCAATTCACTCGACTTTCGTTTCGGTAACAATCTATATATTACTGCCTTATATATATGATAAATTGCAATTGTTGTTATTACGGGACAGTAAACCTATAGATATATTATCCACATTAGGTACTCCCTCAATAATATATAAAATATGAAAGGACATAATTTCGTTGTTCGATTTAAGACATTTCTCTATAACTGACTTTGTAACGTATGAATTCCCCACTCAACCCTAGTCACTAAAATGTTATTCATTTAATGTTTTCACGTTCTCCGTCGATGCACTTTTGCATTGAATTAGTCTCTGTTTTACCTTACGTTTCTTTCTTCTTTTTTAATAATAGACTCTTCCAGCTGGGCATGACTTGTGTACCCCTGAAATAAAGTTATTATAACCTTCACTAAATTTGGAGTGAAGCTCCAGAAAATCCTAAGTGAAATATTTAATTATCTGTGGCATCTGAAAAAGACATGAAGTTATGAAAAGAAATTCTATTCGCCATATGATTGCATTCTGCGTGGAAAACCTCAAAAAGCGAAAATTGTACTCAGTTGAGTTTTTCATCTATTCCGTCATAACATAAATTTTAGATGGAACCACTTCAAATTATAATCATAATAATCATATGATGCAATCTTGAAATATTTTCTTATTTCTCTTTATCTGCTGATTCAATTCTTTCAAATTGGCTCAAGATTTTTGTAGGCTAGCTAATTTCAAGAGTTCGTATTTCATTGTCACTGTAATGTTAGAACACTTGCTGTCGTTCTTAGTATTTTCAAATGAAAGCAATGTCAATTTACCATCGACACCCTACAGAAACTCTTGAAAGAATCACAGTTTATAATAAGATAAGATTTTGATTTGTCCTGAATCTGTTTGGTCAACCAAGGATCAATAAACATTTTAGGAACCAACAAAATAATTTCGGCTGGAACCGTAGATAGATCTTCGTTGGAGATAGTGCATGGGTTCGAATGAAGCTATTAGATAAGTCTAGATGGAGCCCCAAAATCACCTTAGCCAGAACTACAAATAATCTAGGAGCTAACAAAATCCCTAAAAATATAGATAGACTACGTTCGATGTAAATGTGAGAAAAAACAAGTAAATTTTGATATTTAAAGATCGTTATTTTCATTGAAGAGTTAACCGGAACATAAATATGATCACTGATTTAGAGCTAATGAAGACATATAAAAGATTATAAGATCATCAAGTTATAACTTCATTCCAAAAGCTTCAGTTTTGTCAAATTTCGTCCTTTCAAGAATGTAATTCTTGTGGTTAATTCAGGTTTATTGAATGGTTATTTTTGATACTCTGATTTTTGGTGTTTCCGCAAAATACGAATACTCCTATATATATACACAATATACAACGACTTTAAACGCAAAATGAAAAATCATCACTCAATAAAGAATAAATGAAATCTAACACGACGTTTTTTGAAGATAAATCTGTTAAAATTTGTTTATTACTTCAGTATGAGCAAGATAATTGGTGTTATATTATTATCTGTAGTATTTCGTTGCAATCACGCTGAGAAAAACCCGAAATTGTGCTTCGGTTCGCGTTTTCAATTTTTTCGCAATTCTGCGAAAACATCCCAATGGACAAAATTTCAGTGAACCAATACATAATTAAACAGTTCGAGGAAGACCATTAGTCGCGGTACACCCTCTGCTTAACCCGCATAATAACATTCAGAAACCGAAATAACTACCCAAAACTTCCCTTAAGTAGGTGTTTCGAGGATGGAGAGAGGTGCAGACTCGCTAACGTGGTTTGGAGTCTTGTAGATGAAGTGCAGATGAAGGGAGTCCGTCATTTATCATCCCTGACTGCCTGCCGCGGACGGTTACTTCGGCCCTTTATGAAGTGTGTCCGCGGACTGAAGTTTACCACAGATAACTTGGGGTTGCGACTTCAGATACCGGTAGGTACAGTGCCGTAGAAAATTATGAAGAAAATTAAACATCAGAAATAATTTGTGAACGACAAAGGGAGTCACGGTCCCTCCTCAATGAATTATGTATGATATTTCACCGTAAATGATACTCTTTTCTAATTTTATTGATTCCAGGACAAGCTCGACGAGAACGTGATTCCCCCTACTCTGATTGAAAAACTGGATCCGTTCTTATGATTTGAAAATACAGAAAATATTCCCTATGTCATATTTTTCAACACATCAACATATTTTCTATAAGAAGAGTATTTAGTTAATTCTTCGATATGGGATATTATTCTCGAATAAAATAATGTGATATAGTTTTCTCATTAGAATGAACTGTGAACCTGTTTACGCCCTTCTAATATCATAAATGAGGAGTATAGGTTATTGACTAAAAATGGAGCTACGGTTTAAACAAGACTTATTTCTGACAGTTATTGAACACATTGTTCTGTTCTTTGTAGTGAATGAGAAGCAGTCGGCCTTTTTATCAATTAAATATTGCAATTTCCACTCAAGGATCACATTTGCAATGAAAATTTGCAGTCGCAAACAAATGGGTATGGTCAAAAAATCGAAGTATTTTGAAGTTGAAATATATTTGAATGACATATTTGATGGAATTGATGTGTTCTCTAGCACTGTTAGAGTTGCTATTATTTATGACATTACACCGAATAAGATTTAATCATTATCCATTAATTCATTTAATTTATTGATCGATTTAATAAAAAAAATGAGGGATGTATAGTTTTTGAGAGAACAGTTTCAAAATGTGTAGGTAGTCAATATAGGTAAACTAAGTTATTGATCCAGCAATTTTTATTGCAGGAATAATATGTTATTTATACCTACAATAAACATTAATAACAGTCATCGATTGGGCCGATACTTGATGAAAATCTAAATACATAATTTAAATAAAACTAAGTAGTTTTTTGATTTTCACTATAATCAATTCAAAACATGACAATATCGTTTCGCCAACACAGTGGCTTCATCAGATGTTGATGATAAACAGTTTATCATGAACATCTGACGAAGTCACTGTGTTGGCGAAACGATATTGTCATGTTTTGAATTAATTAGAGTGAAAATCGAGAAACTACCCAGTTTTATTTAAATTATATACATAACAGTGCTAAATTTAAAGTTTGAATTGAAACTTTGTGCTGAATACCACACAATTTCTCAATACACTATGAATAAAAATTATTATTATTATCAAAATTGAGTCCAAATTTGGAAATTTACAGTTTTTTGGACTCTTTTCTGTTCTTTCGTTACATTATTATTTTGAACTATCATCAAGATTATTACACAATATTCTGACATTTAAACCAGTGCTTTACTACATATATTGAAATTTCATTACTATATTCATTAATCTGAGTCAACTCAACCTAACCTTAATTAACGAAACCTAAACTTAGGTGACCAAATCGGACCATACCTAGCCTTACCTAGCTTATTATCAGAATGTTCAGTTTTTAGTTTTGTTAACTCTTGTTTACAGATTGATAACCTGAATCATTTTTAAATAATTATCTAGAATACACACAAGTGCTTTGAAATGATATATATTTACTTCTCATTACAGTGTTGCGGATAATAAACTTTAACATTTTCATTCTATATCTTTCAGTTTACTTCTCAACATAGCACAGTATAATTTGAAGATTACCAAGTTTCTTGAAGAGACGGCACCTTTAAAGTTAGAATTGTTTACAGAGATGCTCTTGCAAGCCTGGAAATGTAAGAATTCCAATTTTTAAAATTGAAAGATTAAAATTCATTTTCTGCAAAATTGAAATTTATTTAAAAATTTTCCTGATTTCAACATCTTTCAAGTCGTTTTGATAAGTTCTATATTATTAATCAACTGAAAAATATTTTGGTACAGTTTCATTGCTTTTGTTTTATGATAAAAGAGAACGAATTTATTCATACTAACATGAGAAATAATTCTGCTTGTGAACACATACAATTCGAAGAATTCAACTGTACTACACCACTGGTAAACGCTGGGAACACACACTAGAAACTTCCGTTTTAATATTCTGTAAGGAGCCTATTTTGGCTAGTTCATTTTCCATTCCAACTCTATAGGGAAAACAGATTCGAGATGCTTGTTTCAGTATTTATTGGACTTATCCCCTAAGGGGAATGTTCGAGTCTTTGTTTGAAGAAAACAAACTTAACGAAAATAACAAATTCTTTATCTGATAGGAGACAACTGCAAAGGTTAATTGCATCAACTATATGATACTGTTTCGAGATATATTCAAATTAGAAATAGTACCTAGTATTTATTCAAAGAACATTCAAATTTAATTGATGTCGAATTGATTATATCAAACATTCACGTACGTGCGAAATAACATCCTTTGAAATACGGAAGTATCCTATATAATTTCAATCACTATACTTGGAATTCTGAATATGAAGATTTTTTGTCTTTACGGCTATTTAGTATCTTCTCATTCAGCCTACTTTTTTGACTCTGGATACGTATACTCGTACTACTCACTCTTTTTTGGAGTTACGATTGTGACTCCTGGTGTATATTAATTGAAGAATTTGCGAGGTGGCAGTTAGAGATAAACAGTTAGTTTCTTATGTTATAATAATAATATTTATTCGAACGTAGGGGCATAAGACATGTACATGTTAATATAAGCAATGGCTTATTTATATATGCACTCACACAGGTGCATATATATGAATTAAAATATTCAAACATAAAAATAAGTTAACATATACGTTTTACTACTTTATGTAGTATCACAAAATGTTGCATAAAATATATTTCCCCTCAAAACAGGCATAGCTTCACATAGGTCAATAAGACCCCACAATTTGAATGAAATATTTGCTGAGCTCAGCTCAGTAAATATTTCTTGAATTTCTTGATCGAAAGTGCAGAAGTTAGACTCGTAGGAAGCTCTTCTGTTAGACATAAATGGATAAAAACTGAGGAGATCTTTCAAATATTGGTGTCCTATGCTTCGGAATGACCAGGATATTCCAGGTCATTCAGAACGACCAGGATTGGTACACACTCGGTGACAGCGAGACGGATAAGCAAACGTCCTTCTTGTATAAGAGTATATGGTCCGTGCGCTCCTAACGTTGGTCGTAATGCTGTAGAGGCAGCTACTTAGTTGGTATATGAGTCATATTATTTGTCACTTACTTTTTTACTTAGCTGGAACTAGTCATACTTTTTCATACTTCTATGTTTAAGTTCATATATTATAATTTTTTTCAATTTTTAGTGCAGAGTAAGTTTATTTGCATTTTATTCTCAAGGTATTCAGTTGTTAGTAACTTCGGGAAATATTCAACCTACAACTAGGCAGTTTTCTTTGTTCTTGACGTATGTTCTTGAGATGGCATTTTAAATAAATATTGAAAGTCCTCATATATTTATTTTTTTCATTTATTATTCTCATTTTTTTTACAGTATGTACTTTCAAATTGATTCCGACAATTTTTTATGAGATTGTTTTTTTAAAAGCATAGTAGGTACTTTTAAATTATAAATTATTTTTCAACGATGAAAAACAACATATTTAATGAGAGAAATATCTTCATTAAAAATTTCCTTATTACAAATAAATGCGAAATTTTAAGCATATCAATCAGGACAATTTCTATTGCTCACCAATTTTCTTTTGGAAATTTGGAAAACAAAAATGCTTTTTAATTTACATTTAGAGCAATAAATACAGAACCTTTTACCTGTAAACGAATAACAAACACTTTCAGACTAAATAAATTTCATCTCATGTACCTACTTATCGCATTCATGCTTTTTAAACTGTATTGATGAAGAAGACATCAGGAAACTGATATCCTTTGAGTATTCCTAAACATAACGTTCGCTTATTTTTTATGGCGGATTCTCTGCACATTGTTACCGATAAGAGCAATCGAATAAAAGGAATAGTGCGCCAAATGTAAGCAGAAGGAAAGTACATATTCTCACAACGTAAAGCCTTTTTACTTTTAGCGGAAATACTGTAAACTACAGACGTATATTATTTTCCATTCAGTGTACGATTTCAACTCCTTCATATAGCTCCAAACTTTGGTTGCAGAAAATTGGAGAAACACTACATATCTAATATATTCTTAATATATTACGTAGTGGTCAGCACATATTGGTCTTCGCTAATATGTGCTAACGCCAATATACAGAATCAAATGGTGCCACGGATGTAGCAGTAATAATAATAATATCATTTATCAAACATAAACAGCTATTTCAAAGGCACGTGTTAAAGTGAAAAAGTTGCCAAAGTTTTTGAATACAAATTCTTTTGATCATCTTCCGAAACTTTCTTGACTTTAAGAATTCCTGTTGTCCATAGGTAAGATGTTATACAATATTAAACCCTTACGGAAAGTATAATTACTCATAAGAGGAATATTATAAGTGTTCACATAAATTCATCTCGATGTCGCGTATCATGAACATGTACCTACATACATAATAATAATAATAATAATAATAATAAGGACTTTTTCACTTTTATACACAAATTGTGTTACAACAGTGAGAGGCGAAGTTGAGCATTAGCTATTCTTACTCAACCTTCTGAAACAAAAAATAAAGGGGAAAAAATAATAATAATCATAATAAAAATAACAGTTATAATAGAATATAGTAATATATATATATATATATATATATATATATATATATATATATATATATATATATATATATCAGTTTTACTGGACAGATAAGAGCTGGTATTTGATTTTTTTTTAAATCCGGACAGCGAAAGATTGTTCATGTCACTTTCTAATGTATTATAAATTGAGGTCGCATTATATATGAATGATCTTCTGAAAATATTTAGACGAAACCGAGGTAAATGAACGGTATTAACATGTCTAATATTAACCGATTGTGCATGTCGTCTAAAATTTAGTCTATGATGGAGGTAAATCGGCATTCCGGACAATAGAATGCGATGAACGAACATCTCCAACCATTACAAATCCTCTCTCAAGTAACTGGGCGTCATATTATGTTTTATAAATGTAATCCATAGTTTTAAAAACCATTCTTTGATTTATGCTCACGATATTTACTACGTTCAACTTTTTCTTTTCAGTATTTCAGTATCACTCTCGCCTGACACTGAAATCATTCTGTATTTTCTGGTGGGGTCCTTGCGGCCATGCTGCATTGTTAACAATATCGAAGCACAGTATTCAACATGCGGCATTATCATTGTTTTAAAAAATGTTATTCTCGTATTCATATTAATTTTTTCACTGAGTCTAACAAGAAACTTTATTTTCCTTAACAATCTGCTGCATTCACCATGTAGGTAAGTTGAAATTTAAATTTTCTTCGAAAATGATTCTGAAATATTACATCTTATTCACTCTAGCTATATGCGTATTGCTCAATCTCACTTTCAAGTAACTCATATCAATTTGTCTCAGTGTGTTTCTACTTCAACCAACATGTACTAAGATTTGTCTATATCTACTTTGGAGTCGTTATCACATAAATAACCAAATAAACATTTCAGGTCTTCATTCAGGTCTAAGCATAGGATCTATGTCATCAACATAATCAGATAATTCGCAGTTGTTTGCATAACCCGCTATATCATTAATGTATAAATTAAACAAAAGAGGCCCAAGGACATTTTCATGTGGTACTCCGTGCAATGTTGATTTTGAGGATGCAACACCTTTGCAGTACTTTCATTTTTGGTATCGTCCATGTAAGTAGGAAATAATCATTGATGATAAACTTCATTATTAATACCAATTTTATTCAATTTTCATACTAGATGCGGCCTATTAATGGTTTCAAATGCTCTCCAAAAGTCCAAAATACCACTAAAATCTTTTTACCTTTGACCATCTCCGAAAGCCATTTACCAAACAGATTAACTTTCACATGAATGGATTATATGAAAATCAGTTGATTGAATCACAAAATATTAACAATGAGGAATTATGAACAACACTGGTGAAATAAAAATAATAATTATTATTTATTAAGCATCGCTAATATTACAATCAATACCAAAAAAATTTTCTTTTTCGAAGTTAGCGATCACATATTAGTAATAATGATAATAATAATAATAATAATAATAATAATAATAATAATAATAATAATAATAATAATAATAATAATAATAATAATAATAATAATAATAATAATAATAATAATAATAATAATAATAATAATAATAATAGTAATAATAATAATAATGATAATAATAATAATAAATTTATTCCCAACAGATATACATTCAATTACAGAGAAAAAGTAACAAATTGTACACAAATAATAATGAATGAGAAAAAATGAACGAGAAAAAAAAACAAAAAAGAAAGTATAAGCACGTATATATACAACGAAAAAATTAATTTAAAATTAATTGAAATAGTATTGAACAATAACCAGATACCTAACTGAAAATAAAATAAGTTGTATTCATACAACATCTTAAATTTTCTATAATTATTACAGTTTTCAATTGTCACTGGTAATTGATAAAACATTCTAAGCCCACCAGAATATATAGAATTCCGAGATCGTTTACTAATAGTACTGTTAACTCAAAAATCTTCTCTGCCTATAGTCCGAGAACAATGTATTTCATTAACAAATTTCAGTCTATTGTTGAGATAAATAGACAAGTTATGATGTTTTGTCTTATAAATACAATCCATTGTTTTGTATCCTAACTTTTGCTTCACATTCAAGATACCTAGTACCTTCAACACACTCTCAATAGGCGTTTATTCATTATATCTCAAGATAATCCTCATTCTCTAGTCTTCAATACCTGAAACTTACTCAACTCAATTTGAGGTAAGTTAAACAGAAGCGTAGAACAGTACTCAAAATGCGGTTGTATAATTGGCCCATATATCACTTTACGTGAATACAAGCTAAGAGATCTACCAATTCTTCGCAAGGAAAATATTTTTTCATAAATCTAATATATTTACAATTACCCTCAAACTCTAGGCGTGCATCTAACAGTACCTGCCCAAATATTTGTATTCTGATACTTTCTCAAGTATCAGAATACAAATATTACAGAATAATAAATTCTGTAATATTTGTAAATCTGTATACTGTATACAAATATACAGTATACAGATTACAGTTCTAAATACTCATTGATATATTATTACAGTTCATTTTGTACATTTCAAATCTATTGCTTCCTATAATAAATTTACTTTTATTCACATTTATACTTATGCTATTGCCACAGAGCCATTTGTATATTGAAGAAAGATCCTCATTAATTTTGGTGACCATGTCTTTCAAGTTATCCCCGCTTATGCACTACATTGTATCCACGGTAAATAATGACATTTTACAATACTTTATGCACTTAGGCAGGTCGTTTATATATAAAAGGAACAAAAGAGGATCGAGGGCAGTTCCCTGAGGTACACCATATTTTATATTCAATTCTGAGAAATATGACCAAATTTTTCTTCTTATACACTATCACTTAAGTATGAATCAAACCATTTTGAGACCATTCTACCAAACTTTATTGTCCTAAGTTTTTCAATAGAATTAGATTTATTAATTAACTGATAAGTACATTTATCATAACTATTTAATTTATAATCTATTTCTTTTTATTATAGAAATAGATCTAGGATGAAAAATATGGAATCAATATCTAGATGTTATATAAAACATTTAGAAAAACTTCATGATTGCACCTCTATTCAAGATTGGATTAACATTTTTGAAGAATATTCAAACTGAATTTATCTGATAGTTCGAATAGATTAATCAATAAGTTACTTTAATTCCCGCGTTCTCCCCATAATTACAGACCTCAGACCTTTCATGCAAAGCCATTCAATATTTGAACGTTTATAATCCTGACCAAATTCCGAGATAGAATATCAGTCCCTTATAAATTGAATTAAATGCCGGGCCAATAGCGTGGTTAATTGAATTCAGTCATTTACATGCAAACGGTGTGAAACTCTGTTATCATTAATTAGGATATAAATATTGTAGAAAGGAAATATTCACTAGGCAATAGACTACAAGTTTCAACCCGTATAAATCACAACGAAAGCTTTTCACTGTATCAGAGCTACCCAATTTATGAAATGTATATTAAGTATTTTGATATGAAAATATATAAAAATGTAATTGCCATATCTTCATACATTCTGAGTGCGATTTGAACTTAAGATCTAATTACATGTCTCTATGAAGTAGGTAAAGATTCTCCACAATGCGATGAAGTTGGAGAAATGTAAATACATAAAATAGAATATAGCATTTATTAAGAAATATTTTGAATACAAAAAAATTATTTGGAATTCACGCTTTGAGTAACATTTTTTCATTCATTTTTGTTTGTACCAAGGTGTTTAATATCCTGTACTTAAATGCCTTTATCTATAAAAATATTCGAATTTGAAGCCTATTCAAACATATTTCTGTTGCTTCCTCTGAATATTTTGAAATAGTAAACATTATAGCAATACATTTAACAATTAATGTGAATATCTCCATTTTTTATATAATATATCCACCTTATCTTGAATAACCTAATGAACTATTGACATGCATATACCGAAATAATAACTAGCTCTGACTAAAATACCATGTAACATACTGTTTGCTACTATGAATAAACGCTTCACACCTCTTATCAAAATTTTTTGATTGCTTACAGTTTTCATTTTTACATTGCTTTGGTTCGAGGTAATTTATGCTTCGAATGTTCAAATTTTTGTTTGCTTAATGGTGTTCTTAAATTCACTAGTGCCTTTTTTCTTGTGTTCTTTATATTGTTTGAAGTATTTTTTATAATGAATAAATTCACAACATGTATTAATTGGTTGCATGCTTATCTTTTTTTTTGTTATATCCTAAGCAAGTAATTTTGTGCAGTATTCAACTACGTTAACACTTAATAATATGTACCTTCCATACCACAATTCCATAATTAAATTTGGTAGAACTAAGGATTCTATCAAAGCCTTATGAGTACTTATCAATAACTTTTGCTTTAAAATTTCCAGCAGTTGATAATATTTGAAGATCCATATCTCTATATTAGTTTTCATTTTATATTTATATGATCTTACCATTTAATGTGTTTGTCTATCATAATGCCCAATTATCTCATCAATCCACATTGTTATGTGAGTACTGTTTCAATAGATTTTTTGTATAGATAAATTTATTACAATGAATACCTTGATTCAGAATATCAGGATGCAAAAAAAATGCTCTTGTGAGAAAGAAATTGAGCATATATGGGGAATGATATAGTAGAAGAAGTAGAAACAGTTTTAGTAGTATTATTGTATTTGAAAAGAACTTTTAAAACGTTATGTAGATCATTATTATTGAGAAAACTGAATAAACTTGGCTTTGAGGGAGTAGTAGATGATTGGGTTCGGATCTTACTTGGATTTGCGAACACAAACAGTTAAGTTCAATGGCATGCTGTTGGATAGCACGAAAGTGGATGTAGGCGTACCTCAGGGAACTGTTTTAGGTCCGTGCTGTTCTCCTTATATATAAACGATATTGTCTCTCATGTGAAAAATTGTTCTATACGTTTATTCGCTGATGATACTATGCTCTATATATGTGGCAAGGATATTAAGACAGAGGAGATCAATGGAGACCTTTCAGCAATTAATGAATGGTTATGTGACAAAAGCCTATCCCTTAATGTGCAAAAAGCTAACTTCATAGTTTTGGGTACAAGAAAACCCTTAAAACCAATAAAAATGAGGATATAACTATAAAGATTAATGTCAAAAAATTTTAAGAGTAGAACAGTAAAATATTTAGGCATTATGTTAGAGGAAAAATTGAGTTTCAATGATCATGTTGATTTAATATCATCTAAAATATCTTAAAATATCAATTTTTTGAAAAGTATATGAAAAAGGTTTCGACATATGTGAAATTATTGTTCTTCAAATCAATAATAATTCCACATTTTGAATATTGCTCCACTTTGTTATTCGGTTTGACTGAAGGAAAAATTCAAGAATTACAAAAGTTACAGAATAAAGCCATGAGAACAATTTTAAAGTGCAATAGGTATACCCCTGTTAAAATTATCCTTAACACTTTGAAACTAATGTCTGTTAAACAAAGAATACTCTTTGCTTCATGTATATTCATATTTAAACTAAAGAACCAGTTGCTTCCATGTAATGTAATAAAAATTGTAACACATGTCAGTGATGTGCATGGGTATAATACTAGAAATACTGATAGTTTTTATATCCAAAGTTGTAAGTTCTCTAAATCTAAAATAGCATATACTATGACGGATTTAAGGCTTTCAATAATTTACAAATTATATTGAAAACTAGTACTACCTTAATACTACTACTAGTATTAAGATATTTGAGCGTGATATAAGAAAGTATATTTTGAATAATGAGATAGGTATGTAATTAAAAATTGACAGTGCAAATATGTAGATTTTTTGTATAGCTCCAGCTAAATAAATATTATTATTATTATTATTATAATGAAGACACGTCGTTCTATCGTATAACGCTCCTTTTTTACTAACCCTAAACTTTCAGCTGTCGATTTGTTTTTTAGAATTGCCAACACTTTACTGTATTAATGACGGCAAATTCAAATGTTGTGTTAACTACATTTTATTAAGATATTTAAGCGTGATCTAAGAAAGTATGTTTTAAATAATGAGATAGATTAATATGTAATTCAAAATTGACAATTCAAAATATGTAGATTTTTTTGCATAGCTTCAGCTAAATAAATATTATTATTATTATCATTTCGTTACCTATCTATGTATACTTCTCTAAAACTTGTCTACGTATTTCGAAATTCATTATTCAACACTATCACAACATAGTTTTTATGTGCAGCTGTAGAGGTTGATAACGGGTAATCAATATAAATCAAACAAAGTTTGGTATAAAAACGTAGGTAAAGTTGCTATGCTTTGATACATTCAGATTAAAAATTTTACTAAGGAAATGTCTTACCTTAATACGTTTGAACTTTAGATTTTGATTGATAAGTAGTACTTATGTGTGAATGATTGGTAATTCGATATTATAATTGTTATCCATTGTACCAACCAATATGATGGTAGGAGTTCCAAGATTTGTGAGAGCTATTTTCAATTTATCACACTTGAGTAGTGTAGTAAGTTGGTTTACTTCGTTGCTAAAAAGTATATGTTGTATCTTTGTATTTTTTGTTCTTTGATACAGATCTGTTGTTATTCGAAATATAGAACTGGACGGATTAATGATTTCATGGTTATTTATATTGAATATCGGTTATGTTTTTGAATTGGTCGAAATATTCGGGAATTTGGAATCTATGATTTCTTTCATTTCTATTATAGCAAATCATAAATGCCTGTATTTTGTTGCATTTTCGATTTGTTATATAGTAAATATACATGTGTTAATTGATTTATGAATAGTATGGTGGTTTAGTACTCTTACTATTGTTATTGTATTATTGTATTGTATTGTATTGTATATTGTATAATGTATTGTCTTATGTTAAATTTTGATCTTGTATTATTTTCTGAAGATATCACCACATCTTGCTAGGATAAAGAAAATACTGTTTTTTTTACACAAATATTTCGGTTACTTTCATTATTATACCTATATAATAATTCAATGAATCATAAAAATATATCTATATACTATACCTATATATATTATATTCATATATTAAATAAAAAACATTATATTAAACAATGTTTCAACAAGAGATCAGCGAACACTCAGTCAACTTCATTATTATGTTTATGTTACATATCGATGAAATTTCAAGTAAAAATAGTGGACAATTTCGCAAATTTTTTCAAATTATTAATCATCAGAGTGCAACAGTGTGATAAACAAATGAACCCGCAATCTGAAATTATGAAAATATTTAGTTTTCGAATTTTACACATACTCAAAATTTATTATCTCATATGATACTTCAGTCCTATTTGAACAATTATACTCTTAATGAAATCATCGCTAAATGCCAAATATTCAACTTTATTACAACTATCAATCAGTTAAATTAACAGGTCAAATATTGCGAGTGTTGTCACTATCAATCAGAATATCCCTAAAGGGCCAAATCCACAGACATATTTGAACAGGCTTGAAAAAAATGACAAATGGCGAGCATTAGGCCATAGTTAGAGACGAGCCTCGGCGTACTTGTCGACAGTTGGTAATCCTGACTAATAATGGTGACCCCACCCACAACTACTGGTTAACGAATCGCTTGAAAAATTGGAAAAGGAAACGATTGCGAGGGTGGCTCGCATTTCAAGTAATTAAACAATCATTCATTCAGGTGATTTATATTACACGATCATATCCGCAAGGTGGCGATACTAGTCATATATACTACGTGGACTACACCACTTTTTCACACTACATCACTTCACCACTTCTCTCTGATGGCCTATATATGATTGACCGCTGAACTAATCCTTGGAAAGAGTATTGCGAAAATCGAAAATATATGAAAAAATTGAAACTATGATAAAATGGAATGCAAAATTTTCTCATACGTAGCTTTTTGTAGCTGACAGTTAGAGGACTGAATGTTAGTTAAATTATATTAGAAAAATTAATCTTATATGCGGAGGATTTGATTACCTACTGCTATATGTATAGGACCCAACGAGACCGAACGGCATATCTAAGATGTGAAATATATTTTCTTTTCATAACGAAGCGAATGAGCAATACATGAAATAACATATATTTATTAGGTTATTGAGTTATATTTGAATAAAGTGAAACATTTTATTTAAAATGTTTGTTTTAATACACCCCTACCCCTGGGACAGAACGGAACTGCCTATCACAATTATTTTTCATGAGCAATATTTGCAAATTGATGGGGTGTCGTCAGCATCACTATCGATACCAGCACAAGTGGTATCGATAGTGATCAACGAACGATAGTGATCACTGTCATAGATAGTACCAGTAAAACCGTCGTGTAAAGTCGATTTCTGATTCAACCCCCTTTTGTTGTTCATCGGTAGTAGGAATTTATTCACTTTATGTCATTTTATTTTTGTTCGATTTAGAATTATTTTATTCCATTTTATTTTCATTTCCATTTCATAATTTTGTTTCAGCTGTCAGGCTGCTAATCATTGATTTTATTCAAATTTTTTCAGTTCACTTCGATTGATTTATCATTCACTTTATTCACTCAATCATAATCCTTGTTTCAGAAAGTGAATCTGAATTTAAAAGCAATGAGTTCGACAATATAGTGTATACACTATGTTATTGTACACACTAATGTATCCACTACTGTATACATACGTAATAATAACAATATTTTTATTCAAGAATAATTGATGGGTACAATAATGTTTAGACATGATTCCAATATAATGGCTATTAGATAATAAGAATTCCCGAATAAAAACAAAAATATACCATCAAGGCCAGCTTACTCCAAACAATTTTGAAAAAACGAATTTTTTTTTTTCATAAATTGCTACTATATACTCGTAGAAATAGTATAGAATTAGTCCCGAAGGTCAGCAAGACCGAGAAGCAGGTATTAAAGATTAGGGAGTGCTGCAGTAAATCCGGCTGCTCGAACGCCTTCGGTTGCGGCAGCTGCTGCATGCTTTCGGGTCGTCTTATTCTTTTGTTCTTTGTTTTATTGTTATTGTCTTGTTATTTTGTTGAACTGATTTGAGAAATACAAGAATTCTTCAGAATGATGCTTACGTACATCAAGAAGGAGTTGTGTATGAAACTGGAATGGAAATGTGAGTAAAATTCACTTTTTTTACGATTTTTCACGAATAAAAACTTTGAACTGTTTTTTCTCGAACCCCATTTTTTCGCATGATTTCCGCTCTCATTTCAAAACTATTGCACTTATCGATATGACCCAAACGGCATTTTACTATTTAGATGTCTGGCTATGGCCTCAAGCAGAACCAGAAATAATCATTTTTATTTGAAAAAGTTATAGACAATTAATAAGGTAAAAAAAATTCAAAAGTCCGTCATTTTGTTTTTTTTCATTGAAAATGTTTCATTCTGCTTGAGGTCATAGCCAATTCGATACAGAACATGAAACCGTTTTTTTTTTCCTTTCAGATAATTCTTTTCGACGAAATGATGTCATTCATCTCCGATTCAGATGAGTTTCAGCAGCCATTTTCAGGACCGCCATTTTGAGAAAAATTTTTGTAAATTAAAATATTCTGAGTTAAAAGAGCAGCTCCATTGAAAATCTGATATCTTCACCATGTACAATCTTCAATAGCCACTTCTGTTGTATTTCCAACTAACTCTATAACATTATTGTAAGCGCCTACCCACACAATGACTCCGTATCTCACGTGTGTCTCTACCAGCGCTCTGTCAGATGACTTGAATCCAGAACATGGGACAGTTTTCTAAATTTTGGTAATAAACATCTAAGCTTACCAATCACTTCAAAAGACACATAACACACATATTTATGTGTTACGTGCAATTGGCAAAAAAAGACAGATACACGCACGCATATACCTATCTGTGTATGTGTCTCATAATTGAAAAGTGTCATTGTTCTCGAAAACGTTATCTGAAACTGGTATAAAAATAATTATTTGTATGTATCAGACTATCGAAAGACATAAAAAATTCAGTGTCAGGACAACCACCGCAGAAAAGGTTCATCCAATGTTCATTTCATAGTGTGAAATTTTCACGACTTGTTGATTCCTAACCATAGTTATTACGGAAATTAAATTAACCTATCACCGGACACTAGTTTTTAAGGCTTCCTCGACATTTTTTTACGGTTCTCGGTGATCCTCAACTGAGACTGATGGCATATGGCTTTCGTCAAGGATGAAAATACTGTACAGGATTGTATTTATAATTTTTCTATTCAGGGGAGACTTGAGATCTTTATGTTGATATTGTTTTCTCAATGATATTTTGAATTGATTTCAAGGATTCTGATTTTCGTTTTTGTCTTCTAAAAGTAGGTACCTCTTTCTCTCAGGATGCTGCTTTTTTATTTATCTGTGCATTTAATTCTTGGTTATCGCGATTTTTTCAGTTCGCCTTTCACATGTGTGAAATTCGAGCTTCGAACAGAATATTAAAAGTATACTATAACTTTCGCTCGATAATATTTGTCACGAATTATTATTCGAAATATATGAAAAACAAAAGAATATTGTAGCAGAAATCGCTATGTGAATCATGTACTAGTGTGATGCCTCCATTACCCTTCATGGGATGATTCTCAGTTAAAATTGATATCAGTGCCTTCATTCGTTGGAACCCGAACACTCTTTCGTAATATAAGATACTCATCAGTTGCACCATTATCCCACAGACGAGTGGCATCGACTCCAGTTCTCAAAAATGCTTTTATGACTCAGAAGATATAAATGCAGAGACATGCGGATGCATATAATACATATCACATCTATAGGAATGAATAGAAAAGTATGAATACATCGAACACCGATTGTTTCACACGTAGTAGTATCTTAGTTTATACGGACGCAAAAGGTCCAAAACTTCCAAACGCAACAAGGTTCTATTTCTTCAAAACGAGGGGAAACTCTCCATATGGAAGAACTAAAAGCAAGGTAACTATCTCGAGCATGATAAAAATCTCTGTTCTCTTCAAAACCTGCCGCCATTGTTCTCATTATGCTCGAGAGAACTCTTCTTGTTTCCTCAATAGAGGGGGCTCACGTGGGGAGTTCCCTTATAGATGTTGCCTTCATTTTGGATCAATGCGACCTTGGTGCGTTTGGAAAGAACGTCGAAGCTTGATTGGTTGTATGCATGCCACTGATGATTCGAATCATAGGATGAAACAGGACTGAATGGTATTTTCAACAAGTTCTATGGGCTTATACGAAACTCTTTAGCGAAACTCGCTAAATATTAACTCTTGAAAATTACTACATTTTTGTTCTTTGACAACATTTGTGTTCAAAGCTGCCTGAAAGTTCCATTTGACATATATCGCTATTTCGACTGAAAACCTTAGTAGAAATAGATAGGAATAAATCTATCAAGATCACTGTTTCAACACACAGATCAATATGCTTGAAGATTACTGAAATCTTTCCTATATCGATCTTCGCTAGTTTTCTTCATTTCTAGAATGAATAAAAAAAATGATGGAAGAGTTCAAAGTCTTAGTTTCTCTGTTTAGTATCTTATATTTTTCAATGCGGTCTTTAATGCTCAAATCAAAGTCAACAAAATGTCTTCTCAATTTTTGTCCTTCTGAATGTCCCTCAAAAAAATATATAAGAGCATTAGAAATTTAATTAGATTATTATTTAAAATTAAATAGGACCTATTTTTTCTTCGAAGAACTCTAGGAAAAAAAGATAAAAACGAAATCATTTTGTTTGAGATGATATCAACCTGAATCTTCCTACTTTTCAAATTGAATAATAATTCATTCGTTCTTTCTTATGGTAGCTAGTTAAAATTTTCTAGATTCACTTCAATGATTATGTTATTAATGACTGAGTTTTGTATTTCAATATAAATATGAAACTAGTGAGTCAGTCCGGCACTGGCTCCTTTAGTCGTTAGTGTTTCGAAATTTGCCACTTGAGGCTATCTTCCAAGGTGTTGGATATTTTCCCATAATCATTAGAGTTGAAGTCGAAGTCAATGGATTTTTAGTTGATGGTTTGGTAGCAATAATAATCGTGTCATTACCGAAAAGGCGTTACTGGCTCCTTCCCTTTCATAATGACATTCCCATCTGGTTAAGAAACGAAAACTAGATGCGTGACATCTACGTTTTTGAATAAGTCTGTAAAGTGTACATATATATATATTATCGAATGGAGTTCTTGGGTTATTAAGTCTATAAGTAACTGTTGGTAAATCTATATTTCATTTATATATAGTTTCTAACGTTTCGACAAACCAATGTTGTCTTCTTCAGAAAATTGTTTTTCCTTATAAAAGCTCTTCTCTGCACAAAATAGTGTTCTTTTCTTTAAAAATTACAAATAATACGATAAAGAATATCAAAGTCACAATGTGAACGTTCCAAATTAAAATTCGTATATTTGTAATTTTAAAATAATTTGACACTATTTTGTGCAGAGAAGAGCTTTTATAAGGAGAAACAATTTTCTGAAGAAGACAACATTGGTTTGTCGAAACGTTAGAAACTATATATAAATAAAATATAGATTTACCAACAGTTACTTATAGACTTAATCACCCAAGAACTCCATTCGATAAAATATATATGTAAATAAAAGTCTAAGAAATGAAGGAAGAAATCAGAAATTGAATATATATATATATATATATATATATATATATATATATATATATATATATATATATATATATATATATATATATATATATATATATATATATATATATATATATAATATATATATATATATATATATATATATATATATATATATATATATATATATATATATATATATATAAATACATAAGGAGATGAAATTTTTGTGCTTATGGCACTGAATGAAATATTCAAGAAAATGAACACTAGAACATTCATTTGAAAAATTCAAATTAACCAAGAGAATGTTATAGTAGATCTAGATATGTGAACATATATGCTCTATATGTGATAGAGCTGTGTATGATGTGATGTCTCCATTACTGTCGTCAATTGAATAAACTCATATTTTCCGGCAGTAAGAAAGAAATGGTTCCATACGATATGTTCGAATACTGTTATTTCAAGAATTCATTATTTCAAGAATTCACAAAAATTAATATTGTCGGCGCAGACAACTTCAAGTTGCATAAACTTGCAGACAGAAAAACAAGAAAAACAGATACTCCTCTGAAGGAAGTCGACACTCTTCAGGCTACCGAGTTTGTACTCTTTGGATTGGGAGATTTTAAAAACTACTTCGCCCGTGAGCCGACTATTTATCCTTCAAGGGTGCTCTGAGAAATTATACAATATATGAATAATGTTTGATGCGGGGAAAATAAAAACAAAAGTGAAACTTTTCGGCATATACAGCAATTGGTAGCAGCATTGGATACGTGTTTCGAGCTTATTGACCCTCCTCAGAACGGCGCAGACAAGTTCAAGTTGCACGAACTTGGAGATAGAAAAATAAGAAAAACAGACACTCCTCTCAAGGAAGTCGACACATTTCAGGCTACCGAGTTTGTACTCACCGGATTGGGAGATTTGAAAAACTACTTCGCCCGAGAAGACTATTTATCCTTCGAGTGTGCTCTGAGCCGAGAAATTAAACAATATATGAATAATGTTTGATGCGGGAAAAATAAAAACAAAAGTGAACATTTTCGGCAGCCAAGTTCAAGTTGCACGAACCTGAAAACGGAAAAACGAGAAATACAAAAAAACCGACACTCCTCTAAAGGATGTCGACACATTTCAGTTAACGGATTTGTAATCACCGGATTGGGAGATTTTAAATACTATTTCGCTTGTGAGGCAACTATTTATCCTTCAAGAATGCTATAAGCCTAAAAACTCTACAACATATGAATAATGTTTGATGTAGGGAAAAATTGAAACAAAAGTGAACATTATTGGGCGAAGTGGTTTCTCAAATCTCCCAATCCGGAGAATACAAATTTCAGTCCACATATTTCAGGCGGTAGCCTTAAATATGTCGACTTCCTTCAGAAGAGTGTCCGTTTTTTCGTCTTCGTTCTTTAGAGGAATTTTTCTTCATTTTCCGTCTTCAGGTTCGTGCAACTAGAACTTGATTGCGGCGTTCTGAATGAGGGCCAATAAGGCATAAACAGGTGTTTTGTTCAGAGCTTACTTAATTGCTGCTTAGAATTTTGGGATATGCGAATACTTATTGTTTAAATTTTAATTTAAGAGTTTTGAAACTCGTTTAAATTTTTCCATGCATCTAACATTATTTATGTATTGTATATATATATATATATATATATATATATATATATATATATATATATATATATATATAAATAAATATATATATATATATATATATATATATATATATATATATATATATATGCAATAGGCTTTTTAGGCCCATAGCTTAACAAAAAATAGTTTCATGATTTTAGAAAAGCAAAAATTAAGTTTCACCAATTTTCACCCTCCTCCTTCAATTCTGTACTCCTCCTTTCCACATCCTCTTGTGATTTTTTCACTCATCCTGTTCAAGGCCTGCCAACTCTCCTTCTTCCTCCTACTTTTGGATCTAGATCTTTTTTTGGGACTCTGATTGAACTCAATCTTACACACATGACCTAACCATGTCATACTTTAAGCTTTTACTACTTTGAGAATATCTGTGTTAATGCAATAATACATTTTTGAATTTATTGAAGGAATATTGTTTATTCAACATATTATATTCAGCTTTGCATTGCTTGAGAAACAAAAATTTCAGCTTTTTCAACTTATTCTCGGCATTTTTCAGTATTTGATTTCGGTGCTTATCGCACCTATCGAGACTATCCAATTTGGGTTATCCTGATTTGAAAATGAAAAATATTCAACAGTCAATCGGTACGTGGACTAATGGTTTCCTTTCCCCTCACGCTCGACCGGCCATACCTGAATCCATCAATTAGTATTACCTATAATAGTGACGGACGTTGGCTGAAATTTTCACATTGTTACATTTCATAGCAGATACATTTCTGCGGTTGGAAATAATTGAAAACTGTAAACGAGAACAAGGAAGTCGAGATCATTCAAGCCTACCATAACCAACGTCCAGCCAAATTATCTTCGCTGAAAAAATAATAAAAAAATAACAACAGACTTGGAATGGAATTAATCGTGGAATAACTCAAGGATATGATCGTATAACAATACTGGACCAATTTCAAAACCCACTGATGCTGAAAATGAGATCACGTACGTGGTTTATATTTCTATTTGCTCATTGAAATTATGTACTCAATCGATGTTTGACAGTTGTGTACGCGTCCTTTTTTTTCAACAGTTTCGGGCAATGACAAATCGAATTATCGACAGAATAAGTAATTTGTCGTATTGTTGGTGTTCATGAAAGCGAAATCGATTTGTTCAGAAGAAAAAACGACCTGAATTTTCTTCGATTTTGCAATATTACTTGACAATAATTTGCATTCATCGATTGAATCATTAGTTTCGATCCGAAAAATTTTAAAAATTTTAATTTATCGATCGCCATCGCATCAACCATAAAATAAAACAGTTAATATGATAGTGTTATAGATAAACGAGTGCAACATAAATAGGCCGAATAGTTTTCTCTTTCACAAAAACTTTAATTCTTGAAATAGTATTAAAATCCAATTATTTGCAAAATACTGAATCTACAATGTTTAAGTCGAATTAGGCAAGATGAAGATTCTCATTCAATTTCTACATGCTGATTATAATTATAATTCTGAAGTCAACTACTCAAATTTGACTAAATCTAGGGGTTATTATTTGAAATGAGACTAAATATGTGTCAGTGGCGTTCTTATTCTTCAATTATTTTAATTTCAGTAATTTTGGTTCATCTGAACATCTGACAAATTATTTTGAAATAATGTGAAAAATATTGTAGAATTATAGGTTTCCTAATGCTTTGTTCTTCATGAAAATGAAAAACATTTATGGTAAAGAGCCAAAGTAAATACAAAATCTAGGAAAATTGAATAAAATGTGTAAATTTAGAAAAGAATGATTTTTCACCATTTCAATTTTGATATAAATTGAATAACAGTCGTAAACATTCGAAAATTTCTAGTGTTTTGTTTCCATTATCGAAAATAATTCGTTTTCAGAAGAAAATTCACTTGAATACCTTTTTTTTCAGGAGAAATTAAAAAAACTACAAATTTGCGAATAGAAATTTAATACTCGTAGTATTCAAAAACTGCCGAAAGAATTCGAAGAATGAATACTTTCCATTCCCACCGAAATGAAAATGCTTGAATTGTAGAAATTTCTAGAAATGTAAAACCCTGAAATGGAAGTATTCCTGAAATACGAAAGTAACCACAAAATAATCTGAAATTTAATATTGACATAGAATTTTTCCATTAAAACTGCCGCAGTTTCCAATGGACTTTTTATGTTCACAAGTTAAATAAATTTTTGTGTTGCAATATCATGTGTTAATCATAAAATTTGTAATGGTACTATTTATAAATAATAACTTTCAGAAATTTCAATCCTATTCGCAGAAATTTAATTTCAATTCAAATTGTAAGATAAAATAGGAATATTCACATGTATTTTTGTTCCAAAGTTTTGTAACTTCTACCCCTGAATCGTACATTCCTGCGCCTCTGACACTCGTTCTGGTTCTCATTATAAAATTGAACCAGAATGTTCAAGTGTATCTTCGGTTTGCTCACTTGTTGCTGTTAGATACGAAAGAGAAGCGTATAATTTTAAAGCCATCAAGATATCATTTTCACACCGCAAAGTCAGTTCATTATAATTTGACATTTCCGTTTTTTATTATTTTTACATTAGGGTTTTGGTATGTGACACCAAGTCGATGTGTCTTTGCTATATTTTCAATCGCTGGGTAATTTGGTGGAGAAAATATTCGACTTCATAAATTGTTCCTTTCATCAACGAGTTGTATAAGTATTTGTCAATTTAGATGTTGTGATTATTAGTTATAGCGATTGAGAAATTCTCTTCTGAAAATGATATTCACACTGATACTCACCATTTTTTCAGACTACATCATTTTCTTCTCAGTAGGTGGAGCATTTATTGATGGATGTCTGAACGTTGATAGAATTTATTTCGGTGTTGTCACAAGTAAGACTTGTGCAATCTGAAGTGTTCATTCAACTATTGACGCAATTTCAGTTTGAGAAACGTATGAAAAAGTTACTGATTTTTGAGGAATGAGCAATTGAATGTATGAAAATTGAAAAGTGGACACTCAAATAAGCAACACTGATACAGTGAACTGCGAATAATTCTATTTACAGCGATTTATCAAAAAAAAATTAGAAGTTTCAGATGTAATAGTATAAATCTATAAGTCCAAATTCAATTTTAGGTGTCTAAACTTAAAAGAAATCATTTATCTATTCAAAAATTATAGAACTTCATTAAAAAATAATGAAAAAAGAAGATCATTTGTTGAATGTAAAGATATTTCAAGTAACAATATATTTAATATATTTGTCATATAGACTACCTAATAACTTTCTTGTTGTTCGTTAACAGCCTGAATAGGTCTGGGCAATGAAGTTATTAAATTTTGTTGTTGATATACAATAGAAACACATATATATATATATATATATATATATATATATATATATATATATATATATATATATATATATATATATATATATATATATATATATATATATATATATATATATATATATATATATATATATATATATATATATATATATATATATATATATATATATATATAGCAATATGATTTGCCTAAAGTGGTTTTTTGAACAAAATACACAATAAAATGGAAGTTCGTTTTAACCTCGAAAAGTGAGAAAATACCAAATTAACATAAAATTATGCGATGTTACAATAATAAGGTTATTACCGCATAATATTATGTGATGTTACAATAATAAGGTTATTACCGCAAGGCTCTGTACTCGGACCACTTCATTCATATTGTTCATAAACGATCTGCCTGCGAAGTTGTCCCGGTTTTTGGTGACACTATTTGCCGATGATTCATCGGTGGTTGTTTCTGGCAGTACTCCTCAAGAACTTCTGGAGGCATGTGAATGCATTGTGAGGGAGTTTGTAAGTTGGTGTCGAATGAACAATGTGATGGTGAATCTGAAGGGCAATGGAATTAGTACCTTGGATGTTAAATATGGGGACAACACTATATCATCATCCCAATCAACAAAGTTTCTTGGAATTTATGTAGACAGAAATTTGAGATGGACATCACACATTGAGGTCTTATGTAAAAAATTGAGTAACCCATTTTTTGCAATCTCCAGAATCAAGAACATCGTACCTAGAAACTGTGTTATGAATGTGTATTATAGTCTTTTATATAGTCATCTAAATTATAATATTCTGCTGTGGGGCTGCTCTACAGAAATAAATAGGGTGTTTATTACACAGAAGCGAATACTTCGATTAATATTCAATATTCATCAGCGAACATCTTGTAAACCTATCTTCATTAATAATTACATACTCACCTTACCGTGTTTATATATTTATAGATGTTTGTTATATGTTAAAGAAAATGAAGATAGGTTTATTAAATTGAATAGTAATCATGAGTATTCAACAAGGAACAGGGATGTGCTACTCATTCCTATGCATAAAACATCTAAATTTGAGCACTCTCTCTTTTGTCAGAGTATTAAAATTTTCAACCATTTAACATCGTATTTAAAAGTACCGAAAGCTCTCTGTACTTTGCTTGAAAGCTGTCTGTACGTACTCTGCCACATAGTGTGGCAGAGTACGATGATTCGGATTTAGGCAATAATGTATGAATTAATTTTTTGTATCATATGTTTGTATATTTTTTTAACACAAATGTTTTTCACCATGTGAAATTGTCTCAAATGCTTAATATCTCTGAGGAAATTTTTTTTCTTTTTCTTTCAATCAAAGTTGTATATTATTGTAGATATGAATTCAACCAAGATTTTTGTTTGAACCAATATCTTTGCTCGAGGGCTGAATGAAAGATCACACTGCAAACTGAATTCGGTCCTTTTGAGAGCATTTTTCTTAGTTGTAATTATTGTATCAATTGAAATGAATGTAATTTTACAATGTAAGGAATGTTTCTAAATAAATTTATATTATTATTATTATTATTATCATTTTTTTGTATGACGTCAGTATGAAATCAGACTTAGACAGTTATTAGGCCCACAATATTAAAATTGGATTGGATCGAGCATATTGCATATGAATATTAGTATGAAATTCTAATTATAATTTAGAAAATCTTAATAGTAATTTAATATGATAAAATGATATATACTAGATTGAATACTGCAGAAGTTCATGTGAGTTCATTTATTACGTAGTATTATTTTGAAAAATAAAGTTGATTCAAATATTTATGACGATTAGAGAGGAGTTATCTATTTGTATCATTATTCCACCTCATCAGTTAGTTCAATTAGTTCATAACGTGATTATAATAACCCCAAATTAATTTTATTTAGGCATCAGCTGATCCTTGAAATCGATTGTATTAGATGAGAAAAAGTGACCTACATATTTCCCCTCTGTGATAATAAATCGTGGAAGCGCTATTTGTAGGGATGCTGACTCACGGTCTCACAATAACACTGCTGCATCCCTTGCATGTCGGAGATGACATCGATATGTTTTTCTCTATGTAATAAATTTTCCGAGAGATTGGAATTGGGGTTTTCTGATAAAGAGACTAACCTGAGGTAGATTTTCTTACTGTAATAAGGATCGAAATCTGTATTGAATATAATCATTGAAGAAATTCTGCTAAACTGAGGTTTTTTGATAAGGAATGCTGTTCAATAAATAATAATATGTTACAAAAAATATGTGTGCATTTTCATTTAATAATCCCAGGAATATATAATTATTACATGTAAATACAATATCATATGAAAATAATTTCTTTCTCAATAAATGACGAGAAGGGTTTACTTATCACTCATCGTGAAATTTCTCGATTAATAAATAAAATTGAAACATTGGCTGGCTGAGGTTTCACTGAGTATATAAACAACTCTACATATGTTTCGAGAGTGTTTCAGTTAATATTAGTATTACTTTGATAAAAGCATAAAACTAAAAGCATAAAAAGCCTTGAAACTTTTAAATCAATAACAATAAGCAGGTCATATACAGACAGTATATTGAGAATTACAAGTTTTGTATTCTTATATTGAGAATCAGTTATTGTTCCAATTTTACCTAACTGAAATTTTGGAAAACTGCATTCTCATTTGAAGATTGGTTAAAATCAATTTATCAAATCGAAATCTAGGTAGAAGAAGTTCAAATAAAATCAGAACTCGTGACATTAATTGAAACAATGAAAAACGAATTTGAAATTATTTTTAGGTTTTTTCATGTTTCGTGTTTATAATTTTATCATTTTATGTAATTATTATATTTTATTCTTTTATTTATATATTCCATATATTATTTCATATATTTCTTTGTTTGAAGGACTTCATATGCCTGAAATGGAGACATGGCTTCGGTGACAGATATCATCTTGATATATATATATATATATATATATATATATGATATATATATATATATATATATGTGGTATTATATTGTGAAAATGATCATAATGTTTATGGGTATTCATTTATCTGTCTTACTGTTCATTGTCATTTGATTTGAATATTTCAAGTCACTAAACAGGAAACTATTTGCCAAAACTGGCTTTCGATACTTGAATCTTGTAATAATGAATTGTTAGCTTCTGTATTGAATTATGAAACAGGATTCTAGTAAACAATACCAAGGAATTGCTTTCCTTCGTGTAAAGATTCATTATAACGTTCAAATAAGCTCTGAGATCAGTCAGGTGATGATTGGATTCAATGTATCTCTTGCAGGGACTAGGCCCCTGCAGGTTTCTTCAAAAATGATGTGTTACATCATTCATTTGCCTAAATTTCAATTCGGATGATAATTATTACGAGTAGCTTTTTGTGGTAAATCTAGTTTCTAATAGTTTCGATTCTGGTTGGTTCGACAGCAATCAAACACCAACCACAGAATTTTCAATTCTAGCCCCAAACACGGGGTAGGAATTTAAGAACGATTCTCCCAGAAAAAAATTGTCTCCAAATAAGACAACATTCATTATATACTCAAATCACATTGATTACATGATATTCAAAGCAACATGGTGGTCGGAAATGGGAGAGGGATAACATAATGTGGCATAAAAATCGGGTCTGAATGTTGAATTATTTCGATAGTATAACTGAAAATGGTACAGTTTTGATTTTAGCCTCGGTGTTCTGAATTAAAAATTAATGGTTTCTTAACTGCTATTCATCTGTGTCATTTGTGCTATAAGAATGATGTATAAATTAAAGATATGTTAATAATAAGTCACTCCAGTTGATTCAAGGATGCCTTTACTGTAGAATTAACTGTAAGAGCCAACGTTTTCATTTATACAGGAATGACGATAAATTGAGCAATTCCTTTCGTTTAATTCTTCGAAATGCCTTCTTTCCTCTATTTCCATTTCCGTTCATCCCCGAGGTCCATTTCGGCCTAATTCTCTCGGACGTCCGTTTCGAGGGGCGCATAGACGTCACCGATGTCACTCATCACGGCCTGTTTGATCCGTCAACGGACAAATGACGCCATTACCGATATAAAAGTTGACAAATGCCCCCTTTTCCGTTCTCCTGTGTTCGCGAATACTCCAATAACTTAATCTAATTTCGTGATATGGTGGTCCTTTATTTGAGCTGGATGTTTTCCAGACCGGCGAAAATGTGGCGCTGAAGATGAATTTTTCACGACTTCGGAACATTTGTCTCCGACGATTATGTGGGGAACGAAGTTGAAACGTCTTCCAGAACAGTTGAAGATGTAAGTCGGCCATCAGAAGACGCTGAAATTTTCCTTGTGGTAATTAGTAAAGGTAAAATATAGATAATATCACGATATATCATTTTCAGTATAAATTGAATGAACATAATTGGCTTAGTTAAACATAATTATATTCATTTCTTGACAATTTTTTCGGAGCGCTGCTCTATTCTTTAAGTTAAAATGCTCAGGATTGGAAAGTGCTCTATAAACTGCTTAAGGAATTGCTTCACATGGAATTAATTTTTTTGAATTGAATTTGAATCAAATCGAAAGCAAAGGTAAGATTTAGCAAATCTAAACTTAGTATCTGAAAAGACAAATCTCAAGAAAGGTGCCGTATACTAAAGGGTGTTTCTTTTAGAGGTATAGAACTTTAAATTGCAATAAAACAACGATGAATCATTCGATTGACAATAATTTTTTTTTATTCGAAAGATAATCTTGTGGCATTACATTTTGAATATGCTTTCTGGCATATGACCGCCACTGCTGGCTCGGATGTAGTCCAATCTGGACGTCCAATTTTCGATGACTTTTTCCAACATTGGTGGCCGTATATCAGCAATAACACGGCGAATATTGTCTTCCAAATGGTCAAGCGTTTGTGGCTTATCCGCATAGACCAAGGACTCTGCATGTTACAACATGTGACTTGTTGCGCCGTCTTTTTGAAACCACAGCTCCTGGACATCATGGTTGTTCAATTCAGGAATGAAAAAGTAAGTAATCATGGCTCTATACCGATCACCATTAACTGTAACGTTCTGGCTATCATCGTTTTTTTGAAGAAGTACGGACCAATAATTCCACCAGTCCATAAAGCGCACCAAACAGTCAGTTTTTCTGGATGTAACGGTGTTTTGACATACACTTGAGGATTATCTCCACTCGAAATGCGGCAGTTTTGTTTGTTGACGTAGACATTCAACCAGAAGTGCGCTTCATCGCCAAACAAAATTCGCTTATGAAAATCGGGCACAACGCAATCTCGTTTTGGGCCGATTCGACGAATCTTCGCCTTGCTTGGTGATCGTTTGGCTTCAATTCTTGCACGAGTTGGATTTTGTAAACACGCGAACCAAGATCCTTCCGCAAAATCTTCCATAAAGTGGATGGACACAGTACAACACTGTACAGTAGCAATAGCTTCTTCTGTACGCACCGTACGGCGTCTCTGGGGATACGAGTTACCAATAAGAGTAAACGTGGTGCGAAAACGTTCCATGGTTAATCGAATTAACTGCTCTGATAGACGATTTTGTCGAAATGACGTTTTTGCTAAAATGGACGTAGTGCGCGATACGTATTCCGCACAAAACCATTATTTTCGAAATGAAATTGCACTATTTGCAAGCGTTGTTCAGGCGTGAGTCTATTCATAATGAATTGCCAAACCGAACTGAGAATAAATCACTTCTCAGCTGTTAAATCGGTCGCCATCTTCAAGAGTTATGCCAACATAAAGTTCTCTACCTCTAAAAAAAAAACACCCGTTATGTCATCTGTTCCTCCGATGCAGCAGTGTATGTAGATGAAACATCACTAGAGTTACACAAAATATTAATTCAACATTTAATGGTGACATAAAATACATCAACAAAAACGGTCTAAGCAATTTTATTTTGAGAATGTGAATCATGGCACGTATTTCTTGAAAGTGATGGAAGTGGAGAATAACGATAGGAAAAGGACATTTTTGTTTCAAAATGAAAAGATTTCAATTCAAACATGACTTGACAATCATGGCAATGATAACAAGCATGACAATCAAGATGAGTGAAGTAAAACTAAGAATAAGACCACTCGTATTAGAAATACTACTACACGATATCGAAACGTTGTTGGAAGAAACACAGACACCAATAAGTGTCCTTAGTCAAAATAACGACCAGCTGTTTAACTAATTAAATTACTCATTTATTATTGAATATAAACTGAAATTTAAACACTTGAAATTTTGATTTACACTTTTATTGATAACATACCTAACATGACGTGTTTTGTCGTTACAAACGACTTCTTCAGATGCTACTAGAATACTGGTATTAGCATCTGAAGAAGTCGTTTGTAACGACGAAATGCGTCATGCTATGTCATCAATGAAAGTGTAAATCAAAAGGTTAAGTGTTTGAATTTTAGTTTACATTCAATTATAATTGATTTACATCAAGTAAACGCCAACACGATTCAATACACATTTATTATTAGTACTGCATTAAACTAAAAAGTTTTAAGGGATGGAAATTCTAGAATCAGAAGTGAAATAAAAAATACAAAATACAAAATACCTAACGGTATGAATCGCCATTGTAAGCAGCCGTTGACATATGTTACGAACTTGTTGGTTCTTATCAGAACAGAGTAGTAAAAGACGCAAAAACGAATGAAGACTCACGACAAGAAATCTAACAATTGTGGCTTCACAATGAACAACAAAAGAAAGCTCAAATTTCTTCTAATACGAAGTTCTAAAAAGAAAGGATTATTAAAGCTTAAACTGAAAGATCAGACGTCGTTTTCCTTAGTGAACTCGAACAAAAGTTAATGTAAACGACTATAAAAGTATTTAAGGCTTGCTATGACTGGAAGAGATTCAAAATTCGTATAAACCAATAAAGAATGAAATCATAAATTTCGTGGAGGTGCAATATTCCACTATTACCTAAAAATTATTTTCACTTAGGACAATAGAGAATTCGGGGCTATGTTCATTGCTCTCTAATCACGATATTCGTTTGTATAATGCATCGTATTATTAATTATAAAATATAAGTCTATAATTGAAATAATTGTAACCAATTTATAATTATTATAATTTATAATTATAAATCAATATAACTGAAAACATTTGGCTGAATTCCACAAAAATTGTTCAATGAAGTCATGTGTTTTTGATGAACAACCCATTTCCAATGGTTGGATACAACTTCGTTATATCAATTTCTTGATAAAGGTTAGTAGTTCGACATAATTTGAAACACATGTCTACTCCGTCGAAAACAAATTCTTCTTATATATGGCTCTAAAGTGGGCGCTATCCCAAATCACCCCATCCACCGTTTGATCAAAACAGCAAAGACGTTCGAAAACAAACATTCAATGACTTCGATCCCGCAAATTATCAAAATGTATCAGGAATCAACATACCAATCATTCCAATAACTCCGTCAGAAAATGCACCTTGGACCAGACATCAACCAAGACTGAACGTAAAAATCCACAAATATGAGAATCACGAAACACCTGATAAATGGCCAGAGAAATGATGGGCAACGAAATATTTGATGATATAAGATATACTAACGCCTCTAAAGATGAACATGGCGTAGCTTTCTCGATCATAAACCAGCAAAATTTACCTGAATCCTACCAACTTTCAACTAACTGCAGCATACACACAGCTGAATTTATATGCCATCTATAAATTTCTTCTCAGTATTATCATAATAGACACAAGGTTGCAGTATTTACACACTCCCTTTCCTCCATACACTCCATAGCTGACATTTACACGAAAAATTTACTTGTACAGAAAATCCAAAAAAAAATGCTTTGCTCTGAAAAACATAAGGAACATCTCTACTACGATGATTTGAATTCCATCTCATGTGGGCATCCCAGGGAATGAAGCAGCAGACCAATCAACGAAGCTTGCAAAATCCTGTGATCTAGATGTAACAAACGTTGTGGTTCATACAGATTTAATTCAATCAATAAAGAATAGAATCATTAAAGAATGGCAAATTCAATGGGAGAATGATACCAGCAAGCTGTACAAAATTCAACCGAAAATCCACAAAGAAACAAGATTAGCCCTGAATTTGCATTTGGTGACATCAGACGAACGACCCAAGTGCGAATACTGTGATAATATCTCTCTTACAGTAAAACATATACTCATCTGGTGTCCAAAAAATGAGGCAGATCGTAACCATCTAGGACTAAAACACAATATCAAAGACATTCTGAGCACAACTGCCCAAATTGAAGTTACATTAAAATTTATCGGGAAATGTGGATTATACAATCTTGTGTAGGAGTAGTTTGCACATCTAGAAATAATGCAGTTTCAGATAATTTTTTTTACAAATATATTTTTAATTATATTTAAGTATCTGTAGCATTAAAACTGTTATTACACGAAACTGTAAAAAATTGTACCATGTGTCAATGACCAAGTAGTCGAGACACGTTAATTCAAATAAAAATATATATATGTCTAGTTTTTCGAACAAATTTTGCGAAATAAACTCAAGTATTATTATTATATTATTATTGTTATATATTATTAATTGAAAAATATATTTAAAAATGTTCCACCAGAGCTCCTGTTTGGAGTAAGTTGACATTATATTTGCAATCATCATAATTTCTGTATACAATGCTCGTTTCGTAAAATATTAAGAATTTTGATTTTTCAGGAATTCCAACTATTTTCAATGCTGAAGTTATACTTCAGATTGATTTCTTTTTTCATGAATCATGAATTACTTTTTACTGATGTGAGAGATGTCTTGAATTTATTGCAGGAATAATGACTTCATATAGGTAGATGTGCTTCAGTGATTCTCTGATCATGAATCGTGAGTGACAAGTACCTTTTTCTAAAAGTAGCCAGTTTGATTGGAATGTTTACGCTTATCCGACAAGTAATGATGAACATACTCACGGTTCTTCAATATCATGACATCTAAAAACCGAAAATCTGAATCCCTTGCCAATACAAGAAACCGAAAAATATTCCAGAGACGGATGTCATTTGTCGGAAAAAAGAAAAAGAACAGTACCTGTCAAATCTGAATATACTCCCTGGTCTAATGGCTATATCGCTGTTGAAAGATGAGGATAATTCATCATCGCTTTCGTACACGGGCTTGAGGACATTTACCGAACAGAAAAAGAAACACAAACGACATACACGACAGGCATTTTAAAAGCTATATGATAATTCTTTCATTTCTTATTAGAGTAGCCAAGCAATCAAGTATTGTAACATTCAGAGTCGCATTCAGTGTTTTTCACTTCTTCAATATTCTCCATCTGTGGTAAAGTTTGAGACTCCGAAAAATGTGATCAAGTGGTTAGTCGATTTGAAATACGAGTAGTTTGAAGCAGAAAATTTTTGAAAAAATTTAAGAGCCGTTTCCAAAAATTACAAAAAAGAAAACAACAATAAACTAGGAAAAAATTGGATTTCATTTTTTTTGAGAAAATCTGAAGAGTAATTTGACGTATCGAATTCAAAACAAAGTATCGATCAAATGGGAAAATCGTTCAGAAAAACTAATCTTCCGGAACTGATGAGACTAGGTAAGTTGCCAAATTTCTTCTCCAAGCCTAATTTCATCCCCATTGGTTTCTCTTTTTCTAAATAACGCCATCTAGTTTAAATACTTGAAATATAAAGCTACTTACGTCAGTTAACCATTGCAAAAGTTGGGCGATAGAATGTAGCTCCTGTCTTGAGATATTTATGAAAAAAAAAACTGTTCAAGGTCAGTTTTTGATTGAAATATTATGGGTACTATTTATATATAGATATGTTTGACTTATTCAAACGAAATATTTGTCACAAATTGTCTTGTCGCTTAGATTTAAATCGATTCTATCGATCGGTTCGGTTATGAATGTGTTTTTGGTTAAATGGAGGAGAACAATAAAATTGGCAAATTTTAATATCGTCCCCTAACGTGAGCCTAATATCGTCCTGGATCGATATCTAGATCACTGTAGTGTACTTTCGAAAAATAAACAAGAATTAATAGATGCAGAAAACAAAGCAGGAAAAAAAAGCTAGAAATGTAAAAAAAATACGACAGGAAGAAACAAAGAAGACCAAAAAGCAACGTAAGAATCTACCTTCTGATGAGGAGACGACTGATGAGGACGACCCAATTTTAGTTTCTACTGACGAAGAAGACATTAACAATGATGACGCTGAATACCCAGTTTGTCAAAAAAGTTTATCTCGAAACAAAAAGGGAGAGAAATGGATAAGGTCACAAAATGCTTCCAATAGATGCATGAGGATTTTTTTGATAATCCGACAGCTAATTTTATTTTTATGATTTGTTTTGAGAATTAAAATTACTTGAACTAAACCAATAATTAATGAAAGCCTGATTAAATATTATAATAAAGATTACTAATAATAATTATTAGAAATACAAATTGAGTTGACGTACTGATTATTGTGATTTCAATATCGTCCCCGGGATGTAATTAGGAGCCCAAAAAAATGCTATACCTTCAATTTATGTAAAAGCTGTTTTTGTAAAAGAAATAAGTAAGTTGTTTCAGTTTTTGAATTTTTAAAATAATAAAGAAATGTTTGCCTAAAGTTTGATGTTTTATTTATTACTCTACGCGTAATATTTTTTCTATTTTTCAATTTAAGAAAAAAGAGACGTTATTTGGCGACTATATCTCAATATTCATCATTTTTCTACGATTTGAAAATACGACAGAAAACAGGGACTGTAGCCTACAGAAACCGCTTTCATTTTGAACCTTCAATAAATGAATATTATATACGCTTATCAAATATCAAAATTGATATTATATTTGAAAAATTCAGACATCTATTGTATAGATGGATGTACAATAATTCCTAGTCAAAAATAGAAAACTTTTAATTTTCAAACGGAGTTAATTGTTAAAACAAAATGATAAATTGAATATAAACTTAAATTCAAACACTTGAACTTATGATTTACACTTTATTGACTACATAGGATGACGCGTTTCGTCGTTACAAACGACTTCTTCAGATACTTACAGAATAATAATAACAACATTTTGAAAAACACAGGTATAAATATCAGGGAATTTGGGATTCTATGACTTCGGGTTTTACTTAAGATATCCCATTCTGAAATATAATTTCTATTACCTGAAAAGGTTTAACAAGGGTGAATTGTTTAATTTGTTAAGTTTAAGAAGGGTGTAATTCTATCTGTTCATTGAGCAAATTTCCAGAATTTTCAAGCCGATTTATTTCCACTATTTCCCAATAATCTAATTGACTACTTCTCTCTATATTGTGTAAAATTTTGAAATTCGTATCAAAAGTATGGTTTTCTGTTAATAAATGGTTAGCATAATTCGAATTACTTTTATTATGCGCGAAGCTGTATTTATGTTCCTGTATTCACGTACCAAAATTTCTACTAGTTTTACCAATATATATACCGGGACATGTTCCACAATTCAATTGGTAAACACCTGATTTGTCTTCTCTTTTAATTTTGTTTTCATTGTTCTTAATGTGTCTCGATAAATTATTGTTCGTTTTAAATGAAATATTAAAATTATGTTTACTTGAAAAGGTTTTGACTTTTTGACTGACGGTTCCAAAGTATGTTAAACTATTATATTTACGATTTCTATCCGACTGATAAGGAAATACTAATCGTAGAGCTTTCCCATAAAGTTTTTAGTGAAGAATTTTTGACACTGGTTCGTTTTCATAATTATTATTAACTGCAATCTGTTTAAATATTTAAAATGATAAATGAAAATTTTGAAATGTATCCAACGGGAATTTCTTCTGGGACCTCTGAAAAATACCTTCACGAAGCGAATGTAATGTAAACAATTAATTCAATTGCGATGTGCATGTTGAAGTAGGAAAATTTGATAATTATCTAATTTATTATTGATAAAAAAATCGAATATTCAATTTTCTGTTTTATGTTTCTGCTTGGTATGATATAACTTGATCTTTCGTTCGCATTGTTCATATACATTGATATAGTTATTATTCTATGAAGTGTCCCTGTTCCTTTTACAACTCAAAAGATGTAGAATAATGACACAAACACAGTAATAATTAATAAATCTATGACGTTCCTATGAATATGTCTATGCTCGCACTCAATTATCGATCTGTGGTTCATTTCAGAAGCTCGTTTCTTTATAGGTTTCGAAGCGAACATTGAAAAAATCCAATTCATCATCGCCAGTAGACAAGTAGGATCCGGGAGCGGCATGTTTAGAAGTTAACAAACAGATATGTATGTTCAACTGGCTGAATACGCACTTGCAATATCTAATACGCCCATTTTCACAAGTGTTTAAAACTTGTAATTAGGTATGGGACACTATTAATTTTGATATATGTATATATCAATTATAAATTTATAAAGATTATATTAGGCATCATATTAGGCATGATATAACACGAAGACTTTCCAATATTTTAACATTCCTATATAATATACAAATATTTATATATATATACATGATATATATATATATATATATATATATATATATATATATATATATATATATATATATATATATATATATATATATATATATATATATTTATTTATGTGTGGGTGAGAAATGATCCTTAGTCTATTGCGTAGTTGTAGTGTAATGTTTAGTTTATCATTATATACCTACCACAGATATATAACTAACGAGAACTATAGAGTAAGACTCGCATCTCTCCGTATCTATGATTACCTAGTATTTCACTGACGGCGGGACAACGAAATACTTTGTGAGTCATTCTTATAAACAACTATGTCATTCTTATAAAAAACCTTGTGATTAATTTTTTTTTCAAATTTTAGGCTATAGCATATCTTTCGACATTTGCCAGCAGGTTAGATGTGAGACATTTGGTCGACTATGAACAGTCAATAATAGGGAAATTCAATTTTAATTTTAAAATAACCTAAACCAACTGTAGAGTTTAATGATGATGACGAGTAGAATAAACAAGGACAGAATACGCTAAGGGACTGATCGTAGCTATTTTGTTTCTTCATACACATACATGAAAAGTTATGGATTAACATGGGTATAGGATAGAGCACACAGGACGATGGACAGATAACTTAAAGCTCATAAAGTTTCCATTTAAATGCATAGTTGAAGTCTACGTAAAATAAGTAAATTTCGTAGTAAATAGAGATATTATTTATACTGAGGGTCATATTCAGGTTATAGGGTTGGAGAATTTTTGAAAATGTGAATAATAACATTGAATGTTGTTTCTTTGTTATTTACAGGTGAGGTTTAGATTTAGATTTAAGTGTTATTTTATTAGAATAATAGAAATCTTTGTTATTTACAGAGAAACAGTTCGTGTATTATTCAACATATAAAAGTAAACATCATCATTATATATATATATATATATATATATATATATATATATATATATATATATATATATATATAATCATAATATTATAATAATAAAAGACTTGATTGAAGTGTGTACGTGAACACGATATTTAATCTAAATTAAATTAAATTCTTTCCCTTAGTTGTCTTGAATTGTCACTATTATATTCCACATTAATAATTATTGATGTTGAAAGTCTACAAAAGGTGTTCTATACCACAGGCAGATGTTTTAGGCTTGGTATACTTTATTGTTTTTATTGATGGTCTATGTGTACTAAAAGGATATTATGTTGATGCAAGAACATGTTTCGCAAATGGTACTATTATTATTCTGAGAGTTAATAAGTCCGAAATTGTAGAGGATAGAAAAATATCGCTTTCAGAATAAAATCTTGCTTTACTGGCGATGAACTCATGTAAATAATTTGTAGATTGAAATTATTTTATTTCACACTCAGAGATCTGTTGAATATGAACATTATATAATGTTAAAGTTGATGGACTACTTATTGGGCTTAAATAATCACCAAAATCTTCAGAGGTTTGTATAGACCAAATATCAAATGATCTCAAAATCAAAAATGGACTAGTGATACTGTTAGTCGATAAAGCTGACAGGCTAGATATGGAATCTGTTCATTGTGAAATATTTCAAATAATAATTTTTTGTCGATAACATATTTAGCAAATTTTCTGTCGGTTTTGAGATGAGTGTGAGATCATATGTTGAGGCTGTAGTTTAGAGGTGCAATGATTGTTTCTTTTGATTCATGTGTTTATATTTACCTATGCATCTTATTTTCTTTCTAATCAAAACGAGCTCTTCGAAATATGTGGTAGACCAGTGAGTGCTATTCTTCCGAACTGTCTGCGTCAAAACTGTCTGCGTTGATAAATCGGAACATAATTTTCATGACGTGTCAAACACCAGAAGCTACGGAAAAACCTGAAATTATGATATCAGTGATTCAATTTGGAAGATCTGTTTCACTTATTTGATCAACTCCACTAGAAATTTGACAGATTTAGCATATAAAATCAATGATCAAAAAGTTTGTCTGCTATATCTTCTTAGCTAAATCTGGTATATTTCTAGACCAAGCAAACTCCACTAAATTCATCTGTTGATCGCTACTATGTGATACTATTTGTCTCAATATCATGTTCGGAACAATATGTGAATGAGAAAAATTGTTACCTAAGCCATTGCTCAATCTATCAAGTTGGTATAAATGTCAGATTGAATTACCAATTATTGTTAACTAAAATATTAATATTACCATACCTATTGAAAAATTCAAATACTTCAATTTAATTTACACTTTTGTTGTCATAACGTGAAGCGTTTCGTCAGTTTACCGATGGGCTTCTTCAGACGCTATCAGCATATGATTCTGAATCATAAATCATATTTTGTTAGCGTCTGAAGAAGTCGGTGAATGCTGGCAGATGTTTTGTTATTTTCAGCTGTGAAATACAAATATACAACCCCCTATCCGCTATCAAGGGTGAAGAAATGGAATAGGTGAACTCTCCTCAGATTGGGAGATTTAATATTTTCTCCACCAAATAAGCAACTTTTATCCTTAACAGATTTACTGAGACAGATCATACTGAGAATAAATGAACGGGTAATATAATCGCTAGAAAATTGTGAAATTAACTGAAAAAACTACAGGTATAGATCGCATCATTTGTAACATTTTAATAGCTCATCAAGACAGCGTAGCCACTTCTGAACTGTACAAACTTGCAAATATCAAACAAATAAAATCTTCGGCAAATATTAAGAACAGCAGGATTACTTTAAAGATCTATCAGGTAGTAACTGGTATTAGATAAAATTTAAGATATCATAGAGTGAAAAAAACTTGTATAAATATCTCAAAAACTGGCGAATTTGCTCAATATTGCAAATTTAAAAATTTGGACAAACATTTTCAATAAATATTGAATATTCGTTCTCTTTTCCTTATTATAAGCAGCTTAATGAAAATCCCCTAAGATATAATTTCACATATCTATTTTTATAACAAACTGTACCAAAAATTCAATTTTCGAAATATAATAAAAGTGTTTCAGTTTACTTTTATAGTATTATGTTTACATTATTAAATATATGTTTATTTCTCGCAAACTTGGGATTTCCAAAGTAAAATATTTATTCATGAGTTAAATCTAAATATTTCTATCTCTAGGCGTGAGAGGCATAACCACATGTTGTGCTTCTGTCTGAAACCATCTGTATATCAAGATATTTCAACTTGAAGCATGTTGCAGGCGTCATTAAGTCACATATTTATATCCTCCGTTAAAAGCTTTTTAATCAACGGTGTAGGATAATTATTCACTTGACACCGTCATCGTGGCGTGAAGAATCATCAACACCTTCGTTTTCAATCAGTTTTTCTGTGAGAATATATGATAAAAGAAATTTGAGAATATAATTAGTTCTGAAAGAACTAGGGGATATTTCTTCAAAAGAAAATTGGAATCTGTAACAGAACAGCATATTTCTATTTATAGCTTCAACTACTTTTGAATGTATGTCTGTATTTTTTCTGTCTGTTATAGCCTCGGGAAATAATGTATATATTATTGACATATAAAATTAAACCTTGAATGGGTTTCTTGAAATTCATCAGAGCATAGAATATTGTCAGAATAGGACGAGGAATGAGCCGTATGTTTATAGAACACCTATAATAAATTAGAAATGAAAATTTTGCCATCAATTAAATATAGTGACTGAGATTGAATTCTCGCTTGATTCTTGGTGAAACATAATTAAATATTGAATTAAATCAAACACTTGACTTAATGTTTCACGATTATATTCAACAGGATTAAATAGTCAACATGTTTCGAGCGTGAGCTCATCTTCAAGACTGAAGATGATTCAGCCAAGTGTTTAATTTAATTCAATAATTAAAGATAATGTAATGTAAGACTGGTAATAGATACCTAATACCAGTCACATCAAAATATAAAGACATATTAGATATATTTATCTATTTATTAGACATATTCTCACACAAAACGTAAATCTCGAACTGGTAAATTGCCCAGGTGAAATCTGCGGCAAAGAAGTCATTAATGCTGCAGAAGGTTTTCTTCAACAGTAGCCTTTTACATGCTTGTTGAAACTGTGGCACAGCTAGGCCCTTTAGTCGCTGTTATATTTATCACAACATGTCATATACCAAGAATTCAAAGATAATTTGAAAAACAAAAACTTAGCAATGACCTGGTTAACAACTATTTAATTTCTATACCTCTTGTTGAATTTGTGGAAATCTCCACTATTTTCCTCGTTAGTCCTGAGATAATTCTGATAGCTTTTTTTTTAATATATAATAAACCTAGTTATAGAGGATTTTCAAGCGTAGTTTTTTTGTCAATCGAATAAAACACCCAATTTGCATCATATAATCGAAATTTTTATTGAAATTGATAACTTGGCTTTTGCCACTTACATTTTAAAGATAACTTCATGTAAATGTTGTCCGCGGCCATTCGAAGGTCCAACTTTGCGTCACTTTTTCGAGCATTTCGGCCTGTATCTCACGAATTACGCTTGTTATGTTATCCTGTAAGGCTTCAATCGTGTTCGGCTTGTCCTCATACACTAACTACTTTATATAACCCCACAAGAAATAATCCAGAGGCGTCAAATCGCATGATCTTGGCAGCCATTCACAGGGCCATTTCGAGAGATAAGCTGCTTACCAAATTCATCCTTCAACATGTCCATTGTTTCTCGAAGTGTTCGACATGTGGCACCGTCTTGATGAAACCAAATGCCAACCAAGTTCAACTCGGCCAACTGGGGCAAACAAAAGTTGCGTATCTTGGCTCGATATCGTTCGTTGTTGACGGTAACGTTTCTTCCACGGTCGTCTTTGAAGAAAAATAGACCGATGATGCCACCATCCTATAAACCACACCAAACTGTCGTTTTTTCGGGATGCATCGGTAATTCTTTTATGGCATTTGGCTGTTCATCATCACTCCAGATGCTACAGTTTTGGTTATTTACATATTCGTTAAGCCAGAAGTGAGCCTCATCGCTAAACACAATTTTTTGATAACACAGCGGATTTTCATTGAGCTGTTCTGAGGCCCATTCACCAGAAATTAGACGTTGTGGTAGGTCATTCGGCTTGAATTCTTGCAGAAGTTGAATTTATAGTAGGCTCTCAAACCCAAATCAATACGTAAAATTTTCCATGTGGTTGAATAACACATGCCCAATTGCTGAAAACGGTGACGAATTGACATTTCACGATCCCACTGTACGCTGCGGCTGCAATATTCTCTTCAGTACGTACTGTACGCGTGCGAGACAATGGTTTAATGTCCAAAAAGTAAACTTGTTGAGAAATTTGGTGATAACAGCACGAATTGTTGATTCACCAGGTCGATTATGACGACCATAATATGGTCGTAACAAACGATACACATTTTTCACAGAGCAAGAATTTTGATAGTAAATTTCAACAATTTGCAAAGGTTGCTCGTTTGTTAGTCTTTCTACAATGAAATGGCAGAGTATACTGAAAACTTGTCACTTTGATAGATGACGTTTGGATGCTATTACCAATCAGTGCCACCAACCTGAAAAACTTGACTCTTAAAAAGTCACCCGTTAGATGGTTTTATGGTAATGGAGTTATGGATTCATTTTAGAATTCAACATTTTGTATTTTATCAACATTAGGCTTAACCAGTGATATTTAACAATTTTTCTGAGTACTATGCTGTGCAAACTGACACAATGTCTGCTTGATCCCGTCATTAAGACTGATTGAAAAAACTATCGTAATCTTTATACAGGCAGTATTGATCCCAGCGGGAATTCCAACATCGATTTTTTAAATTTTAATGTCTCATTCTTCCAAGTTACATCTGACTTCCTATCTGAATAATAGGATTTGAGGGTATTTAATGTGGTGCCTCTTACACCATAATACCTTGTGCAGAAATATTTCTCTTCTGACGCAATCGTAAGTTTTGCTCAAATCTAGTGGAAACCCTTTTGAATTTGTTGATCATCCATTGCCTCTGTGATTCAGTGTCATGTTCACAAATTGAGAAATCAATGAAATTTTGTCGAGGATTTGTATACTGGAAATTGGAAAAGGAAACGAATTAACAAAGAGGCGAGGAAACAGTTCGAATAAAAGCATTGCATTAGTAGGAATTGAGAAATCAAACACACCATACACCTAATTGTGTATTATATTCATCTTATGAAAACAATCAGATGCTGAAATAATAGTTATGTTCAATAAACCATATTTGAAATCACAAAAAGCTCGTTAGTTTTATTTCAACTATGGTTTTGAGTTTATATTGAAATAATAACGTTTAAAATAGCAATGAAAACAATGTTTTCTATGTTTAAAAATTTCTCAAACGAATTCTACGTCAAAATAACGAAAAGTAACTTACGTAAACAAAAAGAACTAACAATCAATTCCTAGTACAAAAAACAGAATTCTAAAACATGAATTGAAATACCTTCAAGAATAATCATCGATATTTTGTTATTGTACCTAATTCTAAATTATCTAAATTAGTAATCGATGAACTTTTGTTTTTATTTCACAAGTTTAAGAATGAATCGTATAATTAAAATTTCCGGATACTAAGGTTTAGAATGTATTAATTATAATTTCATATAAAATTAAACAAACTGCTTCATCAATTTCGTCCGCAAGATCGCTAGTAATGAGCACAGTGTATGATGTGAATATTAGGAAAAAGTATCATTAGAATTCCTATACCTAAACACAGAAACATCAACACATAAGGGTTGTTTTGAGTTGGTATATGGCTCAAAGTTGAATTAATAAATACATTTACTAATTTGGTAATAATTTCTTATGCGAATTCTCAAACAAAAATCGAGAGAGTTTATTGTTGATGACATTATCCACTTTTTGATGTAATTTTTGTTTACTTTTCATTATATATTGTACATTTTAGGAAACAATTATTGTTAAAAATTTTGAATGAAATCGAATTTAATACATTGAGTGCATATTAAATAATTTTTTCATGAAATTGAAGGCTTGCTAAACTTCCATTATTAGTGTAATTGTAACATTATTATGCAATACATATTATTATTAGTATTAAACTTTTGATAATGAGTTAATATCCCATTTTTAGGTCTAACGGTATTGTAACAACGTTTATGAAATTTACCAAAGTGTGTTCAATTAATGCATACATTCAGAAATGTTTAACCAAGTACAAGTTATTATAACTCCTTTTGCGAGGGGAAAAAATTATTTGAATTTTAAGAATGATTGATAATTTACCGTTTTCTTTAAAATATTAATAGCACACCAATGAATTTTCTAATAACTAGTGTAATACATAAAGGTTGGATAACCAATTGTTATTTTAACGTTCTCGAAAAATCTGCCGATTCCGAAATATTCCGCGCATAAAACAACGAAAACCTCCAAGGACTAGCAGAAACTCCGGCAGGCTTCGGCGGTTGACAGTGGAGGAGAAACAAGAGAGAATACCGGTGCCAGCCAAAATGACAAACTAGCTAACTGTGGATCCGACAAGCTCCGCAAAAACTGTCGCGCAAAAACTAACCCGGCAGCAGCAAAAACTACACAATGTATAAGGGATGGAAAGCGGTGGAAGCGAAAGAGGGTTTCGTCCCTCTTTCGTCTCTACTCGCCCTATAACGATCCCCGAATTTCCAGAATTAGTTTAGAAGGATACCCGGCCATTGCTGACTCTGTTTTAGGCCAGTTTGAAGATGGGAAATATAGTAAAAATAGGTCACTGGCAGAGAAATGAAAAGGGTACAATTTGAAGAAAAAGAGAAAGTATGAATGGTGATGAACTCAGGAAGGACCAAACGTCACTTCAACTCAACGCGTCCGGTGCGAAACGACCCTTATGATATTAGGTTAACGGTGTTTTTTTCTGCCAAATTTCACTATAATTAAATGATTTTTTTCCGATATTACATCTTGTCACATAACTATTAATTTATTTGTGTCGATTATCTGTTGTAAATTATACCTATGTATATTTTCAGTTCTAAAATTAAAACTGGACTTGAGATAGAGAATGGAAATGAGACTTAAATAAGTCTGATTTCAATTGTAGCTGATTTAATCGTGTTGTCATTCAAGTTTCAACTGGGGAAAAATTGCAGTTTCAAGATTTACATAAATATAAATTTTTCTTTTTTAGATTTAGACTTCATGTTTCATCATTACAATTGTAGAAAGTCTGAAGAATTCGACATATTTGACAGATACAGACCAAAGAAGCTATCGTAATGGTGAAATGAATGTACGTCGTAATTCTAGTAAATTTGGAAAACAGTGTTTTCTTCAACTTTTTTCATGCTTCAAATTAACAAATAGAAAAATTGTTGTCCAGTATATTTTCAGAAAAAAAATTTTGCTTCACATCACAGCACTTTTGATATATATTTCAAAATTATTGAGTAAGGTCTACTATAAATCCAAATACTGATTGTGTAAGTTGCATTCCCAATATAATTTATTCTTTCATTATGTAACTATGATATAAAAACCATGTGAAAAACAGTAAACAATTCATTATTGCATATCAAAATATCTTCCTCTTTGAAGATAAGAATAAAAAGCGTTGAACTCCGAACAAAAACATCATTAAAAAATGACATAAAACATAATACTCCTGTGCGTTTTTTCACATCACTCTCACAGAGTATAATCGTCCTAACACATTAGACTTCTCGAACCACTTGTGACATTTTGTACCCGACTAGAGTGCAGTGCCCCGGTTGAAAAAACCGCCGGAATGATCTACATATGTCTCTACCATCCACAAAAAATGTGAACCACATGTCGCTGTAAATATTACTCGCAGTGTATTAATTCCTTAAACACTTGTCGTCCCCAGCTAGGAGACATCCAAACAATCCGATACAGGGTGTTGAAACTTGGATGGAACTCATGGATTTTTATTATTTCCATGTAAAAAATAATTTAATTTTCCTTAACCATAAAAACGGAGTTCGAATTTTATTTTGCGAAATTTGATAGCCTACAATACAACTCCATTGTAGCCCTTCAATAAGCTCGTTCTATTAATACCTACTTTGAGCAAAAGCATAGTAGAAAGTATGTATAAATAAGTGAGCAAATGGTATTCAATTTCGATATTATGTGAGCAAACTACGGTCGAGAAAAGAATTGTGTTTCAGTGTTTTTTCTACAGTTCATCGATAAAGGAAATTTTGTCTGGTTATCTGGTTATACCTGGTTAACGAAAAAAGCAAGACGTATACTTCATATTATGTCAATATCCATTTGAAATATCGAAATATTGAATGATGTATAAGTGGGTGGTTGTTGAAATTCTTACATTGTAAAATCTGGATTCATATAAAAATAGTAGAAAACAAGGGTTAAAAAATGAAATTCAAAGTAGGCTCTGAGATGAAAATACAATTATGCACGGAATCGAATTATAAAATAAGAGATGGCTGGGAAATACAACAAATAACAACATGAGAGATAAATTTAAGTGGGAAAGCCAGGTTTAGTTGAGAAAGAAATTTGAAGAAAAAATTCCAAAAAGAAAATACTTTCAAAATTCAAAAGGTACGAAATTTTGGACACTGGAAGAAGGAAATTCCAGTATTTCAGGGGCCTATTCGGCGACATTTTTAAGGAAATGAAGTTTTTGTGATTATGGCACTTTTCTTCATTTTTTTTTGGAACAATCGCGAGCGTACTAACGCAACCTATTGACATTTGAAAACATCATATGATGACATTTCGTTGGCTTGGAAGAAGACTGTCATAACTCAAAATACACAAATTTTCAGGGGAAGCATGTAAACATTTTACCGGATAAAATGAAATCTTTTGAGTTATGAGAGTCTTCTTCCAAGACGACGATTTGTCAAATAGACATTGCAATTCAGTAGATACCTACGGGTATAGAAGATATGTGAAATTTCAATGCTTGGTGTGTCTATAATCTGAGAGGTGTTTTCTACTGATTCATATAGATGGAATTGTGATATCTTCATTGCTTTACGGTATTCCACTTGGAGTCATGAGAAGTTGCTTGGCGATTGAAATCGTTGCCTCACCTCCATGGACGCGGTGCGACTGACGAGTCCCTTGCAGAACGAAACATATGTCTTGCACTTCCATCAGGTGTGGCATCGATTTCAACATTTATCCCTTGAAGGATAATGGAGACATTACATCGTACACGTTCACATATCTAGATCTACTATAACATTATTTTGGTTAATTTGAATTTTTCGAATTAATGTTCTAGTGTTATCTCCGAAATAGCTCGTTACAACTATATAAATTGACAATGACAGTATGCAACGGGAACATAGATTGCAACATCTTTGAGCAAAATTGTTTCAGTATTATAAGTGTTCAATTTGGAAACTGAGGAATTACAGCCCATCGTGTTAATTTAGGTATATAACAAAGCTGAAGAGTTATTACAAATTGAATTATTGAACAATAGCATATCTACCTATCTTCTACAATTTTATTGATATTATAATTAAAATGATTAAATTCAATTGAAATTTTTTTACCCTTCAATATATTAGAATCCATGACAAAAAATCAAAATGAATAGGTACACTAAGAAATTTAGAAAATATAAAAAATGAGAGAAAACAGTAAAACCTATCAGAGCATGGTTAGTAATTTATGTTATTAAAGTAATGTATATAATAATAAAGTAATGTAATAAAGTCATATATGTATGACGCTTTATAGCTTCATTCATTTATTTGTTCTTGTTATCAAAAGTTTTCATTTCATATTAGATCTCCATATACCGATTATCCCAAGTTTCAATGGATATAGATACTTAATAGAATAGAGCCGAAAACTTTCATTTGATAAGTATATTATTTTGTCGAAGTCATTCGTTAGGTTTCCTCAAAATTATGAACTGAGTTTGATTTACTCAAGAAAAAATTGATGCTACATCAAGCTGGCACTTTTATGATAGGTAAAGACTATGATATGTAGGCTGTTTCGTGGAATGAGCATATATCTTCTTCCCTAGATTCTCCAAATTAAATATTAATTGTACAGGATACCTACTACTGACCTATGAATTTAATTCCAACTATGATTAAACGAAAAAACTGTTTGATAAAATTAATCGTATTGAATTTAAACTGAAAAAGATTTGATAAAGATTTCAAGAAAAGGGATTTCACTTTAGAACGGTTAGAGATAGATCACTTATCGAAACGTCAATGAATTCGATTTCTGATTAAAATCTCCGTTTGTTCATGAACAGTAAGAATGTATTTATTTGATTTGTTTTATTTTATTTTTAATTTTCTTTTACTTTATTTGCAATTTATTTCATTTTACTTCATTTATTCTTCATATTTCGCTGTATTTATTTGTTTTATTTTATTTTTAATTTTCTTTTACTGTATTTGCCCTTCAGGGCACTAATGATTATTTTTTCAGTTTCAGGTAAATCTGATCAATTTTATTCGTTCATTTAATCATATATTTTTTCCAGCATTCCATCATGAATATATAGGCAAATGAAGTCCGACGAAGTAGTGAAGAACCTATAGACCTACAATTTAGGTGTGAAAATATGTCAGATTCCAATAATCAGTTACAATGTTTCACATCAATGTCACAACGTAGTGGCATTTGAAAAGCTTTAATGTTTCTGTGTCTAGTTTTTCTTCCAGATTCCATTCCCCTCCCCTGAGAAAATCATTCCAGAAGTGCACCAAACGCAAAGGCAATCGATCTAACGCATCTTTACCCGTCATCCGGATATTTCGTCCGTCCATCCTCTTTCGCATCATTTATAAAAGTAGATTAGCGCCGTCTACAAATGAAGCTGATAAAAAGTGCAGCAGTGAGCAGCCTGGAAAACCCCGGGGCGAGGGAGAAGCTTGAGGAGCGTCAAGAGAAACCCGAATTCGGGATATGGATAGACACTTGGTTAAGTACGTTTGAACTACCAGTATATCTTCCCGCATTTACCTACAATCGATTAGCGAGGTATTAAGGAAGGAATAAGGGAAACTGATGACTATCTGCTACTAATAGTCTTGTATTTTCGACAATGACAGTAATAAATCAAGTTCAGATTGTAGTATAGATCAATATGCACATGAGCGGCCCATTCAATAAGCTCATATTCAACACTTTGATTACCTACTCTTCATATTGTCAATTTCTATAAACACCTTATATTTTATTGAAAATAGATTAACACTTAAATTTCTTTATCGACTTCATTCAAATTTCATACATTTTTTGCGCCATTCACAATTTTTTTTATATATTCAATTTCAATTATTTTTATTGCAATCTGGTCAATTTTAGTCAATATCTGATAGGTATTATTATTTACCGCACTAGGTATTTTCACGTGTTTTCACAGCACTCATCCATGTTTGGATATTTGTATGGTTTGTATCATTATTGATTCCAAGGCATCCCAAATTTAATATAAATGTTACTATAGCACAAAGATATTCATATAATTACTAGGTAAATAAGAAAAAGAGAATTGGAAGCGCTTGGATTGAAGTTTTGCAAAGAGGAAAAGCAACTTCAGAAATAAAGATACTAAATCGATTTAGGAGCAATTTGAAAGAATAATTTCAAATCATACTGTAGTTTTGGCCTCAAATGAGTTCTATTGATTGTATATTGCACATACATTCCAAATTTAGTTTGTACGTTACGATCATTAAACCTCTTGAAAATAAAAATAATTCGTTGAATATGAAAATTGTGAAAAAAATATTCGAGTCTTATAAAAAGAGAACTTTCAGGGATTGAAAATAAAAAACGTTGAATCGTTTTTAAAATTGCTTTTCTACAGAAGTTGCCCAATAAATTTCGTACCTACTCATTGAAGATTCAGAGGAAATTGTACAAATAATTGAAAAACAGTGGAAAATAGGTACAATTAATACATTTTGATTAATAAACTAATAACTCAGAAAGAAGCACGCAGTTTATCTCATGCTGTACGGGTAGTATACTCTAAGATTATATTGGAATACCCCTTCCTCAGCTCCGTTTAGTGTTTTTTTCAATTCCAGAGATAAGAAAAAGGATTTTTAAAATTTTATTGATTTACAATATCTAGAAAACTTCTAAAGAATATCTAGAAAAATGAACAAGGAAAAGTGAATTAGAAAATTTATTTTAAGATAAAAATCAATCGATCAATTTTCATTTTGCGGAGAGACTGTTAAGAAAATATTTTTATGTTTGTCAGGAATATATAACGGTTTGAGTTTTCAAGAATATTGAATTTATTCAGGTTTTTGAGGCGAAAAACTACTAGAAAACTGTATATGGTTTTACTTCCCATTGTGGCTTTTCTTATTATCCACATTTTGGTATGATGTTCATATCAAAATTCAATCTCTTATACAAAACTACAAAAAAATTACTTGATTTATTTATTTATTTAAATTCAAAGTTACATAGGAACATCTACAGGCAATCTCAAGTACAATTATTAAACGAAATAAAAGAACAGAAACAGCGCCGCAAATCCTGCAGAGGAAAATAATATTTCCTGTTCGCAGGTCTGGTTTACAAAAAAGAAAAAAAAGAAAAACAAAAAAAAATAGAATAATAACATTAGAATTATGTATTCTTATATAATTCTTATTGTATATAAAACAGAGTTTTGATTAATTCAAAACCATGGTTACCTGTGTTGTTTGTTTTCAAGTTTATATATAGATGAAGTTGATTTGCAGTTTTTCTTCAGAACCTGATTTACATATCTTCGAAATTTTCGCAGAGAGATAGCTCAAAAAATGAACCTTTATGTTCATTTAACATATTCGCTTTTTGATCTTTTCTAACATGCTACTTTTAGCTACAATAAAACATTTTGTGTGTCCTTTTCTTTTTCAAGATTCAATCTAAGATTTGTTAAGACTACTAATATTGAATCCAAGAATAAATATTTTCAATAAAACTAACTTCAAACGAAAGATGCATATGCTGCACTAGTCCCTGGGATGAATGTTCTTTTCGCAGCTTTTATATGTTTTTACATAATGATTATCTGCAACTTTTTTTTATCATTCTTGTTTACTTTTGTTAATCACATGAGGACCTGAAATTAATGTTTCATGCATACAAGAATTACTGCAATTTCTTCAAATAAGTTTGTGGTAAACAAGCATACTTATTTCTTTCAAATTAATGTCATCAATCTAATAATTTATGGTTGTGAAACAAAATAACTTTTGAGAATAATTGAATGAACAAATTTCATTCTGCTTCGGTTTATTCAACGTTAGACTTATTCATCGAAACGGAAATATTGTCTATTGCGTCCTATTGTTAAAAAAGAGCTACTTTTGTATCTTCTTTTACACATGTTTGAAGAAATTTTTCATTTTAGTCCAGAGGCAATTAATTCGGTTTTTTCTTTGGTTGAGTAAAATCCTTACCCAAGTTGTTACCCATATTCGGTTTGAATAAATACCCACTTTAGGGTTCACGTTATCTTTATTACATTAAAATTATGCATCATCAGGTTTAAATTCAGAAAGTGTATCAGAAATTTCTTCATTTCAAACAAAATTTGTTTCATGATGTTGAAGGTTTCGTTATTCATACAACTCAAGAATTGTATGAAACTTGATGCAGGAGTCCAAAATGTACCTGGAATATCAAACAATTTTCGTGTAATTCGGTCAAGAATTTTCTTTTTTGAATATAATCACTTTTGTGTATTTATAAGGACACGAATATTTTTATGAATTTGTTCAATATCATTTTCATTTTTAATCTCATGACCCAAAACAAATCATCCACAAACATTTGAAAACTATCACGTTCAAATTAATTGTATGTTGTTATAATATCATTGTTTAAAAAGCATTATAGTCAGAAATAGAAAGAGTAAGTGAGTAACATTAGAGTTTATTCCCAATCATTTGTTTACTCTCAGAAATTAATTTTTTTTTCATAAAATATTAAGTTCAAACTGTGCAACGACAGCAATGACGTCTTCGAAATCCCCACTCTGTGCATGTTCAAATTTCCTGGAAACAATTCATAATTAAAGAGGATTATATTCTCACAAGTTTTAAGCTGCTTAGGACATATTAGATCATCGACTTAAATCCTTTATGTGCATCCCTTTGAAAAGGCGGAAGGAAATATTTGTATATCGTAAATAAATAGCTGTTTTCCTCTCATTATTTGTGCATTATTTGTTTAGCACTGCGTGCGTTCAAGATTTCATGATAAGACTCAAAGCCTTTTCAACCAGATCAAATGATTAAAAAACAGTTCATTCCCAGTTGAGTACAGATACTTTGAAAGGCACATATTCATTATAATTACGCAATCACATCGAAAATAATTAATTGTCTACAGATATTAGTGAAACAAAGTGCCTTCATTGGATGAATTTACATATCCATCAACTGAAGATGAAAGGGTTCCATTTTCCATTGAAAAAAATATAAAATCAGTGCTTTTAAACTGAATCAGAGTAACGAAAACGACAATTTCAATTCAGAAATCAGCTTATGACTAAGAGCGATGATTTATTATCATCAATTACACCATTAACAAAAAATTAGAAGAGTAGAAACAGTAAAATATTTAGACATTATGTTAGAGGAAAACTTGAGTTTCAATGATCATGTTGATTTCATATCATCTAAAATATCTAAAAAAACTAATTTTTTGAAAAGAATTGGAAAAAACCTGTCGACATATGTGAAATAATTGTTGTTCAAATCAATTATAATGCCACATTTTGAATATTGCTCCACATTGTTATTTGTTTGGATTGAAGAAAAAATTCAAAAATTACAAAAGTTACAAAATAGAGCCATGCGAGCAATTTTATAGTGCAATAGGTATATCCCTGTTGAAATTATGCTGAACTCTTTGAGACTAATGTCATTGTCTGTTAAACAAAGAATACTCTTTGCTTCAAGTAGATTCACATTTAAAATAAAAAATCAGTTGCTTCGATGTAATGTAATAAAAAATGTGTAATGTAATGTATAAAAAATAACATATATGTTATTTTTTACATATATGTAAGTGATGTGCATGAGTATAATACTAGAAATAATGATAGGTTTTATATCCAAAGTTGTAAGTTCTCTAAATCTGAAACTAGCATATACTATGAAGGATTTAAGGTTTTCAATAATTTACCAAATATGTTGAAAACTAGTACTAGTATTGAGATATTTAAGCGAGATCTTAGAAAGTATATTTTAAATAATAGGATAGATAAGTAATTAAAATTGACAGTTCAAAATATGTAGATTTTTAGTATAGCTTCAGCTGAATAAATATTATTATTGTTATTATTATCAATTCAAAACATCTGTCGTCTGCTGTGAAGTTGATTGTGTTTGCTCTATAATTGTTCAGTTTCACTGTACTTATATTGATATTGAAACGAAATTGTGAATTGATTACGAATAGACGGGAAATAATAGTGAACTGAAGATATATTTTCCACTTTTCCCTTCAGGAAACTGAAGATTTCATACATAGTTTTGTGTATAGCCTAGAAGAGATTGGCGATTACATTCATATTGATAATTATATTGAACAACTCCGAATTGTACGAGTTTCTTACATTAACTTCATTGTTGTACAGTTTGAATAACTTATTATTATTAACTCCTTTCGATTTCGAGCCTTACGGCTTTCGCACTTCCTCACAGGGCAACTTGCACTTATTCAAGAAATTATATATCAGAATACTAAGCTCTGTGGGGGCCCTTTCCAAATTATCAGGCCCGTGGCGGCACTCCTCATAGCGGCGACCTTCATAGCGTTGATTTCCGTTAAGTCCTAAAAACTTCCTGACAGATCTTGCTGTAGCAAGTAGCACCGATTTCGGTAATTCCTTATAGAGATGTTCGTGAGTTATAGTTTTCCGATATTTTCAGGAGATTTTTCGGTATTAAAGCAGTGGATCTCAAGATAATTGGAACAATTCTGGCCACGTTCAAGTGCCACCGTCTGTGCACTCGCACTTGAAGTTATCGATATTTTGAATAATTTTCGGCATTTTCTCAATTAGGTTGGTCGCATTTTGTCAACCAGGAGCAGGTCAAGCCATTGTGGAAATCTGTTTGATCATTCAAAATTGGCTCCGGAATGTATTTGTATTATGGCACCTTTTTCTTCTGTAGAAGATGTAATTTTAATGGCAGTTCATGATGCACATTCTTTGCTCCGGCGTCATGTCCCTCTTTGGATTTCGTTGGTGCGAATATTTGACTTCTCTCTAGTATATGTTGGATTACCTCTGATTTTTAGCATCCATATACTACGTCCCAACTAACAAAAATGTTTTATAATTTTTATGTTACAGTGCAATTTCGATTTATTGCTATTTTATTATTGCTCCCTGAAAGCGTTTTTGTTTTGAAAAGGCTGTTACGATGAGTCTTCAGCTTCAGCATATTCAGAGTTGTTTTCAAAACGTTCTCAGAGCAAAATTATAAAACAATTTAGAGAGCGGTTTTATAAGTGTTCTATAAACATTTAAAGAGCAATTATTATGTCACATATTTTGTTATAGAACAAAACTGCTTTATACCAGCTATTTTGGATACCTATTTGTCCATTTTGGAACATCAATAAAGCTAGTTATCAAGTATTGACAGAAACATATATAAAACAGTTTTATAGATGTGTTCTACGATATCATTTTGCTGCAATCAACACATTTTACACTCTCAAAAAGCTCATATAACTATAGTGTTATAGTTGGATGAACTTCTGCCATTATACAACATTTAGCGAGCTGTTTCGAGTCAAAACTGCTTTTTGCAGCAAAACGGTGTTTATTCGAGCTAAACCGTGTTCGTGATCATTCTTATGAAACTCTTATTGCTATTACACATCAGTCAAAATCCGCATACGCCATTTTGAGTTCCAAGTGCTTTTGCGGTAAGAAAACAGTATCTTTATTTGAAATAAACGAATGGAAAAAGATAAAGAGGAGTGCAGGCTTTCGTAGGAAAGTCAATAAATGTTTTAAGAATATTTTGTTAAGCAACAACGGAGTCGATAATCAGTTTATTAGTTCTTTACCGTGTAACAGTCCTAACCAAAATGATCCAAATTTAATGAGTATATCAAATCTCAATCCAACAGTGAATGTCATAAGAAGTGATGGCGATTTACAGTTGAGAAGTGATGCCGATTTGCAATTATTTTTGAGAAGGAGGAAGATGCAAGACACAATTGGATAGAAGATGTAGAACCGAATTCAGAATAATAAAGAGTTCAGAAGAACATATTAGATCAGGGGCCGTTTCATTCAATGTGTCACATTTGGCACTTAAAAGTTTATTTAAAATATAAACAACAGATTTTCTGATACGCTTCTACAAGATCCAAGAAGTGTATTGAAAACCTACCAGACAGTTGTGATGACAAAAGTTGGCAATAGAAGCTACTTGCATCACGGTTTCGAATTAAGTTTAAGACAAATATTTTCTGATGAATGAGGGACGACAGCTGTCGTCCCTCATTATTGCGTTTCTAAAGTGGTGTTTCAAGTAATTACGAGTTGGAATAACCTGGTCTTCAAACCTGGAAGTGCACCCTCAGTTTCGGGAAACATTTTTCCATACCCCAACAAGTAGTTCGACGCATCCAAGTCGACATTTTCTTACGAGATCTCATTAATGTACCTACCGTGCAAGAGTTCATCTCTCCAACTCTGTAGATTCTCGTTGTTAGATTGATGATAAGTTTAAACCTGCCCTTCACTCAATTTAAGTGGAGTTGAATTATCAATTTGGCAGATTACTCTGTGCAGATGCGAGTCAACGGACTTCTTGTGGATATAGTGATGAATATTCTTAATTTGCTGGTGCAACATGTTACCGATGTCTGCCAACCCCCACCTCGTGGGTTATTAGTCCTTTCAAATGCGCTTTTTGAGTGGTGGTTATCAAACTTTGTAAGCAATATTCTGAGCTTTCGTTGAAGGTTGTCAACATCAGTTTTAATCCTCTATATTATTCTATTCATTATATATATATATATATATATATATATATATATATATATATATATATATATATATATATATATATATATATATACATATATAAACGAGATCAACAAATCTATGATTATTTTAAATGCTAATAACATTATAAAAAAGATGTATCATTCTAAATATATATTTGACTATTTCTGTTTTTCTCCCTTCAGCCTCAAGAAATTTTTATTATTGTGTCCCATATTGTTTGTTTGCAATCATTTCAATTTCAAGTAATATATTTTTTAACGTTTATTCAAAATATTTTTTCGATTTTGTGGGTGATTGGTAATCATGATTTTATTATTTATTCACAATTTCGAAGTTACTTTGGTTTTCAAAAATATATGCAGAAATATGTCTGCAGAAAGCTCGTGTTAATTTTAATCAATACCAAGAATATTCTATATTAGTGTTTTCTATTAAAAAAAAAATTTCACCTAGACTGGCGAAATTATGAAATGAAATTTGCCACTAGATTCTATCAAAATATTTCTATAGGTTCATTTTCAACCTCTTCCATAAATTGAAACATAGTAGAAATAAGTGACGACTTCCAAAAGTAATAGAATATAAATTTCATCAAAAAAGGAAGTATCTTAAAAAAAAAAATTCAAAGTAAGACATCTACAAAAATTTGATGGATGCATGCTAAATTTCACAAAGAAGTAGCAACAAACTGTCGTGATACACTTCAAATGTATATCTTCAAAAATAAAGGAGATACAATTCCAAAGTGACAAAAATTTACATACCGTGTATATTTTCATATAGCCTTGTTAGTATATGCAATTGGTTGATTTGGTAGTTTTTTAAAATGAAAATGAGATAGGAGTTATTTGATAAAGTGATAGATTATAATTTTACCCCATATCTCAAAAACAGAGCGAAATACAAAAATTTTTATAGATGCGTCTTAAGTTGTCCCGGTATTCTATTCTATTCTTCAAATTCACCAAGAACTCATCAAAATAGAAATTTCTGACTGTAATTAGGAAAATAACTGAATTCCTTAACACTGAATTATTCAAAATTGCAGAACTGAATGAAATTTGCAAATGATTCACGGAATGAAGTAATACACCCATTACATTTCATGCTACACTGTTATCGATTCTAACTTCTATAATGTTGAAATCATTTCGAATATGCCAGAACGCTAGTAATAAAGTGTTATTGACTCGTCGGAGATGATGGAACGAGTGAGATGGATAACCACCCGGAGGGCATGTGGTAATGAACAGTTTCCGGTGGCTTCTGGAACAGAAGTATCAACATTCGAATGATTATTAGCTGGATCCTTGATCGTACTTATAAAATAATAATTCAATCGTACCGTTTTATGAGGTAAAATTAGGTATATAATTAACTACAAATATAAGGTGTGTTTTGTTGGATTTTTATCATAAAATATGTCAATTTTACATTTATACTTCAATTATATTTAAGGCTTCTGACTCCTTTTTCGTACAAGTGTTAAAATAGCGAGAAGTTTAAGAATAATTCGCCTTTTTTTCCTTTATACTTATTTGTTATTCAATTAAAGGTAATTATTCAAATATTTCAGAAAATTTGAGCTTCGTTTGTGATTATTTGCTGTCAATGTTTAATGTATTATTCCAAGATTTTTGAAATGAAGATGATACAACAATCGATTTGTTGAGAGGTAATATCAGGAATATTCGAAAAATGTTTATTTTTTTGATTTTTTCGATTTTTTAGATTTTATCGAACTAAACAACTCAATTGAAAACCAGCCGAGCTGGCTACATGAGCATGAACTTTTCCATGTTTTTCCAAAGACGTTTCCCTCATTCTTCGAAAAACAATTTCAGGAAATATTGAAATCGAAATCACATTTCATGAAAGCGAAAATAGTGATTGTTTCGTAATACAAGAAAATTTTCAGTTAAATCATTAATCTCCTTCTTATTATTCTGATGTGAAAATTACCAAGTAAATGAATATTTTTCTATTCTATCTATAGCAATCAATAGGAAACATCATAATCGCCATGTACATGGGTGCTTACTCGTCCATACCTATAGGTATAATGACAGGCAATATACACACACGAGTAAACTACTTACCCTTAGTCAAACTATAGATTAGTTTGATTAATTAGATTGCCAAGAGGTTTGATTGATTATATTCGCTTTGGTCTGATTGACTGTCAGTGAAATTGAAGAATTGAAACTTTGGAATTGTATAGTTATTAATAATTCCTAACGTATAATTTGTTCGAAATCGTCAAAAAAGATGATATAAAGGCATATTCTTCGTCAAAAAAACACTTATATAATTCAAAATTTGATTAATTGTTGTCAAATTTCGACCACTGAGCGACCAATAGCGTCTGAATAAGTATATATATATATATATATATATATATATATATATATATATATATATATATATATATATATATATATATATATAGTTCAAATTGATTTATTGCCTGTTTATGATAGTTTATTTTCAATGTTTTTAGCAATAACAGGCTTATTTTAATGTTAAAAACTTTATTTTCGTTGACGTTTCGTTGTACATCACAACTTTGTCAAAACTAAATAGTTTTGTTTTCTCCATGCTTGAATACGTTGGACAATTTCAGTGTCTTACGTTATTTTAAATTATATATTTTCCATGGTTTCAGTTTCTGAAGGAGTGATCGAAAACAAGTTGAATATCGAGTTGAAGATAGAATGAATGTAGAAGTTAACCTGAAGAGATACTGTGTAACCCCATAAAAAAACTATGATTAATATATAATTTAACAGATACGATTGAAAAATGATTCTTCAAATATATGTATATATATTTGATATATATATATATATATATATATATATATATATATATATATATATATATATATATATATATATATATATATGTAATTGATGGCAGCCGTTGACTCGCGTTTCGAACTTGGTTCTCCTCAGAACGGCGTAGCGAAGTTCATGAACTTGTTATGAACTTGGTTGAACTTTGTCTGTTCTTTCATTTACTGTGTTTTCAAAATTTTTACGAATGTGTAACATTTCTAAAATTTCTCTATTTTTTTTGTCCCTTTCAGTTGCCAAAATCTTCGTATTTTTGTAATCAAAATCGTGTTTTTCTGTTATTTTATGTTAATGTAAGGCTGTTATTTGAGTTTTGCGTATTTATGCGCTTTGATTCTCTCTTCGAGATTTTGTGATGTTTGTCCGATATAGCTTTTATTGCAATTGTTACACGGTATATATAAACCGTATGAAATAAAACTCATACGGTCATCTGAAAAAATTTTTCAATGTCTTCCTGCTGTAATGAGAGCAATCTGGCTTTTCATGAATATTAGGACGAGAACTAAAAACGTTTCATCGGTAAAATCATTATATTCAGTAAAGTATTCTAATTGTATTCAAGAATGTCGATGAATTTAAAGTTTTCATAATTTTTATATTCATGATACTTTATGATTTTATATAATGATTTTTTTTGTGCAATGTAAATTATGGATTTTCTGTTAATTTCATTCATTTATTTAAAGTAAGTATACTTGAACTTTAAGCTATACCAAAGCATATAGAAAAAGAAAGCAACATACAAAATGAAATTAAGATTTTCTACAACATAAAAATTGGCATCACCTAGGTAAAATTCGTGTGCGTTATCTAACGAAAAACACATTTCACCACAATAAGAATAAAAAACCAGATTAAGGTATTCACAAAAAAAATGATGACCAAAACTATAGCAATAACTGAATGAAACCATATATATATATATATATATATATATATATATATATATATATATATATATATATATATATATATCATATGGCAACAAAAAATAACTTACGCTTGATCTGAATAGGTATATTATATCTGAATATTTCTGTTTTTTCAAATATTCTGATCGGTGGACAGCATTCATCTAAATTGCTTTCGGCAACAAATTGAACACTTCTGATGCGACGGCTATTGAGAATCAAAAATAAGAATTTGAAGAAAAAAATAAAAAAACCTGTTACGACGGGAAACAGAAGAGTGCAAAAAGAGCAATTTATATCATTAACGAAGTTTTGCAAAAATATTATGATCAATATGCCTAAAATATATAAATATATTCCACGAACATCGAAAAGCTACTGGCGATTGCGAGAGAATATTGGTTATGTGGGTTTTTGGGTATAATGTCTGGCTCATTCTAGTACACCTCTGAGGAACAAAGAAACTAGCTTTGACCAGAAGCTCAGAATTGAATAAAAATTTCAATATATTCAAACTTCTCCTGGTGTGGAGGCTCCTTGTGTCAAACTTCGTCAGCAAACAAAGGTGATCACAACCCCTAGATGGATATACACCCTCCTTTCGAAATAAGATCCATTTCAAGAACTGCCTCTGCAATGCCTACAGGCGGTTTATATAACAATTATATATTGGTCGCCAAACAAAACAACCATGCTCAAGTTTGCTTCTCACTTGGGCATTACATAAATTAATCAGTCTTGCATTGCGGACGATGAAACCATAAACTTTGCTACATGATAAAATTAATTGGTTGATATGAGGTATGAAAAAAACTTTTGATCAAATACTAGACCGAGACCTTAACCTCCACAAGTCGAGTCAGATTAACACCTTCAATGTTGTAGTCAAAACTTATCACATTTGTCTTTCTAGTAAAACTCACCACATTACATTTCGTGACATTCAAGTGTAAACAATTATTGAAACACCATAGGCTGATATCATTCAGGTCACTTTGTAGCCTCTAACAATCATGTATAGATGACCCGCTCTTATGAATTTTAATATCGTCCACATAAGCCACCTTCATGCAATCCACCATCTCTAAGAGTTTGTTAACAAACAGGACAATAGTAGGGGTCCAAGATTGGATCCTTGCGGCACTCTCGAAGTTACTAGAAATTCTCTCGATTTGTAATTCTCAAATTTGTACGAAGAAAACTGAACCAAATTTGTAGAGCATCATCTCCTTGTCATAAACCTTGCTGCTCAATTGCATACTATTTCTGATCTTAGGATATAAGCTATTAAAAATTATAATTTCAAACAATTTAGAAAAATTCGACAAAATAGAAATAGGCCTGTAATTACCAATTTGTTATGAATCACACCCCTTGAGCACCGGAATAACTTCTAAAAAAAAACCTTACGGCATGCGATGTTCCCAAGCTGGAACATCGCTTTAGAGCATCTCAACTCAACTCAACAAGGATTTATTTACACTCATCCATTGATCAATTGCTTCTATTGGGACAAAATCCAGCCCTTTACAGTTTTTATGTTAGAAGTGTATAATCTTAGATTAATCCAGGCATATAAACTACATTGAAAATATTTTTTTAATTTTTGGAACAAACATAATCATGGGGGTACTTCGTGTGACATGCCCATAACTCACCATTATGTAGATGATTTGTTTTTATATTGAAATAGAAATATGCTATTACAATAGCATATTTCAGCTGTCTCATATCAAACAATCTGGCTTCGATGCATAAGACATCAGATGGGCAGGTGCTAAAACTTCCATGGGATAAGAGAGACTAAATGAGTGCTAAATAAATTGTTCTTGAGTGATAAGTATCGCAAACCCTTCGCACTCCGTAAACATAGGCAAAATGTATCATAGCTTTATAATGAGATATGGTAGGTCCACATGAGGAAATTATCCAATACAATAGCCAAGTCAAACAAACAAAAATTAACAAAATCATTCATATCCTAACATTTGCGAATTAACATAATCGCAGAGACTCGAATGAAGTCTGTACGCGATATTTAACTAAATTGAATTAAATTCTGTCACTAAGTTATCTAGAACTATTATTATTATTATTTTAGCACTAATAATTATTAATCTTGGAAGGTCGCAATAGGTGTTTAGTCTAAATATGTGGATACTGTCTCATATCAGGTAGTCTCGTCTCAATCGAATAAATCGTCTCATAATCAGGTGGAATCGTCACAATTGGTCATCCAAAATGAATTAATTCAAGGGTGAAGTTGTTATATATATATATATATATATATATATATATATATATATATATATATATATATATATATATATATATATAGAAAGAAAATTATTGGGTTTTCTGGTTCTCAAAAATATTTATTAAACATCTATATCACATAACGTTTCGGTCCTTTTCTTGGGCCTTTTTCAAATGAAATTTCATCAAATATATTGTCATCAACTAAAAAAAGAGAAAATGACAGGCATGTAAAAAACATTACACGATCCAAAACTCACCACACAAACAAACACAATATTTATTATTATATTATGAACCAATATTCAAATGAAGAAAGGTTTTCGAATTTGTTATATTTCTATATATATTTATCTCAATTTACACACGATGCGTTGTTGTTCACGTTCAGACAAAGACTAATTTCCGTCTTAATTACCTCGGTTTCTTCGGTGTCACTACGCGCACAGAATGTTATTGTAGATTTTACTAAGAACTTTTATATCTACCTTGTCATTAATGGCATCCGGGTTTTTTTTATATACATCATTTCATGATATTCTCGTTTTCTCTTGTTGTATTCAGATTTTAGGATTTTTGTTCTGGTGAAGTCGAAAAAGAAAAAGAAAAGGACCGAAACGTTATGTGATATAGATGTTTAATAAATATTTTTGAGAACCAGAAAACCCAATAATTTTCTTTCTGAAAATATAAATAAAATGGTTCAAGATAGCAATGAATATGAATATATATATATATATATATATATATATATATATATATATATATATATATATATATATATATATATATATATATATATATATATATATATATATATATATATATATATATATATATATATATATATATATATATATATATATCCATTCATAATTCATTCTAATTACTGAACTTCTTATGTCGTCAGCAATCTATCAACTTCATGAAGCTTAGTTTATTCGATTTTCTGAATATGAACTTCACATCTGTTTATTTGTATGTTTAAAATAGTATATTCTGGAAGATTGAATAAGTAACTGAAACAAGGCATAAATGCCGTTTGGAACGGATTGAATGTATCAGTCTATTAATTTTCTGAATTTTCGTCTACGTTAAAGTTTGGTACTACTGGCATTCCTAGTTCCCGATGATTATTACCACAGCAAGCCCATTACTGTGACCAATGAATGGAATATTGTGGACTAAAACAGCGGAGGATCGCGTTCTTCGAGGCACGGTATAATCACGCACGTCCGTGACAGCGGCGCGCCAAATCTCGATAGTAGCGGAGAACGCGGTGTGAAAAAATCGGAGATTATTTTACGCTTCTAGTTGGATATGAACGAGATTTATTACGGTCACGGTGGACGCAGGATGTCGGATGAGTGGTTTGATTATAGTTATTATTTCTGGAGAATATGGGGCTTGCACGATGGATTAAAAAGTGGATGAGGAAGTTCTTCAATACTTCGATTGTTTATTGGTTTCATTGAACTGAGCCACGTGGATTAGCGTATCACCTCTGAAAAAATATTGTCATTTCTTACTTGGCAATTCCACAAAAATATTATACCCCATTTTAAAAAGCTAAACTGAACAATTATTATTTCGATCAATATATTTATATATCTACTTTCACCTGTACCTGCTATAGGTACACTAGGTATTAGATTCTCCAATTTATCAATTATTCTTCATACGAGTCAATTATTCTTCACGATACTACAATACGAGCTCTGTTCAAAAGAAAAGGTGAACTTTTAATTTTCGGGGACATTTTCACATTCGATTATCGAAATTTTTTTTTGTTATGTTGTTACACATACTCGTACGTTTCTCCTATGTTGCCATTTTGAATTAGTAGATTGCTTTTGACAACTGAAGAGGTTAGCACCTTTTGTTTTGTGTATTCTTCGATTTTTTACTTTTGGAAAAAATGGACCAAAGAAGCTGTATTAAAATTTGCGCATAAAATGAAATTAAGTGCTCTAACGCACTTGAAATGTTGACTCTAGCATTAAGAGAGTTTACTTTGTCTCGAAAAAGTGAAAATAAGGATGAAACAATCGTATGAAATTTTCATTCAACAACTTCGATGATTTTTCGATACACACTTAATATTTAAATGAGAGGTAATAAGAATACTTGTCTAAAAATCACTAACCGAACAATTCTTTATTCGACTAGTAAGATTATCATTATCATTATCATTCTTTATATCCAAGTAAAGATATACTTGTCTAAAAATCACTAACGGAATAATTCTTTATTGACTCGTTTCGCCTTTTACGGCATTATCAAGAAGATTATCATTATCATAGTAGATATTGGCGTAAACGGCGAAACTAGTCGAATAAAGAATTGTTCAGTTAGTGATTTTTGGACAAGTATATCTTATTACCTCTCATTCAAATATGAACTATCGAAGAGTTGATTCAACGTCCATTGAATTTATTCACACTTAATATTCACTCTCGTAAGTGATAGGTTCGTTCCTGTTGACAACATGTAACCACTCCCTGAGAGTTTTATCTGAAATATTTCGATAAAGAGTCTCAGTATTTTCTATATATATATATATATATATATATATATATATATATATATATATATATATATATATATATATATATATATATATATATATATATATATATATATATTTATATATATATATATATATATATTGACAAATTAGTTGAGGATTTCGGGGCCAGTCCTGAACTAGTGCTGTCCTGGTTCGGTTCGGTTTAAGGGCCGTCGTCGGTTGGAATTTCTTCCTAACGTTTCGCTAGCACGAGTGGCGAGCCTCTTTAGAGGTCGTTCCATTTTTGATTCAGTCTACTTCCAGAATCAGAAATGGGACGACTTCTGAAGAAGCTCGCCACTCGAGCTAGCGAAACGTTAGGAAGAAATTCCAACCGACGACGGCCCTTAGAGCAGAACCAGGACAACACTAGTTATAATATATATATATATATATATATATATATATATATATATATATATATATATATATATATATATATATATATATATATATATATATATATATATATATATATATATATATATATATATATATATATATATATATATATATATATATATATATATATATATATATATATATATATATATATATATATATATATATATATATATATATATATATATATATAAAGTTCAAGAAATTTACGGTATTGAGATTTACGATGCTTGTTTTTGTAACAGCCGTTTACATATGTTTCAAGCTAATTGGCTATCATCAGAACGGCGTAGTTCAAGTTATTAGATGTTTAAACTCGAAAGTTGATTGAAAAGAAAAACACACAGAACAAGCAACGTAAATCTCAGGTAAGTACCGTAAATTTCTTAAACTCCATTTTCAACCTGATAAACCTTGTTCTTAATTCATCTTATTGTCGGTACAAAACTTCTAGAAGGTATAAATATCTCATCGCAGGTAGACATTGATTCAGTCTAAAAATAGAGTTGTAATAGCTCGTACCAAGATCTCAATTTTAACCAAAAATGATGTAGATTCCTCACGTGGAATTTTGTGTTGTTTTGTTCTGTGTGTTTTCCTTTTCAATCAACTTTCAAGTTTGAACATCTAATAACTTGAAGTACGCCGTTCTAATGATAGTCAATTAGCTTGAAACATATGTAAACGATTGAATCTATCTAGGAAATTAACCCCTTATCCATTTTTCAGTCTGATCTTGACGATAATGTTGACGATCTTACCTACAAACTATGGTTATGATGTTTATACAGGATGGACAATTATATAACCTGAAACAAACGTAAAGCTTGAATTTATTTTTTTCATTATCTTTCTACTGCGAAAGTTCCATATTTCAAGGAAAAAATTGAATCTGATTTTGAATTTTGAAAATCGGCTGCTTGACTAATGTTATCACTGAGATCTCAATACGAATTTATGAAGATCCTTTAGAGAATATTAATTTGAAAACGTGAGAACAGTTACAAAATGTTCGAATAGAATACCCCAATATAAATCCGAAGATCCTTTCTAATTATGAACAAAAATGTTTGTCTCCTGAAAGTAACATAGAAAGAGACTTATAATTAAATAACTGATTAACGAGAGATAATAACTCTTCTAGAAACATTCTACAGATTTGTATCAATTGTAGCAATAACTGCGCGAAGAAAAATGATTTGTATCTAATAGTTCATTAATCAAGATATTGATGTGAGTGTCTTCATAAATTGATGTAAATGCATTGCAATTTTGGAATTCTTTTCTGAAATACCAAAAGAAAGTATACGAATCTCTTTGATTTATTTCTCAAAAATTTAAACGATGTCGTTGGGTGTGCTTATTATAGCTTTTTGACTTCCTTAATCAGATAGACATATTTTGTAACAAAATATGACTTAATAATAGAGACATAGAAAATTCATTTCCGGGATTTCTTGAGGCGTAATATTAATGGATTATTGTGCAGATTGGACTTCGATTAAATATGGAGTTTCTAATGAAAGAAAACAAATCATTCTGTACTTTCAACCAATGTGTAATGGATTTTTTGAAAATGTCAAATCCTGATACGTATATAAGTCAGCATGTAGAAATGATTTATCAATAGCAACTAAATATGATTGAAATGCCGAAAATTATCATGTAGAAAGAGTTAAAGTTAAGTAATTGGCTTATATCGTATCAACTGCTAGCTTTAAAAGTTGCTCGATGCTATTGAAGACTTACAGCCCTTAAAATGTTTTTTCTTTATGTATTATAACGCTATATTAGCAGTGAGAAGAAACATCGCAAAATCGACTGAAAAGCTCCAGACGGCAAGACATGGAGAATTAAACTAAATGAAAATAAATCGGTACATGTTAACTTCACAAATGAAAAATGTAATCACATACCAATGAATATCAACAATACACTAGTACTACACTCAAATACAGCAAAATATCTGGGGATAACACTACACGCAAATCTCCGATGGAAGGCTAACGTTAAGACAAAAACAACAGAACTAGAAATGAAATACTGGAAAATGTATTGGCTAATAGGACGTAAGTCCCAATTATCAGTTTAAAACAAGCTTCTACTATATGAACAAATTCTTAAACTTGCGTGGTCTTACGGATTACAATTATGGGGTTGTACCAAACAGATAAATCGCAATATTATTCAACGATTCAAAAACAAAGTACTGAGAAATATTACAGACGCCCCTTGGTATGTACCTAATAGTGATTCACATAGAGACCTAAAGGTAGAAGCTATTGAGCAAACTATTACCCAATATGCATAAACATGAAGAAAGGCATCAACAACATGTTAATATCGAAGCTTTTCATTTGCTAGACAACATTAACATTAAAAGAAGACTTAAAAAACAAAAACGTGTAAGTTTGTGAAGTGAAAGTGACTGCGAAAAACAGTGTTCGTTTTACATGTTAATTTCAAGTTTAACTCTAATATAGGACTAGAATGAACGCTGATGAGTATACCTTAGTTCAAGTTAAAAAGTAGTCAATTAGGTTGAAATAAAATTGCTCATTGGTCCACTGGGATCAGAATGTAATAATAAAAATGCTTAGATTAAGTATTTAATGATAAAAAATATATAATAAGTACAGGGCTTTTTATCTTCTATTTATGTGATTAGACTAGTGATAATATTTTCAGATGAATTGGAATGAAGAATCTTTTCAATGTCTTGAGTGAGTTGATACTTCCGTTTCTGGTATAAGTTTATTCATCTACGACAAATCTTGCAATTGAGGATTTACTCACCTTCTGATTATTTATAGTCTTAGAATTGCCACACACCGTGTACAAGACATGATGATGCTCGTTTCTTCAATTATATTAGACAATGAACATATGATTTTGTGATTATCAAAAAAAGTATGTCTTCAAATACAAGAAAAACACAACCTTCAATTATTACAAGAGGTTTAGTGATTCGAAAATCATTCATTCAGAAAGTCAAGTGTAGAATGAAAAAATTGCGAAAAATCAGCCATTTTCATAATTGGAATTGAAGTGGTTGCTGAGCTTCTAGAAACTACCTACCTTACCTTACCTCACCTGAATCAAGGGTAAAGAATGGCTCACACAGTATGAGCTATAGAACTCGTGTTTTACTTTTGTTTGCTATTACACACCACGTTGAATGAGAACAAGAATAAATTCAAGATTTCAAGTAAACATCCAGCATCTTCTTAGTGAAAAATTTCTCAGCAAATATGTGAATGTTTCTCCAACTGATTTTCGGAAAAAAATTAGCTATTTATTGACCTAAGATAAGAGCAAAAGTGATGATTTCTCCTTTCAAATATTTCGTTTGCCAAATGAAAATTTTTATGCATCATCCCAAAATGATTATTGGTAATATCAGATTTTTTGGTGAAGTATCATCACTGTTAAAATCCTTTTGATTAATCGGACCGAAATTGCAATTTAAAAATGAAATTTGTAGTTTTTTCATCTCAACTTCCGTTTTATCCGCTACTTTCAACCACTTATCAATGAACTCGTGAAGCGACCAGAACGGCCTTCCAAGCGACTGGCCGAGTGAGATAATTCAATGTGCTTGGGATGATCGCCTGCTTATTACCGTAATTACCACTGACCGCGATGTTGGTTTTGGAAAAGGGAACGCAACTCATCATCATTCTCAGTCCTGATCGTATCTCTCAAGCTTGAGTAGTTCAACATTAGTCAACCTAGCAAAAATTGTTCCATCTATAACTATAACGTATCAATGAATATTATGAAGTAAAGAATAAAGTTCTCAGATTTCAACTTACTGAAAACAATTTACATTGCAAACCGAATGAGGTATATACTATTTTTTATTTAAATGTTATTTCTAAAATTGTTTCTCGTCCTTATTTGTTCTTTGAAAATTTGCAGTAATAACTCTTGTGAAATTAATGAGGCGTAAAATTCTTCAGTAATTTTTGACAAGACCTTTACTAGTTCGATCATTCTTAGTTTTCATTACAAAACTACGTTATTACCAGCAGAAAAAAATATTGCGTTATGTGGAAAAAATAGTTGAATATCATTTCTGATGCGTGAAATTAAAAGGTGAGGCAATTCAAACGTATTGCGAATGTGCTATGTTGAATTTGTCAGTTGAATTTCTAGTACATTTATAGATTTATGATATCTGAGTTTACGACTAAAGTTTATGATTTCTTAGCCTTCTAACTGATTGTGAGCTCCCAAAAATCGAAGAAATGTTCATATCAATATTGAAACATTTACAAAAATCATGAAAGACAACACACATGAAATTCGGTATCATCGGTATGTTGATTGAATTTGCAAAAGCTACATAGATGCATAATTAATACTTGGAAACATCACAATTTTAATATAATTCATTCACATAAAAATTTTTATCTCTTATTCCTCTATTCAATAACCTAGTTGGCTAAACAGAAATGTTTTAGCTTCATTACTTTCAGGCATTTTTAAATTTCCTGGTTGAAATCTATAACAAAGGACTACAAAAACATTTTTTTCAAGTTTTTTGAAAATGATAACTGACTTTTATGTACTTTTCAGCGTTGATTTCAAAAATGCAATTCACTTTTTCATATCACGGTAGGTACAAGTTTCCTCACAAGAAAAAAGTTTTGAGATTTGTTCTATTAGTATCAGAATAATTAATATATGCGTGGGATTTTCATTGCATAAATTTCAAGCACACTTTACCTACAATAGTAACATGCTTGAAGGTCTTGAGTTAATGTGTCTTTGAACACGACAGGACTGTAAAATCTGAAACACATTTATTCAAGTTTACAATTAATTGGAAAAAAATTCAGAGGAAGAAAATAATATTCCGGTATAATAACAAAAATTAAAATTTTTTCTATAACACCTGACTCAACATTATTCGTCAAATTCTAGTCGAATTCTTAAATTATTGAATGAGATTAAATTCTCGCTCAACTCTTGGTGAAACATAATTGAATATTAAAATAAATTAAACTCTTGGCTTAATGTTTCACGATTTATTTAACAATATGTACAATATGTAAACAATATGTATTTAACAATGAACAATATGTAAAACAAACAAAAATATCATTTAATTAATTTCATACCTCATCTGAGTGAAAAATTTGCGAAAGATTAAAGAAGAGAGAAATAAAAACCATTTGTACCAACAAAAGGAATATTAAGTCACTTTTAGTAAATAATAAAGAGAAGACAAATGTTGAAGAAAAAAGCGGTATTTATAAGATTTTTTGTAATGAATGTCGAGCATTTTATATCGGCCAAATAGGTAAAAAAATAAAAACTCGGGTTGACAAACATAAAAGGTCGATTTTGTACAATCTTAATAAAACTGGATTCTCAGAACATTGTATTAGCTCTAATCACTTCATAGATTTTGATAAAACTAAATGCCTACACTCAGGTAATAAAGGTAAACGTTTAGACCTTTTGGAGGCAATTGAAATTAGCAGTTCTTGGAAGAGAAAAGAAGAAATTGTAAATGAACAAGTAGATTTTCAACTATCCTCCCTACTCACATCCATTTTGTAGATATAAATTTGTTGTACGTTTCTTATAGTAGTTTAGTCTTGAAGATGAGCTAACGCTCGAAACATGTTGACTATACATATTGCTAAATAAATCGTGAAACATTAAGCCAAGAGTTTAATTTATTTTAATATTCTTAAATTATTATTTGTTATATTCAATTTTGTAGTAAGGACTGCAAGATGAATCAAATAATGTCCAAAACAAGTTCGTTTATGAAATTAAAATTGAAAAAGTGATACTTGTAAACTTGATATCAGTTAATTATTTTTTACAAATCGAAACAATCCAGAATATAAGAAATAACGGTTATCAATAAAATGAACGGTTATTTTCATGGCATTGTACTAAAGGCATGACACAGAACTAAAAATCTCCTAATACTATAAAATTTTCGAAGTATCGTTCTCATTATATCTTTGTAACATATTTTGACGATTTTGAGGTTTATTATGCAAAGTATTTCAATATCAGTTGGTCAGATAATCCTATAATATATAAAATTGAGAACTTTTTCGAATGTTTAAAGTTTTGAATAGAAGCGAACGATATTCAGAGATATTTATAAGAATAAAGTCTTTACTCTCAACAGATTTGTACCGAATCATAGAGAAAATTGAAAAGATGATATGCTGACTCTAATGTTGACGATCATGAAATAAAAACTAAGGATACGTCCTAAGTAAATTATATGAACAGCAGTAAAAAAAGTCTCAATAAATTTAATGGACGACGAATCAACTCTGTGATAGTTCATATTTAAATGAGAGGTAATAATGAATACTCGTCTAAAAATCACTGACTGAACAATTCTTTATTCGACTAGTTTCGCCTTGTACGGCATTATCAAGAATCAATATATATTACAAAGATATCCTTTAAATATTTGCAGATCAGTTCGGATTGCAGAAGATACCCTTAATTTGGTATGTTCTGTAGTTCGGCCACTGGAGGTGCTTAAATATAGAACATCATATTTCAACTCTGTTCTATGTTCTGTATTCATAGAACATAAAATGTAGGGGTAGAGGTGGGGATTTCCAAACTTTCATAGATTTAACAGTGGGAAGTGGTTCATGTCTAACTGGTCAGTGAGTAGTTTGTAATTACATATCAGATTTTTGGATTTTTTCCATGCCCTCCAGGTAGTTCATTTTCATACCTTTTTCACAGTTATGGAGAAAATGTTGTTTTAGCCTAGTTTCAAAACATCTTCCGATCTTTTTTCTTTTGATTGTATATGATGAATCACATTCTTCACAGTCTATTCTATAAATTCCAGACTGATTTATAAGGGATGCTCACATTCCTTAATTCATTTTATTATTATTATTATTATTGATGTAGTGTGGTCTATATAAATGTCTATTGATGAATCGATTCTCTTTTTTTATAACTAGACTATTGATTTATTTTCATTGGAAACTGATTTTCATACCTATCGTAAGGATCACATTAAGTTCTTCCATAAGGTCTTGTCTTGTTGAGGAATCGAAAATGTTCTATGAATCATTAAATTGAGAACAGCGATTCGATGACTGATTGGACTGAAAGAATTACAACTTAATGATGGCGTCAGAGAACGTAAGTTTCCTGAACATTCTGTATGAAAATTTATCCTGTTGTTTCGAAATTGTAAGGTCGAGAACATAAGACGAAATATTTAGTTCCGTTTCTACCGTGAATTTAATCTCATCATGTAATGAATTCAGATATTTCAGGTATAAGCTGATATGTCGGAATGTCCACTTAAACCATCTAAGATATCATCCATATAGCGGTTTCAAAGTACCGGCTTTTCGGGAACATCTAGAGACGACAGGCTATAACATCTCATCCTGCTTAAAACCAAAAATTCTCCATTACTGTGAACAAGGTATGAAAATGAAGTATCTGGAAGCCATGGAAATGAATAAACTCCAAAAATCTGATAATTACAATCTACTCAATGGCTTCTCATTTAAAACTCTTTATACCTATACAATATAAGAAAAAAAAGTCAGGACACACCTCTGATTTCATCTAAATGGCATATCACACCGTTATACTTTCTTCTACTTGTCACAACACTCTCCTAATAGCGTGATCTTTTGCCATTTTGATCAGGTAATACCGTTAAGGACAATGTATTTACTTCTTATTTCCGAACACTATCTTATTAACGTCTTTTCGGCAACATGAAGCTCTCAGTTTTTTCCATATGTATATATTGAAAGTTAGTATATGTCATGCTTAATCCCATTTCAAATACTCTATAGGTTTTGATATCTGCAAGTTAAATTTTCTTTCTATTCAGAATTTTATTTTTCTATCGCTATCTCTGGTTTCTTATATATATATATATATATATATATATATATATATATATATATATATATATATATATATATATATATGATTATATATATATATATATATATATATATATATATATATATATATATATATATATAAATATATATATATATAAAAGAATAATAGCATAAAATGAAGGATAGCATATATGCTATCCTTCTCTTTCTTAACGCCCTTGAATCGCAGCTATATGTCATGCACAGAAGGATGCAAGAGTTGAATGTGAAAAGTAGGAAAAAAGTTCTGACAATAGAAAAATTCATATCACGGAAATTTTGCTTTGTTTGTGGATACTCCAGGGAGCGATCAATTTTCAATTCCTGTAAATGATAACATGTCAATTCCTCCGAAATGTGAAAAAATCATACCGCATATTTTTTAAAAACTACCTTATACAATTATTAGATGTGTATAAAATAACTTGTATTAACAAGAGGTCAATTTGAGAACAAAAACTCTTAAAATTCAAAAATTAAAGATTATCGGGAATCATTTTTTAAAGGGGAGAAATAGTCAGGTACTGCAGTTGTATAAAATTGTGACAATTAAGATGTCTAAATTGGCGTTGACCAATTCTGGTTTCCAAACTGTGAAGAATGCTTGAGTGTACAATATTTGGCATACAGAAAAAGGCGTTAATTGATATCTAACTCTGTTTCCAAATCGAAATAAAATTACATACAGTTGTTTCGATACCAAAAACGCACCATAAGATATCTTAGGTGCTATTATCGAAGTTAGCTATGGGAAACAATGGCTTGTTTATCACGTCCTCAAAAAACGATTTCGGATGAAAATTGAGCAACGTGCAGTCCAGCTCGACAAAACAGTAGCGTTAAATTATGCATTTTGACGAAACAAAAACGAAATTAAAATAGCGCCGAGTGTGAAATCAATTTAAAACATAACTAAAAAATGTTACAAAGCCCGCGATATAAAATACACGCACGTTCTGCGAGGAATTTATAAAAACAATTGCGACGCGTTTACGATAGTCCTTTGTTTCATGAACGAGATGTGGCGACGTAGCCGAGTTCGTACAGCGTTGTCAATTATGCCTGAAATTCAGGGAAACTTCATTACAACTCAATTTCGCAACAATCATACAGTTCAATGTTCCGGTTTGATTTTAAAGTGTATAAAGAGATGAATCTTTATAGTGGACTGATATAGAGAATTCACGGAGAATATACATTCGGCACGAAACTGAGTCAACAAACAGGTGACAGTAAAGAAATATAAATAGTGGGTACAAAGTGGTAGTACATTTTATCAAGAATTTTTTTAATAGTATACTTGATCAAGAATTAATTCAGAAATAATTGTTTCTCGAAACGCGTAAATGAGTGAATTTTTCAAATTTTTTACCTGCTAAAAACAATTTTGGTTTTTTTTCGGACAGCATATATATATATATATATATATATATATATATATATATATATATATATATATATATATATATATATATATATATATATATAATATTGATATATTTTCGACCGGAATAATTCAACATGTAGCAGTCGATGTTTTATTGTTATTGTTTAAAGTTTGTTTAAGTGAATTATCTCTGTAAGTATTGAAGGTTATGTTATTATGTTATTATCTTTACAATATACTTTGTAGCTTCTCCTGAAGAAGCCATCAAATAAATGGCGAAATATTGAGAATAATTGAGATTTCAATTTGCACTGACCGCTCCCCGATAATACCCGATAATACAGATTGAATATATATATATATATATATATATATATATATATATATATATATATATATATATATATATATATATATATATATACCAAAAAAAACCAAGTCGTTTTTAGCAACGCATACCCTCTCATTTTTTTCGGATGCTATTAAAACGCGTATAAATGAAATTTTATGTACCTAGGACCACAGAAACCCGTGCAGACTTGCATTGATACATGTCAGTACTTGTATACTTCGAAGTGTCGCAAATTTCATATCACTACACGCTTATTTTCTCAGTAGACGCAAAATTTTCGTTAAGTCAATATGCCAGTCGGATAACCCGACAATCTAACAAAGGCATATTTTTGGATATTGGATTTAAAGCATCAAATAACCGTCCCGAAACTCTCTAATAGGCAAGTACTGGCTGTTCTATAAGAAACATTCGTCAAGAACATTTAAGTGTTGATAAAAGGGCAAATCAAACTAATCGAGAGTGTATTTATTGCGAGAATGCCTGTATACCGACTAAAGCTTAACTTTATTGTGTTAAAAGACTAGTGGCCTTATACTAAGTCTGGAAAGACTTACAAGAAATGCGTACAAAACACAATACATATTCGAACAGCGTCGTCAAGAGTTTGTTATGAGCTTGAACAACTTATTCGCCATTGCACATGGCGATGTTCCCCAATAAATAAATATGAATGCGAATATGATATTCTTGGAGCGCCAGAGAGAGTCAGGCATACCAAGTCACTTAGCTGGAATGCATGAAAAGTCCAACGACAAAGAGAAAAAATTGCGCCTTAGAAATATCGAGGAAAAAACATAAGCCTATATGTTTTTCATCCCTTGTTGTTTCTAATTCATCCTATTAGGAAAATTCATCTTTCGATTCGGAAAAATGTATTTGAAAGACGATTTCTCCACCCCAACAGAGAGCGGACAATGCGATATTGATAACATTTCAAAGAGCAAACATTTATGATTCCAAGACAAATGGCAGCTTCAAACAGTTTTCATTTAAGTATAAGAAGGTACAGTAGACGCACTAGGACTCAATACTAGATATTATCCCATAATTAAGTCCTATGTTCGTGAATTCGTACGGAAAAACGAAAAAAGCGGGTAGAAGCTGTCAAAGTCATTCTGCCGCTTTTTTCGTTTTTCGCAGAAAGAATGTTGTGGAAAACGTTTGACAGCTTAGACATGCGCAACTGTAAAGAAGAAAGTCGCCAGATAGTAATTTCAGTAATTGTATATTTTGATAAGGAATAATCCTCTACTGGAAGTGAAAAAGCACGAGTAGTTTGAAATGTGGTTAAAGTATTGGGTGTGGCTCTGCTTCAAATACTAGTTGTACTAATGGTGGCGATATATTTTTGGAATAAATATGATATAAAGATGTGATTATTTAAGCTTGCCGACACGACATTATTAATTAATCCATGAATAAGTATTGGAAGATGTATTTGAAGCCGACATTAGTTAATCCTGATATTCCATTATTCTAAAAATTTCGAGAGAACTGGAAGAATATCGATTCCCAATCATACAAAATCCAGCAGAAATCTTCTGTTTACTACGTTGTGTACAGGAAAACACATTGACTGTAAAAATTACTTTGAGGAGAAATTTAAGGAATAATGTTTATTAATGATGAATATTTGATAATTATATTATACATGTGAAATATATTTCTATTTAATAAATAAATATTAAGTTCTAGAATATCCTCTACAAGTTCTATTCGAAATTTCTCTTAAATCTTTGCCTTTAAGTCGGCACGTGTTATAGTTATCCGTTATGAATGATATTTTATGTTTCAGTATTAAGGATGATTTAGGAACAATATGAAGTGTATGCGTCTCAGAAATCGAAAAAAAATATTTTCACCCTTATGGTGTGGGTCACCGTATCGTATATATATATATATATATATATATATATATATATATATACACAAGGAGTATTGCCGTGGATTCAAAAGAACTGAATAAAAAGGTGGGTATTCAAAGGTAAGGCTGGATGATTAAAGAACACTTGTCGATTTGCATCAATATTTCGGTCCTATATTGGGTCCTTCTTCAGGGTGCTGAAACATTACAGCATTGAACATTACTGAGTTCTGAGTTCTATTCCGCTGTTATATGTATATATATATATATATATATATATATATATGTAATATATATATATATATATATATATATATATATATATATATATATATATATATATATATATAAATATATATATATATATATATATATATATATATATATATATATATATATATATATATATATATTGAATGTTCTCAGCAATAACAGACTTATAAAAACTTTTTCGTTGACGTTCCGTTGTATATTACTATATTTATATATATTTAGTGATATACAACGAAACGTAAAATAACGAATGAAGTTTGAAATTTAAATACTTAAATAACGAATAAAACAACGAAAATAAAGTTTTCATATTCAAATAAGCCTGTTATTGCTAAAAACATTTGAAATAAACTATCTATAAATATATATATATATATATATATATATATATATATATATATATATATATATATATATATATATTTCAGAACGGTACAACCCAGGAAAATTTGAAACAAATTGAATATCACGGTATATAAATGCACTATGAATTAACCGTTAAACGTATTTCAAGCTTGTGGTCTTTATTCAGAACGGCGTAGATCAAGTTTCAGATGTACGAACAAAAACTATCAAAAGGCAAATCGTTAGATTTCATGATGATATACTTCTTCTGGACCTATACTTTTCCAATTGTTTTTTTATTTGCGCGATGCGCGATGCGTTTGATGGTTGAAAAATTCTGATGGCCCTTCCGCCTTAGCAGGCAAAAAATTTTAATTCAAAAGACTACCTTGATTTTTTGCTCTATTTTGATACCGACGGTTCTACCACGGCCGGCTTCAAACGCTGGTTGGTTTTACCTCTAGATGTAAATCACTCACTGAAGGACGTATTAGAAGTAATAAATTATATCATAAGCAAAACCTTGCAAACACAACTGTTTAAATTGTTCGTAAAGATATGGGCTGGCTTCATCGCAACCTCCTTCATCACACAGACGTCAAGAGTTTTAGAAATGAGAACTGTGGGTTAATGTTGTTACAAGATACTCAATATGAATATGACAATAATTTTTTACACCTTGTTCCGCTTCTGAAAATAGCACTTCTGGCAGATCTTCTCAGATATCATATTAATTTGAATAAGAACCTCCAACTCCCAAGTAAAACAAGAAAAGATTTCGACTACTTAAGAAAAAGTCAAAGCCAGTCCATGCATAACACATTTTGTGATAAACATTTCTATAAAAAATTAAATTCGGGTTCTTTCCAAGAGTTTAAAAAATTGTTGAAGATAATGCTGCACACCATTCCAACCAAACATACCTTGCATGATACAAAGCTTACTTAATTTGCAAGTGTAACTATTCATATACTTACCTGATTCACACCTTACAGCTGCCAGTGGACTTAAATAAATTTTGAACCTTCTCATGGATGAGTCAATACAAATGAAGGATCTTTCCACAAATATGGAATAATATCGTACAGATTTTTCAGTAGACCGCATGCTTAAAATGGAATATCAATTGATATTTTTCGGCGTGTTTTGGATTGAAAAAAAATTTCCAAAACTAACAAGGGACTCTCTACAAATATTAGTGCAACCATTTGTGTCCTAGTGTGCTTGCTATAGGGACACATTTTAAATAATTTTTATTCAGGCGCCTAGTGTTTCTACGCTGTAGCCACACGCGTTATCACATGCGCCAATATCGTCGCATACATAAATCAAGCATGTTGTTTTCTTTATTCGCTGACTAGACATCAAGTGCACGTGTTTTAGTGCTTCTTATTATTGCTTTGTGTTTGTTAACTGCTCTTTATAGTTTTGTTGCAAATATTAACATGGCAGGTAAGTTCTCGTTATAAAATACTTGAGAAAATATATGCTCGAAAGTGATGCCAAAGTACGCCCATTTATTTTTCTCTGAATATTTTCAAGAAGCCGGAAAGACACGTCCTACTATTTGTGCTACACTATCTTGTTTTTAATATTTATCCCGCGTGGAGTCAGGGACTTACTCACTTACGATGGGACTGCAATACTTCCTGTTATTTCAAAGCAGTTGAATTATTAAAAAGTTCCTGTATTAACACGTTTGATGTATTGAAAGTTATTAACCTGTCCGTTCTATAGTTGAACGGCATATTTCTAATAGCGTATCAAGTACTCGTCCCATATATCTCATCATTAATTAAATGAAATATTTGCTGGATATAAGTCAAAAAATGTTCAGAATTTAGTCCATTTCCGAAAAACAAAGAATAAAGTGGCTCTGGTGGCTGTACCAATAGCATCTATTTAAATTGACTCTTCGCGCAATATTTTCTCATCAATAACAATTGAACTTTGACTTGCAATATTGACTCCCAACGTTCATTAGTCGAATAGCAACGATTTTCTGAGAACTATAATCTATTTCAAGGTTTCAATTGAATGCAGGTCGATAGGAGTTGAACGCAACCTTTTCATATTGTTAACTTCGATTCCATCGCTTCCTTTCAACTTCATTCCGAGCTTTGCCCTGGTAGTCAGTTTACTTGCTTTTCTATATCTTCAACTTGCTGCATTGCGAATTCTACGACTTCATACATCTAATACCTATCATTTTTAAAAACAACATTTCAACTGTGAATTTAAGAAAACTATGTATTCTTCTTAATAAGTAAATATACCACCTGCTATATTAGTAAAGTAAAAATAATTAGTTTTTTTACACCCCCTTATACTTTCTTTACAACACTTATATTATTAATTGAGTATTCTCAAATTTTCTAATTTTATACGCAATTTTTTAAATTGACATAAAATAACAAATAATATGGCAATAATAAACAAAAAATAGTGACGTCGGTTCAGACGTTGACTCTACATTTTAGATAGAGAACGTTTGTATGAGATAAAGAAATGGGCTGTTTTTAGGGTATTCCCGGCAATTATTCGAATTTTTATTGCCGTAAAAACCATCCTTGGACTTCAACGAACTTCTTAAAAAAGGAATTGGCAAAATTAGTCTAGGCGTTGTTGAGATATGCGCTTACTAACACATTTTGAGATTCATTTTTATACTCGTGTTATAGATTATCAGTATTCACATCTGAAATGCGTTGTTCTCGTACTAGGGACACTAGGCAAAAACGTAACTTTAAATTTTTTAGGTAGAAAAGTCTACCGACATTTAGACTTGGAGGCAATGGGCCAATTTGAGTACATTGCTCTGCTGAAAGAGAAAATAACGATAAATCTGAGGATGAAGAAGAAAATACTGACGAAATTGTAAATAATATATTTGATATAAAATGTCCATAGGACGTTCGTTTTGCTGATGATTTAGAAAATCATCTTCCGGATGAAGTTGATTCACAAGAAGATATGTGTAGCGATGATGAACTAAATCTAAATACACTGAGACATAAATAACTCAGAAACAATAATGTGTGGAGTAGTAAATAATGTGTAGTAAACAATAATGTGGCAGTAGAAAATTCATTTATTCTGTTCAAAATAAGATCACAGTCAAGAACACTTAGTTTGAAAGAGTTCCGACTCAAGATAATCTTGGGACTTTTAAGGGCTAAACCTGATATGCTCAAAAGAGGAAGGAAACGTGATTCTAATGTTTTGTCAGAGAACAAGTGTAAACGTAACATACCTACAGAGATTCGATACGATAGAGCTGGACATTTGCCAAAATATTTGGAGAAACCCAGAAGATGTGCATTCTGCAGCACCGGATAAGTCGCGATGGGGCTGCTCCACTTGCGACGTAGGATTATGTCTCAGTGATAAAAAAAAACTGTTTTGCCACTTTCTATACTAAATAGATGTATCGTTGTATTTTAATTATAATCATAAATATAACCTTATATGTTCAATTTTGATAAATATATAACATGCATCCCCAGGGCTTGTAACCAAATATTGAAAAATTTTGTTTCAGACAAAATTACAGAAAATAAATATCTTACAAAATATGTGCATTATCTTTCAATTGCTTCAGGTGTATCTATCAATCCAACGTACTACTTTCCGAATTAGTGTATATCCTAGATCTTCTAGTAGTGATCTTCCAGTATGTCCTCAAAATCTAAATTTAGATGAATAAATTTTTCCTTTTCAGACTGTTATAAAAGCAACTTCCATAGCTTTTATGATAGTCATATTTTATGATTTCATTCAGAGTTCCTGAAAGAATTTAAGATCCGAATATCTAGTTGTTGCAGGTATGGATTTTATAGCAATCGCTTCACTGTGATTTTCTGAGTTTGTTCTCAATATCTTCAATCTCAAAACGTTAGTTTGTGGAAAAGAACTAACTGTAGCAAGTCTTATATTTGCTTTTCAAGGTCTATTTACTTATGATGATCATAGGAATCGGACCAGTCTGCCCTTATAGAAAAGAAGGGACTTGTTTTGAAAAACTGTTTACATCTATTTCATGAGAACAACCCTTAGATAATATTTCTGTTATATAATAATACTAGAAATGAAATTATTATTCCAATTATAATTCATTCATCTTTCCACTATGAGTATCTAACTAATACATTCGATATATCTCATACGACATGAATTGAAATGTTTTAAATTATTATCGACTATTATTCAACCTTTTTAGATCCACTTTTCATTCTAATCCAACAAGTCCTTCCCGTCTACGTTTTATTTTTCAATTTCGTTCGATCCACAAGCCAACCAATCAGCGTGCTCGTACGTGCATACGAAATAACAAAAGAACGAAGATTCACCATGGCATCTTTTTATCCGCCACTGGGAGTTGAAAAAATCGGCATTCTTCGCTCAATATCCACTCTATATAAAGGATATGCCTCGGATGCGCGCATTTCAAAGTATCGAAAAAAAAAACTGAAGAAATAACAGGCGAATGAAGAGCTTGATCGTCTGGAGAGCGACACAACGTTGATTTTCTGGTTATTGTTTCAAAATGGCCGCGACACGTGACTTTCAATTGTTCATTCATAGAATGCCGCCGGAGACATGGGTCAGTTTGGTCCGTTAAAATTCGTTCTGTGGTCCGTGCGAAGCAAACTATTTATTCCGGTGAGATCGAGATAACGTTAAGTTGATGTGAAATCGAAAAAAAGGTTTCAATTTTAGTGTTCAAGATTGATGAAAACTGAAATGTTCCGCTGTCACGATTTCCTTATGGGTTTTTTTAGTTGTTTATAGTTCTAATTTATTTTGTTGAATAATTAAATATTCAGCTTTCATCTACTTATTGCAACAGAACCTAGAGAATTTTCGTTATGTCTCATGGAATTCTGCTGTATTACTGCAACTATATATATATATATATATATATATATATATATATATATATATATATATATATATATATATATATACAATAATCTGCAATCATTAAACACAAGGATATTGATCATGTAGAAATGCAACTACGCTTATAATCTAGTCTTCATTTTGTCAATCAAATCACTATAGATATTAGAGAGATTTTTGGTATCAGTCTTGTTATTAACTGTAGTTTCTTTAATTTTGATAAAAATCATTTCTTCGAAAAGAAGTTTCGAGAGGTTGCTGTCAATACTTAAAACAGTTGGGTTGAGGAAATTAAACTCATGATTCTCTTGAACAGAGTAAATTGTAAGACCTGTGCTGTCTTTTTTACCCTTGTCTTTCTTTGCCAAGTTGCAATCAGATTTGTGTCCCCTAATTCTACCGATCAAATTCTGTTTTGTCTGACCAATATACTGACTTTCACAATTATTGCAAGATATACTATAAATGCAATTTGGAGTCTCCAATGTAGCTGTTTTATCCTTCAAGCGGGAAAACAAACTTCTCCTTGTTTTCAGGTAATATGGAACACCAATTTCCGTATCGGAGTTCAAAATTAGTGATAACTGTTTCGTTAATTTAGGGATGAAAGGTATTTTATAGTATAAGATAAAGGTATATATATATATATATATATATATATATATATATATATATATATATATATATATATATATATATATGTATATATAATGATGATAATAATGTATATTTGTCCCGCATGACATTACAATATGTATAGGATACGTCAAGAATATGTTTAACAATTACAATTACACAATTAAACAATTTCAGCAGAAAAATATTCTTCCAAGGATTAAAAACAATTAAGTAATAAGACTCTGCAAACTTCATTCTTAAATTTCTACTGACTCAAGGACTTGATGTGGTTAGGAAGATGGTTGAATAACTTGATGACCACATATGTTGGAAAGGATTCAAATCTAAATGTTCTATGAGTCGGAATGGAGAGGGTGAAATTATGCCTCGTGCTGTAGCTGTGGAAACTAGAAATTGTATCAAGCCCTAGCAGTTTACTACGAACAAACAGCAGACACTGTAAGATGTGTATACATGGCAGCGTTAGGATCTTGTGCTTGATGAAAATCGGCCTGCATGATTCTTGTGGCTTCAGGTTGAAGATTAATCGAATACATCTTTTTTGCGTTAAATTTATGTCTAACTAGTCAGTCGCGACTAACACTACATATATATATATATATATATATATATATATATATATATATATATATATATATATATATTCAAGAAGTATTATCGGGAAGCGGTCAGTGAAAATTGAAATCTCAATTACTCTTAATATTTCGCCATAAATATAACAACAAATCTCTTTGTTATATGTTGTCTGTTTATTATTGTTATGTTGTCATATATGGCAGTCGATGTTTTATTGTTTAGAGTTTGTTTAAGTGAATTATCTCTCTTCTCCTGAAGAAGCCATAAAATAAATGGCCAATTATTGAGAATATTTGAGATTTCAATTTTCACTGACCGCTTTCCGATACTACTTCTTCTAAAAAATCAAATTAGTTTTTTGTATTTTCACATATTGATTTTTAGTTTCAGAGGAATATTTCTGGCTTAGCATCCGCTTCGGAAGTTTTAGTCTTCTTCACCATGAGGAAACCTCTGAAAAACTCATGGTGAGCCAGTTGATTCTAATAAATGTGTGATTTATATATACATATATATATAATTTATTTTGAATGTTTTTAGCAATAACAGGCTTCTTTTAATATAAAATATAAATATTATTTCAATATAAAACGTCGAAAAGAATAAAGTTTTTCATATTAATAAAACAATTGTTAAACTGATTTACACATATATTAAAAATAATACTGCATGACGTACGTTTCGATGAGATTCACCTTTTTCAAATGCTACGTGCAGACTCCTTGAGTCTTGACTTGACTAATTGAGTCTTGAGAGTGACTACTTGAGTCTGCACGTAGCGTTTGAAAAAGTTGTATCTCATCGAAACGTACGTCATGCAGTATTATTTTTAATATATGTGTAAATCAGTTTAACAATTGTTTTATTATGTTTATCGATTTACATCAAGTATCGGCCTCATCAATTATTAATTTTTCAATATATATATATATATATATATATATATATATATATATATATATATATATATATATATATATATATATATATATATATATATATTGTTTTAGTTCCTCACTGGGATGACAGTCGAAAACAGGAACTGTTAAATTGTTCTCTTAAGAATATTTAAGCTTGCGACAACGTTCATAATTTCTTTCAGTGCCACGATATATATAAATATATGAAACATAATTCGTTTCATTCTCTCAATTTTTCAGATTTTAGTCCAGGGGCATTTGTGTCGAATGATAAATGATTTTCTAGGTGTTCATAGAAATTCTGAAATTATTATAAGAAGAATCCTTCATAAAGGTAGTGACCACCAATTTCACAAATTTATTCAGTTATTGAATGAAGTAGAATGAAATTAATGGTTGAGAATTAAGCAGATATGCAAAGTTTGAATCTACATAATCGATAATGAGAATAATAACTATATTCAAAAACAGTCAAAAGATGAGAAAATAATTCGAATATTTTTTTCCAATAAAAATTAGTTACTCAAAAAAAATTGGGATTGATGATCCAAAAACAGGCATTAGCTTCGAAATTCCAACTTTCCTTTGGTAGCGCCGGATTTCTTTAAGACTGCAAATATTTCATTATCTATTTCAGCTCCTTATGAATTGAACAATATGGTATTCTTCACTTACAACTCCAGTGAATGTTACTTGCAACTCCGGGGAATTTCAGTTAAAAAATCGGGGGATATGCTAAAATACAGTTCAGGAAAATAAGTTCAGTTTATGACTCTCACTGCAATTTTCAGTGTAGATTTCTTTCTGAAACCAGTTTATAACATGCTTTTCTTCCAGGTGAGAAAAACTATTTTTGATTCAAGAAGGGAAAAACGCGAATTTATATCAATGCGGCAATACAAAAAATTCGAACTGTAAAGGAAAATTTTACTCGATGACTTTCAAAACGCCCAGAGGTCCTATACCAGAATGAGGGGAATGTTCTAGTGAAAATTCACGTGAGCTCTCTCTATCGGAGAAAAAACGTATAAATTCTCCCCAGCGATCTAGATTCCTACACATGACAAGAGTAGTGCGAGTGTAAGGCTTTGAAGACATTTCATTCCAACACTACAGAAAACTGTCCGGAATGTGTAAGAATGGTCCCATGCCTAATTGCTCTAGATCACACCCCGGCGGGCAAAAGTATAGCTGGTTTCAAGATTCACGAATCATTCATGCTAGCAAATACTGAGACTCTTAATCGAAATATTTCAAGTAAAACTGTCAGGAAGCTGACTACACGAATGCGGTATAAGAGAACGAACCCATCACTTTTGGGAGTGAATATTAAGTGCTTTTCGAAAAATTCATCGGTGTTGTTGAATGATGATACGATACAATTGTTTCATCATTATTATGAATCATCATTTCATATTTAATCTATAAATCAAGAATCGATGACTTTTAAAGCCATCAATTCATCACTTTTTACTAGTAGGTTTGATTGATTTGTGCATCTTGAAACTAGCTATAATTTTTCCCGCCGGGACGTGATCTAGAGCTATTAGGCATGGGACCATTCTTACACATTGCGGACAGTTTTCTGTAGTAATCGAATTAAATGTCTACAAAGCCTTACAATCGCACTACTGTTGTCATGAGTAGGAATCTAGAACGCTGAGAGAGTTTATATGTCTTTTCTCCGATAGAGGGAGCTCACGTGAATTTCCACTGAGAACTATTCCCCTCATTCTGGTATAGAACCTATGGACGTTTTGAAAGTCATCGATTCTTTATTGATAGATTAAATATGGACTGATGATTCGTAATAATCATGAAACAAATGTATCCTATTATCATTCAACAAGATCAATAACTTTTGAAATGCTCTTTCTATCTATCTTTATATATATATATATATATATATATATATATATATATATATATATATATATAGATAGATAGATAGATATATTGATGCTTCAAAGTACAAATATGATAAAAACTCACAACCACATATGTAAAGTCATTTTGCACACGTCAACGCATTCACAACAAATGTAATAATAAAATGATTTAAAAACAAAAAATACATGAAATAATAAAATCCCAGTTCACACTGGGAAACTGATATTATAGAAATTATTACTGTCATAGAGCACATTATCAACCAGAACAATCTTCACAGTCCTCCTAAAGCTGTTATTAGGCAGAATTTGTACCGATGAAGGTAAGCTGTTAAAGAAATTCCAGCAATGAAATGTTGAGACGGTCTGCGATCTGCTCAGCCAGATAGTCCAATCGGATTGCATTCTTTCCTCTCGTGTCATGGCCATGAACATCCTGACACAAGTTGGACGCCATAACATTTTCATGGGCATATATTAGGCACTCCAGCACGAATAGTACAGGAAAAGTGAGTATATCAAGATGCCGGAAAGCGTCTCTGCAACAATCACTATAGCAAGTCTCGCAAGTACACGTACAGTCCTTCGCTGCAAGTTAAAGATCCTTTCACGTCCACTACAGTAACCCCACGCAAGAACACCATATCGCATATGAAACTCACACAATGCAAAGTACACCATTTTCAGGACAGTTGGTGATAGAGAACGTGATAGTTGCCTCAAAATATATATGTTTCCACTCAATTTGGTGGATATGTATTCAACATGTGCAGCCCATCAAAGCCTGGAGTCCAAAAAATGCAAAGAAACCTAAAAGATCCCTTCAGAAAATCATCGCGTCTCAAACTGAAAACCACTGTCTCAGTCTTCTCCTCGTTCATCCTAAGATGATTTGCCGTGAACCAGTCAAGTGTCCTGGACCCTGCGACCTTTGACTCCTCCATATCTTCAGCGAGCGTATTTCCTCTTACAGATACAATCTGACATCGTTCCAATAGATAAGATTATGTGAAACGCAGTCGAATGCCTTAGATAAATCTAAAAATAGTGAAAGGGAGCATATTCCATGCTCGAAACAGTCTATTGTATTCTGTATGAACTTAATTATTGCCTTAATTGTACTGCTTTTTTTCTTGAAGCCAAATTGTTTTTTGGAAAATAAATTATTGATTTCAAAATATTCTGTTATTTGATTGCAGGCAATCTTAGAGAATATTGGAACTAAAGATATTGGTCTGTAGCTCGAAACCTGATCCATATCACCCCTCTTATATATAGGCACAACTTTAGATATCTTCAGACTAGCTGGGAAAATCCCTTCCGTAATGCATCCGTTAATTAGGTGGGTCAGTGGTGATATTACACAATTCAAGCTACGCTTCACCAATGGTACCGACAGTCCATAATAATCTGTTGTCTTACAGAGCGACCGAACAATATCCCTGACCTCACTCTGACCAACTTCAGCAAAGGTGAACTTGAGAGTTTCCGGAATCGTTTTCGCGAATGTATTATTTGGTACAGGGGGGCCCTGTGCATTATCAGACATCTTATGGGGAACACTAGCAAAATATTCATTGATTTATATATATATATATATATATATATATATATATATATATATATATATATATATATTTATATATATAAATACAATTGTTCTGGGTTATAGGCAAAATAAGAGGCCTCTATGAATAGATTTTATCCAATTTGTCTGCCTGGTTTATATTTCGACTGCGTTCAGGATTCTGAAAGAGATGTTTATTCAATTGTACTGATAAAAATTATGATTGACAACTTACGGCTAACTAGGTATGAAAAACCATCAAACAGGAATGTTTTTCTTAAAAATAAGTTGAATTAAATTATAGATGTAAAAATATTCTTATGTATTAACTAACAACAATGATAGGTAGATAATAGAATAGAAATGACAGGAGCACAGAGAAATATTGACACTGAAAAACGTCACAGAGGTGAGAGAGTAAAATTACCGTAGTAATAAATGTCATACTACGCACGTAACACATAAAAGTCTATTAAAGTTGTGAGATGTCTGCGAAGTTGCGAAGGTTACTTAAAATGATTTAAGATTAAGTAACTATAAATGCAACTAAGTCTGGAAACGTCCGTCTTTTTATCGAAGCTGTTGGGGTTATTATTAACCTTGGACATTTTCCAAATTCCTACATAATCAAAGTCAAAACGATGTCGCTGTTTTGAGGAATGTAGTGCTAAGGCACATCTGTCAGGGCGAAGTCTAACATCGCTCTCATGAAGAGCGATGAAAAATACGGCAAAGATCTGTATCTAACTAATGGAGCTTGTGTGTCCATGTTAGGGTCTATATCAAGATCTGTTGTAGAGGTGAGAGCCGGTGATCTAATGACTGAATTACATAGAAACTTCTTCGCAAGTGTTCTCGGATATCCATTGTCGACCAAGATGACCTCCAGACGTGACAGTGAGCTCTGACAGTAATCCCTGTGTACAATGTTTATAATTCTGTTTTTTAGTCTGTTGATGATTTTAAGCTTCATGTTTACATTGTGGTGAGATCGGAAGTGCAGATATCTACCAGAGGAAGACGGTTTCTGATACCAATTCAACTTGATGATATTGTCCTCAGACCTAACTACTCTGGTATCCAAAAACGGTACAGATCTATCTGTTTCCATCTATACAGTGAACTTAATGTGTTCATCGTAAGTGTCAAAAACATTAACAATTTCTTCTATTCCATCTTGGGGTAGAAAAAGGAAGAGGTCATCTTCATATTGATATAAGAAATGTTAATCAAACGTCAAATTCGGAACACACGTATTCTGCAGAGAAGACATCACCATAGAAACCATAATGGGACTGAGACAGCCACCCTTGGGACAGCCAAAGAGCTAGGAGTGAAATTCATTTTTATGGGAGAAATAAAATGTCTCAAAAATCAAGTTAATGATGGAAATTAACTGATCCTCAGGAACGTTAATGTGGAGAGAAATTCTATGCCACTCTTGGTGGATAATCCTGATTATCAGCTGCCTTGATATGTTCGAAAATAGGTTCGGCACATCAAAAGATATTATCACATATTGTGGAGGAACAACCAATCCATTCACCTTTTTTGAAAGAGTGGGTGATCCGGTTTGTGGATTTTGGGTAAACCATATATAGTTGGTGACACGCCTTTGTAACAGGTAAGACTGCTTGCAACCTCCGAAGTAATGTAACCGCTGTTCTTAAGTTTTTTTTATTAAGAAGATCAGCTTACTTTGAAAACTCGCTGTGGAATCAGATCTTAGTTTTTTGTAAGTAGATGGATTCTGTAGTACATTAGACATCTTATCTTCATATTCTCCTCTATATATAGCTACAGTAACATTTTCCTTATCTGATTGTAAAACGATGATAACAGGATGTTGTTTGAGAAAAAACTTTGTGGAGCGAAGCATGTTGTACTCAAGAGAATATGTTTGGGGACTTTGATGGAAAAAATTTGTTATAGCATTAGCATTGGTGCATCTGAGTCTCACGATGTCCTGAACGCCAGTAGGCGCCAAACCAACAATGGACTCCACATCAGCCAAAACTGATCGGATAGGTATCACCTTTGATGGAGGAGCGTAACTCAATTTTCGCCCAAGGCTCAATATGGTGGTAGCAACACTTGGAATAATATATATATATATATATATATATATATATATATATATATATATATATATATATATAAAATAATAATATAATATAATAATATATATATAATAAATATATATATATATATATAATAATAATAATAATAATAATAATATTTATTTAATCCAGTAAGACATAAAACATGTATAGGACAAGTCAAAGAAAGAAATTACTTATTTAACAATATTACTATCAAGAAGGTATTCGCCTACATTATAGTAGGCCTTTTTTAAGAGTACCTCCTTCACTATTTTCTTGAACCTGACACCGCGAAGATTTTTAATTTCATTAGGCAGATGGTTGAATAATTTTATGCATTGGTATGAAGGAGACTTTTCATACCTCGCTGTGTCATGTTCAGGTACAAATAATACATTTGAATTTCTAGTATCATAATTATGCGACTCGGTTAAACATGGAAATTTCGTCTGATTTTCCTTCACATACACTAGACATTTATATAAATAAATTGACGATAAGGTAAGTATTCTATGGGCCATAAATACTGGCTTACATGAATCGCGTGGCTTCAGATCAAACATGAGCCTTATAATCCTTTTTTGAGCCACAAATATACGTCTGTGGTCCACTGAATTGCCCCAAAGTATAATACCATAACTCAAACAACTATATACTAAACTGTAGTAAACTTGTAGAATTGTATAAGCTGGTACAGTGCTTTTTATTTTGTATATAACATAAAAAGCTGAATTGAGTTTTTTTATTACGTGATCTATATGATCCGACCATCTCAACTCATGGTCTACAATAATACCAAGAAATTTAGCCTGATTCTTAGAAGAAACAAGACTCTCTCTAAGGGAAAACTCAATTTTAATTTATTGTTACGTCTTTGATTGAAATAGATACATTCAGTCTTCTCCACATTCAAGATCAAGGCATTTGAATCACACCACTTGATGAACTCATCTGAAAATCGGCTGCATCCATCCATGAGATCCCCCAGGGACCGCGCCGCCACCACTAGGGAGGTATCATCTGCAAAAATAGTAACTATTTCTGCACTTAAGTAAGATGGTAAATCATTTATAAATAGCAGAAACAATAGTGGTCCCAGCACGGATCCCTGGGGAACCCCAGTCCGGTGCACCACTCCCCAGAACAACGGTCCTGCACTTTGACCGTCATGCGTCTATTAGTAATATAGCTGTTTATCCAATCAAGAAAAATTCCTCTGAACCCCAAGTTGTACAGCTTACTAAGAATAAAACTAAATATTAGACAATCGAATGCTCGAGACAAGTCAAAAAACAAGGCAGCTACAAACGAACCCTCATCTAGAGATTTATAAATATAATCAATGAAAGAAATAGATGCAGTTTGAGTCGATCTTCCCACTCGAAAACCATGCTGACAATCAGATAACACCTTAAACTTATTTAAATACTTTATAATACGATTGAAAACTAGTTTCTCGAAAAAACTTTGGATACAACACTTAATATTGAAATAGGACGATAATTTATTATATCTAGTGGATCGTTTTTTTTATGAATAGGTATTACAGTAGCTAATTTAAGCATGTCAGGAAATGTACCCGTAGAGACTGAAAGATTCAATACGTACGAAAGAGGTTCAGCAATAACATCAGAAATTGACTTTAATATTTTGGCTGAAATAAAGTCAGCACCAGTACTTTTAACATTCTTCAAGCATTTAATAGTGTCTAACACTTCATGTTTAATTACTGGCAAGAAGAAAAAGGTTTGTGACCTCATTTCAGACAGAGAACAAGATTGCGGTAGTGAGTCACCAAAGTGATTATTTAAACTAGCCCTGTTAACTGTAGAAAAATAATTACCAAAAGCAGAAGCAAGAACCTCTGCTTCTGAGCATTCTGAACCGTTTAGATTTAACTTGATTTTCTTATTCCCACTAGACAGTCTTCCAGTCTCCTGGTTTACAATATACCACACAGTCTTATTCAAATTACTTGCAGAATTGATAATACTAGAATTGTATTTTAATTTCGATTGTTTTAAAAGAGATTTAAAATTCGATTTGGCATTATTATACGAAATTAAAGAATGTTCATTATTTAAATTTTTATGGAGCCAGAAAATATCCTTCAGCCTTGCACTGGCTTCCCTTATCTCGGTTGTAATCCACCACATCTTTGGTTTAGATAGTTGTCTAGACCGCCTGAGTGGACAGTGAAGGTCCATTTTGTAACGAATAATTTCCATAAAGTTCGATAGGGCAGTGTTGACGTCAATACTTTGATAAACCTCACTAAAATCAGCATGAGAACACGATTTAGCTAGGCACTCGAGATTTAGAGTAGAGCAGTTTCGACTGAAGGAACAACGGACTTCGGTGTTCAAAACTAAATTGGGGGAATCATATATGGGGAACTCGATATGCACTGCTTTGTGATCGCTAAAATGGGTTTCATGAATAACCTCATGAAAGTTTACATGATCATAATTTGTTATAATATAATCGATTTGTGTGATTGATGTAATATTATTTTTATTTGTGAACACTCTAGTAGGACCACCTGATATCACTTTGAGTCCGTAGGAAGATAGAACATCATCAAGAAGTTTTTTACACGTATCAGATCTACTCATATAATCTACATTTAGATCACCTCCGATAAAGACGTATTCCGCTATATTTGTACAGCGTTGTAGAACATAAGAAAGTCTCTGCAAGAACAGCTCGTAATTTCCCGCCGGAGGTCTATAAGCACTGACAAAAGTGGCATATAAGGAGTTTAATTTTAGTTTAACAGCACAAAATTCGCAATGACGTTCAACACACAGGTCCGCGATTTCAACAATCTTAAATTCTAAATCATCTTTCACAAAAATTAATGTACCTCCATGTATGCTGCTTGTGCGGCAAAAGGCAGCCGCCTGGGTGTATCCGGGTATTATGGCAAGAGGTAAACTGCTTGGGTTGCACCAATGTTCCGCTACACAGATAACACTTGGAGATAGTGGTTGGAGAAAGATCTCAATAAGGTCCAATTTATTCATGATACACTGGGTATTTAACTGCATAATTCCAAACAAATTTTGAGGTCCTGAAAAGGCTACGGATTCGCCAAGTTGTTTTTCTTGTTGAAGAAAAAATGATTGACAGTAGCATGTATAGGCCAGTTTTCAGCTTTTAAGGCCTTGTCATATTCCGATATAGGTATAATAACTTTAAAGGAAGCATAGCTTTCTGGATAGCGGGAGACTATTGGCTCACATTTAACCTTGTGAAAGTTTCTATGTAGAAAACTCGTTAGTTCATCCATAGTAATAGTGGGACTAAGATTAGAAACATGCAGAACTTTAGATTTTTCCACTCCTTGGATTGACGAATCATCAATAAATTTACCCACAACTAAGGCAGGTCTTGATCTTTTTCGATTCCCTTTCCTACTGGTTACTTGTTTCCATTCATTTTCATTTTTTTTTACTATTTTAGAGACTGCTCCATCTTTGTCTTGTGGCTCCGATAGGTTGCAATCCCGTCTAGCTGCGACAATCGCTTTATTAACATCATGAGCCTTTATTTTATTCTCTTTAGATTGATAACCAGTTGCAGTAGTCTGAGCATATGACGCATTTGATACCGCTTTAGACGATACTGTGGGATCATCTGTAACAGTACTCGCAATTATCTTAGAAGATTTACTTTTTTTTGGAGACTCCACATGAAATTTATTCAACATACTAATACCCGGAATGTTATCGTCTTTATCAGCACGTGTATCACCTGGTTCAGATTGTTTACCAACTTCATCATCATATAAACTAGACCGCAATCTACCTTCGTATGAAGTAATTAGTTTTTTTTGAACACTTATTGTATATTCCATCTCTGACAGTAATTTCTCCAGCAGTAATTTTTCTTTCGAAATATATTGGATTTCCATTTTTATAATTTCCATATTATTAAATTCCGGAGAATTCACATAGTCAATGGCAACTTTCATTTTACCAACGCAATTATCACAAACCCACGTAAGATTGATGTTATCTGATAAGACCCTATGCCACAAGTCTTTCAGAGACACACAATTCAGATGAAATTTGTTTTCGCACAATTTACATGTCGAGAACTTATTATTAATAATAAAGTTATCGGAACACCTGGAACATACGTCTATATCACTCGCCATTATTCACTCGAATGATGAATATATATATATATATATATATATATATATATATATATATATATATATATATATATATATATATATATATATATATATTTAATAGTGTTGGTGTTTACTTGATGTAAATCCATTATAATTGAATATAAACTTAAATTCAAACACTTGAACTTATGATTACACTTTATTGACTACATAGCATAACACGTTTCGTCGTTACAAACGACTTCTTCAGATGCTTACAGAATAATTTTTCTTTATTATTAGTTCAAGTGTTTGAATTTAAGTTTTTATTCAATTATATATATATATATATATATATATATATATATATATATATATATATATATATATATATATATATATATATATATATATATATATATAATATTTTTTTGTGGTTATGGCACTGAATGAAATATTTAAGAAAATGAACACTAGAACATTCATTTGAAGAATCGAAATTAATCAAGAGAATGTTATATGTAATATTATAATATTATTATAATGTTATGGTGCGACTGACGAGTTCCTTGCAGAACGAAACATATATGTCTCGCACTTCCATCAGGTGTGGCATCCATTTCAATATTTCTCTAACATTTATCCCTTGAAGGATAATGGAGACATCACATCGTACACGTTCACATATTTAGCTCTACTATAACATTCTCTTGATTAATTTCAATTTTTCAAATGAATGTTCTAGTGTACATTTTCGTGTTTGTTATATATATATATATATATATATATATATATATATATATATATATATATATATATATATATATATATTTATATATATATATATATATATATATATATATATATATATATATATATATATTTATAACAGTAATTTAACTGTATTATCCAACCACGTGCGGACATGAATAATTATATTAATATATTTATATATAAAATTGAGAATTGAAATTACATTTCAAAAGTTTTGAACTCGACTGGGATTGACCGCTAAGCTACCGAGGTGGCTTAGCGGTCAAATATATATATATATATATATATATAATATATATATATATATATTATATATATATATATATATATATATATATATATATATATATATATATATATATATATATATATATATATATATATATATATATATATTTATGTACTATATATATTCGAGCTAATTGCTCGAACAATGGTTAATTCAATAAATATATCTTTGTAATGGAAAAAGTTGTGATTCATATTTCAAGAAGTGATCACTGAATCGTCATTCAAACTTATGAAGCAATGAAATCCTGTACTATATTGATATATGACCTTAATTGACTTTTGTGACTGAAGTGACTTTTAAAAAGATAAGTCACAAAATCATTGGTATGCAGAAGAGCACAATGTAGAAAGCGACATATTTATCTTTTGCATGGAAGAATACTATATAGTAAATATGTTAATGTATTGCGAGGTAGTTTCTTAGCTAATCACTAATTGGGTATTCTTAACTATCTTGAACAATGAACATGGAAGTTTCGTTAATTGAAAGTAGTGATCACGTCTAACTTCACTTCTTTTGTCGAAATAAAATAGGAGACTGAAATTATAAATTTTCAAAGAACTTTTATGAAAATGTCCTGCTTTCGTGTCACTGAAATGTAGAGAATAATTAGGTACAACGGATTTCAAAGAAAATTTGAGGTTTATTACAAAAAAGCAATACACATGGTGTTCTTATCAAAGTAATCCTTCAGAAATAGGTGTACATAAATTCCTTCGTAGTTTTTATGGGTTGTTTTCCTATAGTCACCAATAAAAGATTTTACTTCCTTTCCTTTCGATATTTTACCTGAAAATAAACAATTCTTCAATTAATTATAGGATAACATTGAAATAGACGTCATTTTATATAAATTGATTGCTGAAATTATATAATTAACTTTGAGCTTTCAGCGAAGAAACATAATTTATTCTTCAGTTCACCCTAAGTATGAAGTATTTAGTCATTTTGTACACAGTGGTACAAAACATATATTTTGGTAATGGAATTTTCACTCGAAAATATGGACAGTGATCAGTTTCATATTTAAAGGAATATCAAGAAAATTCAAACATTTTGATGCTACAACAAAGTACATGATCTGAAAATTGAACGTTAACAAAAATTGTTGTAAAATCAGTCATTGAGGTTCAAAGAAAATCCATGAGTTTCTTTTTTTACTAGCAAAAAATCTGAGCACTAATGGGAGAAAATAGGTACTTGAAATATGTAAACCGAGCAAAATGTTTCGTCATTCATATATAATATCAGCTCTGAATGAAGTTCGTATTTCAACTGTCTTCAGACTTAAATGTAATTCAATTATCTGATCTTGAATGCAATCCACAATTAACATAGCAGTTGAGGTTGAACTAGAGGTAATAGTAACTTGTGTTTGTTCAGAATAACTTACGATATCACGATTCAACAATGAGAAAAGCTAACTTTTGAAATATTTCATTCAATGCTACAGCAAACGTGATATATTATATACACATATTTTTCAATTCGGGAGTCGTTGAAAGGTTCTAGACATGAAACTAGAGAATTATTCAGCATTTTAAACCTATGCCAGAATGTCCATTCATCTCTTTCATTGGTTATGTTTCATTCATCAGGATTTGCCTCCACAGGAGGAAAATTTGCTATACGCAATTTTCGCGACAGAAGAGAATTATATAGCTGTTATTTCAAAGTCGCATAGATAATTACCATTTCAGAACTAGGTTGACTATTAAAAATGTCTATTATCGGTTCATTTCAGCCTCTTGAAAGTATGATCACTTTAACATTAGAAATAAATTAAATTTAATTATTAAATTGTTAATAATTGAATTAACAATTTTGTCGACCCATTTCCAAGGTAGATTTTCTATTTACTTCTTAGAACAGTGTCAGTTAAGGCCAGGATAAATGGTATAAACTTTAATTGCAACTTAAATTACTGAAAAGTTTTTGACCTAACTGGAAGGAACAATACTTTTGGTGTTATTTCTGAATTCAATATTGATTGAAACGGCAATATTATAAATAAGTGACATAAAATATAGAAAAATTAACATTTTTCAAATGAATAATTCTTACATTTCTAATTCAAATAGTTGAAAGCAGCCTACGTATCTATTATGTTCAAATCCATATGGACATCCCTGATTAGTCCACACATTACGTGAAACGATATAATATACCTCTTGTCCACTTGAAAATTGTACTTTTAAACACATTTGAAAGGTTTACTTATTATGAGATTTCAATTATCAAGTTTTCAAGTTGAAATCAGGATCAATTGGATTAAATTTTTCATATTATATCAGTAATATTCATTATGCAGAATTATTGCAGCAAACCCGTAAATATTATTATGAATATGTTATTTCGTTTATATTGTAGAAAAAATTAAATATTGGGATGTATTGAAAGCAATCGTCATTTTATTTTTTCTTGATGAAACTAACCATTTCTTGACAAAAAAATAAGTTGAAATTTTCTGATTTCCATCTTGAATTGAATACTGAGGAATTACTTTGGTTTTATTTATATTTTATTCAATTTATTCGAAATATTATCGAAAGTTATAATTTATTTTGAAAGCAATTCATACAATCCTTAGCATTGAGCGCACGCTGCTTTATTTATGGAGCAAATACTAAATATGAGTGGTTTAATCAATACTTCAAACTTCACTGATAAATCGATTTACTCCAAATTGATCTCTTACTAGAATATTTTTCTACAGCCACGATGTCGGATGTATACTTCTCCTTCTGGACATCTGATTGGTAATTTAATCCACTACTGAACGTTTTATACGACTACTAAATACACACACGTGAAAGCAGAACATTACGCAAAAAAAAATAATTACTTTTAAATTCATGTTTATCTGTTGACAAGTTATCAAAACCTGAGCATCTCATTATTTATAGTTACAATTTTCCATATAAATTATCATTCAAAAGGAAAACCACAATAAACTGAAAGAGGAAAATGTGCTATACGCAATTTTCGTGACAAAAGAGGAAGATACCGCTCTTATCTTAATGTTGCATAATTAATAACCATTTTGATACTATTTTGAATTGAAAGTAAATAATTTTTTTTGTTTCAGTTCTGCGTCTTGAAAAATATAAACAATTAGGTTTAGAAATGTACACGAATTTCAGATCAATTTTGATCAAAATTTATATTCACTTTATGATTAAATCGACGATTTTCTCTACACATTTTGGAGATAATAATCAATCTATTTTTAATGATGATTGTTTGAACAAACTCTTTTCTAGAACAGTGTTACTTTATGGAGAACAGATCAATGCTGTGAACTCGAATTGCAAAGGATTGCAACTCAAGAGATTTGGATCTACCTGCAATAAACGGAGAATTTGATGTTTTTCGAATATCGCTCTGAATGTGAATTCAATGTTGATTAAAATTGCATTATAATTAGAGATAGAGGATATCGAATGTGGAAAAATTAAGATTTTTGACATGATTAATTTTTAAATTTCTTACTTGAATGGTTCAACGTAGTCAAAGTCTTCAGTGTATTTGAATCCACCTGGCCATGATCGTCTAGGAATAAGTAACACTCACAATGTTCAAGACAATGATTATACAGAGCTTGAGTTGGGGGAAGAATCCATCGTGAATTTTAGACAAATTGATGAAAAATGATCAGAAAATCTAGATAAGATTCTAGATCTAAATTAGAATTTCATATTTTAATGAGATAACAGGATCAACTGATAAGAACTAACGTAAAGAGGATATCCTTACCAGTTTCCTAAAATCCAAGGTAAATTGTTTTCGATAATCTTTTGGGTTATAAGCAGTGTTGAATCGTAGTTCTGCTGTTTAAGCTCATTTGAAAATCAGTTTCATCCTTCATTATGAGTTTGGAACGTTCGAGGTTCGTGACGGAGGACAAACTTCCGTAGAAGCACTTATTACCATAAGAATACTGCGGAAGATGCCCTAAGGTGGAGATCAAACTCCTTGAAGAGGAGTATTTCCTCTTGGACACTTCCTATCGATGAGTTGAAACGAGTAAGAACTTTGGACAAGTTTGTTTCAGGCACCAAGAAAAATCTAAGCCTATTACAACTTTTTTCTAATGATATCCGAAACAACTTCAAGAGGCATGAAAGTATGTTGAAACGGATTATATGGTATAAGTGGAATCAACAATACCTGGTAATTCAGCATTACACTGACAAGTTGTATGTTAGTATGGTACGAACTACTACTAGATACCACTAGTGCAGTTTCAGTCATAGGAAATTCACTGGACGGAATGAAGTTTGGATTTGAAAATCGGAAACTTATTTGTCGCTCACAAAGGTCACTAAGTCCACAGAATGTAACAAAGTAAAGTAGGACTATTGCCTAAGACATGTTAGTGGAAACACGGAGAATACATCGAATTTGGTTCTGCTAGATATAGATTTGAGATAGATTTAAATTTGAAAGATATGTATGCCATTATATATTCCGATTTTTGAAAGATATACTCTTGGATTTTATGGAGGAAGTGCCACTCACAACCAGAAATGTTATGTTATTTATGAACGAGAGAATAGATTCAGTTTATCAAGTTCAGTTCCATTATAGGAAAGGAAATTTGAATGAAGCTTGTCATTGTTTAAGTGAACTCAGCTATAATTTAAGGGAACGTTTCGCTATCTCTAACTGAAAACTGAAAGTCTTTAATAATTTATCACTCTAAATCATTTTTGTTTTTCTGTGTCAATAAATTAAGACATTATTATAGATTGTGACTATAAGTAGAAGTGAGACAATAGTCTTCTTCGATAACAATAATTATTGTCTAGTGAATGAATACATGACTGTCACCTCATTTCTTGTCATAACCATTCAGTTTTTAGATTTGAGATTACTCATGAATTTTTAAAAAATTTATTTTTCTGAAACAAGTATACTAAAGTAAATTATACAGTTTACGTGTTGAATGTTCATATGTTGAATGATGCATATAATGAATCAATGTTACGTTAGATACTTTGTTGAATGGTTAATATTAAACATCGAAGTATCTGATTACCTGTGAAGAATATAGAACATCCTGAAAAATATAGCTGAAAAATTGCAAATTCTACAAAACCTCAATGCAACCTGTATCTATTTTGCGTCGAAATTTTAGGGTGAGTTATGAGGTGTGGTTCTTATCTCAACGGCAGATAATAATTTCAAACTTTCATCTGAAAAGTATGAACATATGTATATTATAAAATATTTTGTTATGCCATAATTTTACGTTACAACACTGATGAGAAAACACTTAAAATACACAATTTACAGAATCAAAATTTTCGTAACATCCTGTTTTGAAAAAAATAAATTTTCATTGATAATATTGATATATCAATATATATTTATATTTATTAATATATATATCAATATACGTTGCATTGAGTTTTTGTAGAATTTGCAACTTTTTAGCTATATTTTTTAGGATGTTCTATATTCTTCACAGGTAATCAGATACTTCGATGTTTAATATTAACCATTCAACAAAGTATCTAACGTAACATTAATTCATTATATGCATCATTCAACATATGAACATTCAACACGTAAACTGTATAATTTACTTTAGTGTACTTGTTGAAATTTTGCAAAAACAAACGGAAATATACTCAATCGCTTTTTCAAAAACTATTATTTATACATTTTGTATGAAAGATGTCAGCTGAAAAATTTACTCTTTCGACAAACCGAAGCAGGGAAATTTCATTCCACATATGAATCACAATTATAACTTTTAGTTTGGTTTTCCTCTTGCATAAACTTGTTCAATAAACTGTTAAACGGCAAAAGTACTTAGTTATTGCATAAATTTGAAGGAAAAAATGTTCTGAGAAGTATTGGTTATGTTATGTATCATATTATGTTTCCATTCCACATTTGGGGATTGCAGTACCAGATTTGTAATCCTAAGAAGGATTCAAAACAACCATTGGAGATGAAGATGTTATGACAGAGCATAGCAGAGGAAAATGTGTATATGAGCTTGCCATTGCTTACAAAATAGATAATATTCCAGAATCTTGGAACAGAGACGGGAAGGCTGGCAAAGATTGGTTCGCTGGTTTTATGAAACGCAACGCATTCTTGTCTATTCGGAGTCCTGAGGCGACAAGCTTAAGCAGAGCAACATCATTTAACCGTACAAATGTTCATTCATTTTTTGAAAAATATCGAGAAGTTCTTCAACGATACAATATATCTCCGAGTAGAATCTGGAACGTAGATGAAACGGGAGTGACGACGGTGCAGAAACCCAAGAAAGTGGTAGCTCAACGAGGTTCCAAGCAGGTAGGAGCTGTCACATCTGCAGAACGGGGTACTCTCGTCACAATTGCGGCAGCGGCAAATGCTATTGGTAATTTCATACCATGTATGTTCATTTTTCCACGGATCAGATATAGTGATTTATTCATCCAAAATGGGCCGCCCGGGTGTGTAGGTCTAGGAAATAGTTCCGGCTGGATGTCTGAAAAAGAATTTTCAAAATTTATTGACCACTTTCTGAACCATGTTAAAACATCACAGGAGGAACCAGTTTTATTGTTGTTGGATAACCATCATTCTCATGTCAATGTGGAGGTGGTCACAAAGGCAAAGAACAACCATATCATTCTTTTGTCTTTCCCTCCACATTGTTCGCATAATCTTCAACCACTGGATATCGGTGTGTATGGACCGTTTAAGAATTATATTAGCCGACAGCAAACGAACTGGATGGTTAATCATCCTGGGAAGACAATGACGATCTACGATCTCCCTGGAATTGTGAAAGAAGCATTTCCTCTGGCATTCACTCAAAACAATATCATCAACTCATTTAAAAAAGCTGGTATTTGGCCGTGCAATGAAGATGTATTTCAAGACTGTGACTTTGCGCCATCATTTGTGACTGATCGTCCCGATCCAAATACCGCTTCGATGGAAAACCAGGGATCACTTCAGCCAGGAGATAGTTCTATCAATCCAGAAGAAGTATCACTTAATTTAGAATCTTCAATTCAAAATGAAATTTTAGATGACATGCCTGACATTCACATAAGTGTTTCAGAGGTTATTGATCAGCTATCGCATGTTCCATCGAATGATCCGGGACCATCAAATGAACAGCGACTGTCGAGTGAACCAGGGCCGTCAAATAAATCAGTACTGTCAAATGATTCAGGACCATCAAATACGAAGCCTATAAAAAAATTTAATATAGAAACAGTAAGACCGCTTCCAAAAGCTCCTACACGTGTCCAATCTAAACGAAAGCGTTCAAGGAAATCCACTATTCTCACTGATACTCCTGAAAAATTGGCCTTAGAGGAAGAAGCAAAATTAAAATCATCTAAAAAGATAAAAACTAGTCAGACTGAAACTAAAAATAAGGGTAAAGGGAAAGGGACAGCTAAAGGGAAAGGTAAAGGTAAATCAACCCGGAGAGTAGAAGTAGAAAAGGTGAAGAAGCATATTCTTCAGGATGACAGTGAAGAAGATACCTGCTGCTGTTTAGTTTGCGCCAAGTCTTATAATGACGATACATCTGGACTTGACTGGATACAATGTATTTTATGCAAAGGATGGGCTCACATCACATGTATTAAGGGTGATATCAGAAAATACATATGCCTCAACTGTTTCTCAGATGATGAGTATTCTGATTAATTTTTGACAAAAACAAACTAGACAGGTACTTATTTCCTGTCTACTTTTAAGTACAAATTAGATAAAGATCATTTAAACTAGTATAACTTAAAGACTGTCTGATACTAAAAGTATTAATTTAAGCTGTGAGAATTGTTGATAAATGTAGATTTCACTACTTTGTTGTTTAAGGTAACTCATTGACATTCTTTAAAACTGTTGATATCAAAAACTTTATGTGACTGATTACGTAATACATAATTGTTAAGTTTAAACTATTTTAACAAATGTTTGAAGGCTTAAAAGTACTAATACTCAGTAGATATGGTAGTTAATTTGTATTGATTTATAAAAACTTTAAAGAATGTTGATTATGAAAAGTTTAGTAACTTTAAAACGTTAAGATTACATTGTGTATTAACATTTAATAAAATATTTTTATACATGTATATGATGTTTTATTTGAGTATTTCATAAAATTTTGTCTCTGTTAATAGTTGCCCCTTACGTTAATACGTACCCCAGCTCCGTTAATATTTGCCCCAAATGCGGGGCATGTATTAACAAATGACTTTTTTGGTTTTCACGGCTCTCTTTCTGAAAGCACTTACATACCGGATGTATTTTGTTACTAATATCATAGCTGAATAACCAAAGCATGTTTTCAATAAAAAATTAAACTAAAAAGTTCATTATCAAAGAAAATATAAAGTATAATACAAAATTTGTTAGAACCAGCCCCGCCCTCCCCTACCTCTGTTTGGGTATCACTGATCTGAAACTTAGAAATTGTAACGAATAATAGTACTTGATATGAGCTAATTATTGCGTTTTGTTGGTGGTTTAAAGAGGAAAATAAAAAATGAAAAACGAAAAAAAAATTAAACAAGATATCACAAAAAATCGAAACAAAAATTGAATGAAATAACGATATATATCAAAATTGAAAGATAAAATAAAATATTTCTATGAATTCAAATTGAGGAATTGTAATGAGATGAAATTTGAGTAATTAAGGTTAAGCTGAAAAGTAACACATAAAAATATATAGGGAATAAACAACAGTTAAAACAAAAAATTTCAGAAGAATAAATTTTTTAAAAATTCATGAGTAATCTCAAATCTGAAAACTGAATGGTTATGACAAGAAATGAGGTGACAGTCATGTATTCATTCACTAGACAATAATTATTGTTATCGAAGAAGACTATTGTCTCACTTCTACTTATAGTCACAATCTATAATAATGTTTTAATTTATTGACACAGAAAAACAAAAATGATTTAGAGTGATAAATTAATAAAGACTTTCAGTTTTCAGTTAGAGATAGCGAAACGTTCCCTTAAATTATAGCTGAGTTCACTTAAACAATGACAAGCTTCATTCAAATTTCCTCTCCTATAATGGAACTGAACTTGATAAACTGTATTCTCTCGTTCATAAATAACATAACATAATATAATGGCATACATATCTTTCAAATTTAAATCTATCTCAAATCTATATCTAGCAGAACCAAATTCGATGTATTCTCCGTGTTTCCACTAACATGTCTTAGGCAATAGTCCTACTTTACTTTGTTACATTCTGTGGACTTAGTGACCTTTGTGAGCGACAAATAAGTTTCCGATTTTCAAATCCAAACTTCATTCCGTCCAGTGAATTTCCTATGACTGAAACTGCACTAGTGGTATCTAGTAGTAGTTCGTACTATACTAACATACAACTTGTCAGTGTAATGCTGAATTACCAGGTATTGTTGACTCCACTTATACCATATAATCCGTTTCAACATACTTTCATGCCTCTTGAAGTTGTTTCGGATATCATTAGAAAAAAGTTGTAATACGCTTAGATTTTTCTTGGTGCCTGAAACAAACTTGTCCAAAGTTCTTACTCGTTTCAACTCATCGTTAGGAAGTGTCCAAGAGGAAATACTCCTCTTCAAGGAGTTTGATCTCCACCTTAGGGCATCTTCCGCAATATTCTTATGGTAATAAGTGCTTCTACGGAAATTTGTCCTCCGTCACGAACCTCGAACGTTCCAAACTCATAATGAAGGATGAAACTGATTTTCAAATGAGCTTAAACAGCAGAACTACGATTCACTACTGCATTTAACCCAAAAGATTATGAAAAACAATTTACCTTGGATTTTAGGAAACTGGTAAGGATATCCTCTTTACGTTAGTTCTTATCAGTTGATCCTGTTATCTCATTAAAATATGAAATTCTAATTTAGATCTAGAATCTTATCTAGATTTTCTGATCATTTTTCATCAATTTGTCTAAAATTCACGATGAATTCTTCCCCCAACTCAAGCTCTCTATAATCATTGTCTTGAACATTGTGAGTGTTATTTATTCCTAGACGATCATGGCCAGGTGGATTCAAATACACTGAAGACTTTGACTACGTTGAACCATTCAAGTAAGAAATTTAAAAATTAATCATGTCAAAAATCTTAATTTTTCCACATTCGATATCCTCTATCTCTAATTATAATGCAATTTGAATCAACATTGAATTCACATTCAGAGCAATATTCGAAAAACATCAAATTCTCCGTTTCTTGCAGGTAGATCCAAATCTCTTGAGTTGCAATCCTTTGCAATTCGAGTTCACAGCATTGATCTGTTCTCCATAAAGTAACACTGTTCTAGAAAAGAGTTTGTTCAAACAATCATCATTAAAAATAGATTGAATTATTATCTCGAAAATGTGTTGACAAAATCGTCGATTTAATCATAAAGTGAATATTAATACCCAGGAATTTCAATATGAACTCAGAAAAATGTCCAAACTGTGGAAACACATCAAAAGCCGCGCCATGCACTCAATGCGATGGCTGTAAATCTGAGGTTCACCTGGGTTGTGTGGGACTCAACGCAGATGACGTGCGAATTACACGCAAAAAATCGAAATCTATCAAAATCTATCAAAATCCTGTGCAAAAATTGCAATCTGTGCTTGGCCGAACTCAGAGACTTCAAAAAAATGCTATTGGACATTAATGATAAGTTCAATAGTTTTGAAGAGAAGATCTTTAATACCTATAATTCCGAGTTCAAAGAAATTAAATCTGCTGTTACGAGTATTCAGGATGAAATCGGCAGACTGCGTTCAGCATCCAACTCCCCTGCAACTAATGACACTATCGTCGAGGGAGTTGTCCAGGAGATGTCCGAGAGGGAGAAAAGGAAATCCAACATAATTGTGTTTGGATTAGCTGAGCAGAATCATGCGTCATCTCAGGAACGAATATCTGCTGATAGAGCTGATGTCGCCGACATGTGTAAATTGGCGATACCGTCGTTAAAAGTGGATGACATCAAAGTGCTTCGTTTGGGGGAGAAGAACTGCAGGAAAGAATAGGCCTATCAAGGTACTTATGAATTCTGTCGGTGATGTAAGTACTATAATAAGAAAAGTCAAAGATATTAAAGCAACTGCTCGTTTCAAAAGTGTTTCTCTATCCTTTGACAGAACTCCACAGCAGGTGGAATATTATAAACAATTGAAAACATCACTTAATGAAAGACTCAGGAAAGGTGAAAAAGATATATCAATTAAATATGTGAACGGTACTCCTCAGATCATAAATTTAAACCACTAACCCCACCCCATAGTCGTAGAAATAGTTTTGAGGCGTATTATCAGAATGTTCGTGGTCTTAATTCCAAGGTTACTACATTTTTCAACAACATTTCGCTGTTTGAATATGACATTATATGCTTAACCGAATCTTGGCTTACGGATACGGTATGCAGCTCGGAACTATTCTCCTGCCATTATATGGTATTTAGGTGCGATCGCGACTTGACCCTTACGGGATTGTCTAAGGGTGGGGGTTCACTTATTGCCGTTAAAAGTAGCTTACAAGCCACTTGTATTGATATCAAATCAATAAGAGACTTATTTCCCACTATAGATATAGTAGTATGTAATATTAGTTGTTTTAGTCTTAAGTTACTAGTTTTTAGCATTTATGTACCTCCAACTGTCACTTTTGAGGAATTTCAACGATTTGTCGATTCCATCGAATCTTTCATTACTCTGTTTACCCACCACAATATATTGATTTGTGGTGACTTCAACGTATCAGCTTATGGCTCGGAACCGGGTGATAGAAAATGTGAGGCTTTGAGCAATATGTGTGGTTTTTTGGATATTCAGCAATACAATAGTATTTCTAATATAAATAATAGATTTTTAGATTTGATATTCGCCAACTTCTCTTGCAATGTAGCTCATGATGCTCATCCTCTAGTTAAGGAAGATGCTCATCACCCTGCTCTAGCATATTCATTCACTTTAACATCGAAAAATACTAGTCCAAATTTTATTCATAACCACGATGAAAAAGCTTATAATTTTAAGAAAGCCAATTTCCCCTCATGTATCAGTTGATTAATTCTGTTGATTGGTCGATCATTCGTCAAATGAATGACTGTGACTTGGCTTGTAAAGTAATGTATACCAAACTCAATAACATCTTTGACACTTGTGTGCCACTTCATACTTCTAAATATCACCGTTATCCTCCTTGGTTCACACCCGACATAATATCTGACATACGATTGAAGAATCGTTTTCATGGCTTATATAAGAAACACAGATACGATATTTATCACGATCAGTTCAGAACCCTGCGTGGCAAAATCAAACGAGATATAGAAGCTTCCTATACAAACTATATTCGATGCATAGAGGACAGAATCTGTGAGGATCCCAATAGCTTCTGGTCATTTGTACAAGCAAAGAAATCTAAATCCCGCATTCCTGGTATTATGAAATACGAAGATGTTGAACTAAATAATTCTCAGAGCATTGTTGACGGATTTTCCACTTTCTTTTCAAGCGTCTTCACTACCTCCAACGTACAATTCTCCCCTGAGAAGTATGATATTCTTTACCCAAATCACAATTCAATTTCTCTTCCTGTTATATCCGAGGATGATATAATCAGAGCATCAAAGAAGCTCAAAAATAAATTTACATCTGGCGTTGATCATATTCCTAGTTTTTTAGTTAAGGACTGTATTCATTCTTTCGCTAAACCTTTATCCCTAATTTTCAATATTATTTTAAGAAATATGCTTATTCCAAAGATTTGGAAAGTTACAAAAATTTGTCCATTTTTGAAATCCGGTGATGCTGCTCTCATAACTAATTATAGACCCATAGCAATTTTGTGCAATTTTGCTAAAATATTTGAAATCATTCTATATGACTCTATATACCGTTCAGTTCGCACACTTGTCTCCCCACACCAGCATGGGTTTATGAAGAATCGATCAACTGTTACTAATTTGGCATGCATTACTCATTCCTTGTCAGAAACATTAAATGACCGTGGCCAGATGGATGTTATTTACACAGATATCCAGAAGGCCTTCGACCAGACCGATCATAGAATACTGTTGTCAAAATTAAAGGCTATAGGTTTTTCATCACAGTTGTTAAATTTGATGCAGTCATATTTTTCGGATCGTTTTCAATATGTTGAACATGATGGTAATGAATCTGCACTCTATTCTGCCTCGTCTGGTGTGCCGCAGGGGTCCAACTTGGGTCCATTGTTGTTTATTATATATATAAACGATCTTTCTTCACAGCTTAACTGCATGCATCTGCTTTTTGCAGATGATTTGAAAATATTTGCTGCTATTAACGATCGTCATGATTGTGTCAGATTACAGTCTTCCCTTGACGCTGTTAATTTGTGGTGTAACAGCAATGGGCTGAAACTGAATATCAGTAAATGTAAAATTGTATCATTTTCTCGAAAATTGTTTCCAATTCATCATAGTTATACATTGGAAGGTCAAATTCTAGATAGATGTGTTGAGTCTAAGGATCTGGGGGTACTTTTCGACTGTAAGCTGTCCTTCTCTAAATATATAACTTGCATTACGGCTTCTGCTTCTAGGATGCTGGGTTATTTGGTTAGAAATTGAGACAACTTTGTTAATCTTGACACTATGAAAACGCTTTACTACTCCTTTATTCGCAGTAAACTGGAATATGCGTCTATAATTTGGTCTCCTATGTACATTAATTCTATTGTCGACTTGGAGGCAGTTCAGAGGAAATGTTTGAAGTATATGTACTTCAGATGTTATGGACAATATCCTTCTAGAGGCTTCGACCATTCTATTCTAACCGATAGTTTGGGAATTGAATTATTGAAGTTGAGGCGTGAACGCTTCGGCCTAACATTTCTCTTCAAAATTTTGCAGAATTCGATTGACTCACCATTTCTTCTCAGCAAAATAAATATTCGCGTACCAAGGCCTGGTCTGAGGCGCAATAATACATTTTATGTCACTTACAGCAGATCAAATGTTATGTCACGTTCTCCTATCAATTTTATATGTAATCTTTATGATGTTTGTTGCGGTCGATGTGATATCTATTTTGATCGGCTAGCAGTTATCTTGGCATGCCACTCAGAACAGCGCATTGGGATGTCGTGATATTTTCCTGAACTTCTGTTGTCCACATATGTCTTAGTTATAAATATTATTTTAATTTTAGTTATTTTATTTGTTTATTAGATAATACTAACGCAATCGATTTCAATTTTATTTTTATTCATCAAACATATTTCGTTACTAAATGGTCAACTTCTGCTGACCATACGTAACTTTGTAATGGACAATATTTCATTTTTGTTTTTAGTTATCTGGTTATTTCAATTTATTTTGAATTAATTTTTCGTTGTATATATTAGCTTATACTCCCTATTTTTGATTTTTTTCTTGTTAATTTCTTTTCTTATTTAATATTATTTGTGTACAATTTTGCAATTTTTTGTAAATTGTAATGTTTTTTGTAATTTTTCTCTGTAATTGGATGTATATCTGTTGGGAATAAATGTCTTATTATTATTATTATTATTATTATTTATTTGCTCCATAAATAAAGCAGCGTGCGCTCAATGCTAAGGATTGTATGAATTGCTTTCAAAATAAATTATAACTTTCGATAATATTTCGAATAAATTGAATAAAATATAAATAAAACCAAAGTAATTCCTCAGTATTCAATTCAAGGTGGAAATCAGGAAATTTCAACTTATTTTTTTGTCAAGAAATGGTTAGTTTCATCAGGAAAAAATAAAATGAAGATTGCTTTCAATACATCCCAATATTTAATTTTTTCTACAATATAAACGAAATAACATATTCATAATAATATTTACGGGTTTGCTGCAATAATTCTGCATAATGAATATTACTGATATAATATGAAAAATTTAATCCAATTGATCCTGATTTCAACTTGAAAACTTGATAATTGAAATCTCATAATAAGTAAACCTTTCAAATGTGTTTAAAAGTACAATTTTCAAGTGGACAAGAGGTATATTATATCGTTTCACGTAAATTGTGGACTAATCAGGGATGTCCATATGGATTTGAACATAATAGATACGTAGGCTGCTTTCAACTATTTGAATTAGAAATGTAAGAATTATTCATTTGAAAAATGTTGATTTTTCTATATTTTATGTCACTTTTTTATAATTTTGCCGTTTCAATCAATATTGAATTCAGAAATAACACCAAAAGTATTGTTCCTTCCAGTTAGGTCAAAAACTTTTCAGTAATTTAAGTTGCAATTAAAGTTTATACCATTTATCCTGGCCTTAACTGACACTGTTCTAAGAAGTAAATAGAAAATCTACCTTGGAAATGGGTCGACAAAATTGTTAATTCAATTATTAACAATTTAATAATTAAATTTAATTTATTTCTAATGTTAAAATGATCATACTTTCAAGAGGCTGAAATGAACCGATAATAGACATTTTTAATGGTCAACCTAGTTCTGAAATGGTAATTATCTATGCGACTTTGAAATAACAGCTATATAATTCTCTTCTGTCGCGAAAATTGCGTATAGCAAATTTTCCTCCTGTGGAGGCAAATCCTGATGAATGAAAACATAACCAATGAAAGAGATGAATGGACATTCTGGCATAGGTTTTAAAATGCTGAATAATTCTCTAGTTTTCATGTCTAGAACATTTCAACGACTCCCGAATTGAAAAATATGTGTATAAAATATATCACGTTTGTTGTAGCATTGAATGAGATATTTCAAAAGTTAGCTTTTCTCATTGTTGAATCGTGATATCGTAAGTTATTCTGAACACACACAAGTTACTATTACCTCTAGTTCAACCTCAACTGCTATGTTAATTGTGGATTGCATTCAAGATCAAATTATTGAATAACATTTAAGTCTGAAGACAGTTGAAATACGAACTTCATTCAGAGCTGATATTATATATGAATGACGAAACATTTTTCTCGGTTTACATATTTCAAGTACCTATTTTCTCCCATTACTGCTCAGATTTTTTGCTAGTAAAAAAAGAAACTCATGGATTTTCTTTGAACCTCAATGACTGATTTTACAACAATTTTTGTTAACGTTCAATTTTCAGATCGTGTACTTTTTTGTAGCATCAAAATGTTTGAATTTTCTTGATATTCCTTTAAATATGAAACTGATCACTGTCCATATTTTGGAGTGAAAATTCCATTACCAAAATATATGTTTTGTACCACTGTGTACAAAATGACTAAATACTTCATACTTAGGGTGAACTGAAGACTAAATTATGTTTCTTCGCTGAAAGCTCCAAGTTAATTATATAATTTCAGCAATCAATTTATATAAAATGACGTCTATTTCAATGTTATCCTATAATTAATTGAAGAATTGTTTATTTTCAGGTAAAATATCGAAAGGAAAGGAAGTAAGATCTTTTATGGTGACTATAGGAAAACAACCCATAAAAACTACGAAGGAATTTATGTACACCTATTTCTGAAGGATTAATTTTATAAGAACACCATGAGTATTGCTTTTTTGTAATAAACCTCAAATTTTCTTTATATATATATATATATATATATATATATATATATATATATATATATTTTTTATTATTATTATTATTTCGATTGTTCCCCATGAGGAGAGCGACTGAACTTGAATTCGCAATCATTAGGAGTTTTGCTTCATCTTTTTTGCCTCCCAAAAACGCTTCATCCTCTCTGAATGCTCTTTCTTCCGTTCATCTGTCCACTTTGCTCCAGGTTGACGAATTACTTTTTGCTCAAACTTTATATGTGCGATTTTATAGCGGCATTCAGTGCGATCTTCGAGATTTTTTATATTGATCTGTTGTAGATCCTCTTGGACCTCTTTTAGCCACTCTGTTCCGCATTTACTATTTATAATTATATTGAGTAGTTTCTTCGGTATTCTGGACTGTTTCATTCTGTAGACATGTGCATAGAACTTTGCTCGTCGTTTTCTGATTTCTTCCGTTATCGTATTTGTCTTTTGATACAATTCATTTTGAGGTCTTTTCATCCAAATACCGTTTCTATTGATTGGCCCGTAAATCTTTCTGAGAATTTTTCGTTCTTGTTTTTCTATTTCTCTAATTCTTGAATGGCCGCCAATAACCATTGTTTCAGCTGCGTAGATTGCTTCTGGAAGAATCGTTGTGTTATAATGCCTCAATTTGGCGCCTCTCGAAATGCACTTTTTGTTATAGTGAGCCCATGTTAGTTTGTAGGCCCTTTGGAGCTTGGTTATTCTCTGTTCATTAGCGATTCGGTTCAAACCTGAGGACTGTATAACTTCCCCGAGGTATTTAAAATGGCCTACTTGCAAAATTTCACCATGTTTTGTCATAAGAGAAGATTTATTTTTGGTTTTCTTTCCATGTATTTGGTTTTATCATAAGAAATTTGTAACCCGGTTTTCTGCGCAATTTCATGTAGTTTTTCCACGGCGCGAATGGCTTCAGTTCTGTTGTCTGTGATGATAGCAATATCGTCTGCAAAGGCGAGACATTTGACATTTATTCTATTTTCTTTTTTGATACCCACTTGTATGCCCTTCACGTGAAGTTCCCATTCCCTAATGATCTTTTCTAAAACAATATTGAAAAGAATTGGCGAAAGTCCGTCCCCCTGCCGCACACCGGTTTTGATTTCAAAGGGATCTGATATTTCGCCCATAAATTTAACCTTGGAAGTTGTACCTGTAAGTGTCTGTTTTATAATTGTTCGGGTCTTTCGATCGATTCCAAATTCTTTCATGATTTCGAAAAGGGTTTCGCGGTCTACCGAATCATATGCTTTTTGAAGTCAATGAATGTGATCACTGTATTTCTACATTTCCTCATCTGTAATATCGTCTTCAAAGTCCAGATCTGTTCAGCACATGATCGGCCTTTTCTGAATCCAGCTTGGTATTCCCCAATTAGTGGATCCGCTTGGTGTTCTACTCTGTTTAGGAGTGCTTTAGAAAGTATTTTGTACGCAACCGGGAGTAAGGAAATTCCCCTGTAATTATTGATATCCATTTTGTCCCCCTTTTTGTGCAATGGATGTATCAACGCGCATTTCCAATCCTCTGGTATCTGTTCCGTTCTCCAGATTTCTGATATTAAATGATGAAGTTTTTGGGTCAAAGTAGTATCGTTCAGTTTCCAGAGTTCCGCAATAATCCCATCTTCTCCTGCTGCTTTGTTGTTTTTGAGTTGCTTGATAATTGCCGTAATCTCTTCCATATCAGGGGCTTGCGAGTCTGGATGCGTAAACCCCGAAAAGTCGAACATAAGTTTTTCTTGGGGTGGACTGCAGTTGAGAAGGGTGCTGAAATATTCGGCTAACATTTTGCAGTTATTTTTTGTGTTAGTTTCCAACGCGCCATCGGATTTTCTGAAGCAAAGAGTGGGCGCTTGGTATCCTCGCAAGTTTTCTCTGAAAGTTTTGTAAAAATCTCTAGTATTATTATTGGTGAAATCCTTCTGTATTTCGTGACACCTATTATTATCGTATCTCCGTTTTTCTCTTCTAATTACTTTGGAGGCCTGTTTTTGAGTTGTAAGGAAATTGTCCCAGTTTTCCTCATTTTTATGGCCGTTAAATTTTTTCCATGCAGTTATTCTCTTGTCGACTGCTTGGTCGCAGATTAAGTTCCACCAGCGGTGTTTCCTGGTGCGAGGAGGTTGTCCTAGTGTGATGGCTTTCTGAATATTCTTTGTAAGGATTTCCCAATTCGTCGATTCTTCCTGATTGATTTGTGCAATGATTGTATCCTTGTGAAGTTTCAGATATTCTGGATCGGACCTAACTTTTCTGGGTGTAAATTTTTTATTTCTGTTGGGTTGAAATTTTGTTTTTATTTGGAGGAGATAGTGATCCGAATCAAAGATGCCTTTACGAGTTCTAACATTTAAAATTTCCTTTACGTTGTTCTTGGAAATTGCGACATGATCAATTTGATATTCACCCTGCTTGAGACTGGGCGATCTCCAAGTAGTTAGCTTATGTGCAGGTTTTGAAATTGAGTACTCATGATTTTGAGTTCGAAGTTCCTACAGAACGCGATTAACCTTTCACCGTTCTTGTTGGTACGTTTGTGTTTAGTATGGGGACCCGTAGTGTCTCTGAATTTCCTTTCCTTACCTAGCTGTGCGTTAAAATCTCCTAGCAAGATTTTCACGTGGTGTTTTGGTATTTTATTGGTTGTTTCTTCCAATGTTTCCCAAAAATCTTGTACGCTTTCTGGAACGGTTTTGTTGTGGTGATTAATGGGAGCGTGCACGTTGATTAAAGTGTAAGCTTTATTAGCTGATTTGATAGAAAGCAACGAGACTCTCTCATTGGGCGATGTGAAATTAATAACCGAGTCTAGTATAGAATTGTGTATCGCGAATCCGGTACCTAAAAGCGGTAATTTGCCCATTACTTTCACGGCAGGTTTCCCTTTGTAGATTCTGAAACTGTCGGTGTCGAAATGATTCTCGTCCATGAATCGTGTTTCTTGGAGAGCGGTGATTTTGAGATTGAACTTTCTCATGGTGTTGGTGAGCTGCTTCAGTTTACCTGTTTTAGCGAGTGTATTAACGTTAATTGTACCGATGTGATGTTTTTGTTTGATCTTGAGATAATGGAAGGTTTTTGAGAAGCTCCGATTCTTCTCCGCATGGTGTCCCTGATCCCCCAGAATCCGATGATCAGGTGAAGCCAGTCTTTCGACTGGTGCCTGGGGTAGTGATACTTTGATCTTGTTTTCCATCATGCGTTCAAGCTGAATAGAGCTTGGGGGTGGTCTCAATTGAGACCACAGGGTGTACGACTCGATTTTTGAGTTCGAGAAGATTGAAATACAGCCGCCTCAACTAGAGAAACAGACGCTGACCACTGGCCGTCAGATACTGAACAGACGCCAATGGATTTGTTTAGTTAGTTTTTGGTCCGCCCTGTGTATCAGTGTCTCCTATATCTAGGAGACTTTCCCCTATCCGCCACCTGGGGAGGCGCCCGATGGGGGTACTAACAACCCCACACGAGATATATATATATATATATATATATATATATATATATATATATATATATATATAAATTAAAGACAAGGTTTGTCAGGCTGAAAATGAAGTTAAGAGTTTACGGTATTTACCTGAGATTTACGTTGTTTGTAACAGCCGTTTACATATGTTTCAAGCTTATTGGCTCTCATCAGAACGGCTTAGTTCAAGTTATTAGATGTTACACACTTGAAAGTTGATTAAAAAGGAAAAACACAGAACAAAACAACACAAAATTCCACGTGAGGAATCTACATCATTTTTGGTTAAATCGAATATCTTGACCAAGCTTGTTAAAGCTATATTTTCAGACTAAATCGATGTCTACCTGCGATGAGATATTTATACCTTCTAGAATTTTGTACCGACAATATTATGAATTAAAGACAAGGTTTGTCAGGCTGAAAATGAAGGTAAGGGTTTACGGTATTTACCTGAGATTTACGTTGTTTGTTTATTTGTAACAGCCGTTTACATATGTTTCAAGCTTATTGGCTCTCATCAGAACGGCATAGTTCAAGTTATTAGATGTTACACACTTGAAAGTTGATTAAAAAGGAAAAACACAGAACAAAACAACACAAAATTCCACGTGAGGAATCTACATCATTTTTGGTTAAATCGAATATCTTGACCAAGCTTGTTAAAGCTATATTTTCAGATTAAATCGATGTCTACCTGCGATGAGATATTTATACCTTCTAGAATTTTGTACCGACAATATTATGAATTAAAGACAAGGTTTGTCAGGCTGAAAATGAAGTTAAGAGTTTACGGTATTCACTTGAGATTTACGTTGTTTGTTTATTTGTAACAGCCGTTTACATATGTTTCAAGCTTATTGGCTCTCATCAGAACGGCATAGTTCAAGTTATTAGATGTTACACACTTGAAAGTTGATTAATAAGGAAAAACACAGAACAAAACAACACAAAATTCCACGTGAGGAATCTACATCATTTTTGGTTAAATCGAATATCTTGACCAAGCTTGTTAAAGCTATATTTTCAGACTAAATCGATGTCTACCTGCGATGAGATATTTATACCTTCTAGAATTTTGTACCGACAATATTATGAATTAAAGACAAGGTTTGTCAGGCTGAAAATGAAGGTAAGAGTTTACGGTATTTACCTGAAATTTACGTTGTTTGTTTATTTGTAACAGCCGTTTACATATGTTTCAAGCTTATTGGCTCTCATCAGAACGGCATAGTTCAAGTTATTAGATGTTACACACTTGAAAGTTGAATAAAAAGGAAAAACACAGAACAAAACAACACAAAATTCCACGTGAGGAATCTACATCATTTTTGGTTAAATCGAATATCTTGACCAAGCTTGTTAAAGCTATATTTTCAGACTAAATCGATGTCTACCTGCGATGAGATATTTATACCTTCTAGAATTTTGTATTGACAATATTATAAATTAAAAACAAGGTTTGTCAGGCTGAAAATGAAGGTAAGAGTTTACGGTATTTACCTGAGATTTACGTTGTTTGTTTATTTGTAACAGCCGTTTACATATGTTTCAAGCTTATTGGCTCTCATCAGAACGGCATAGTTCAAGTTATTAGATGTTACACACTTGAAAGTTGATTGAAAAGGAAAAACACAGAACAAAACAACACAAAATTCCACGTGAGGAATCTACATCATTTTTGGTTAAATCGAATATCTTGACCAAGCTTGTTAAAGCTATATTTTCAGACTAAATCGATGTCTCGAAAGCTTGAAACATATGTAAACGGCTGTTACAAATAAACAAACAACGTAAATCTCAGGTAAATACCGTAAACTCTTAACTTCATTTTCAGCCTGACAAACCTTGTCTTTAATTCATAATATTGTCGGTACAAAATTCTAGAAGGTATAAATATCTCATCGCAGGTAGACATCGATTTAGTCTGAAAATATAGCTTTAACAAGCTTGGTCAAGATATTCGATTTAACCAAAAATGATGTAGATTCCTCACGTGGAATTTTGTGTTGTTTTGTTCTGTGTTTTTCCTTTTTAATCAACTTTCAAGTGTGTAACATCTAATAACTTGAACTATGCCGTTCTGATGAGAGCCAATAAGCTTGAAACATAGGTAAACGGCTGTTAGAAATAAACAAACAACGTAAATCTCAGGTAAATACCGTAAACTCTTAACTTCATTTTCAGCCTGACAAACCTTGTCTTTAATTCATAATATTGTCGGTACAAAATTCTAGAAGGTATAAATATCTCATCGCAGGTAGACATCGATTTAGTCTGAAAATATAGCTTTAACAAGCTTGGTCAAGATATTCGATTTAACCAAAAATGATGTAGATTCCTCACGTGGAATTTTGTGTTGTTTTGTTCTGTGTTTTTCCTTTTTAATCAACTTTCAAGTGTGTAACATCTAATAACTTGAACTATGCCGTTCTGATGAGAGCCAATAAGCTTGAAACATATGTATACGGCTGTTACAAATAAACAAACAACGTAAATCTCAGGTAAATACCGTAAACTCTTAACTTCATTTTCAGCCTGACAAACCTTGTCTTCAATTCATAATATTGTCGGTACAAAATTCTAGAAGGTATAAATATCTCATCGCAGGTAGACATCGATTTAGTCTGAAAATATAGCTTTAACAAGCTTGGTCAAGATATTCGATTTAACCAAAAATGATGTAGATTCCTCACGTGGAATTTTGTGTTGTTTTGTTCTGTGTTTTTCCTTTTTAATCAACTTTCAAGTGTGTAACATCTAATAACTTGAACTAAGCCGTTCTGATGAGAGCCAATAAGCTTGAAACATATGTAAACGGCTGTTACAAATAAACAAACAACGTAAATCTCAGGTAAATACCGTAAACTCTTAACTATATATGTATATATATATATATATATATATATATATATATATATATATATATATATATATATATATATATATATATATATATATATATATATATATATATATATATATATATATATATATATATATATATAAATATGTTATGAAAATTAAAATTGTCGGCATGTCCCTCAGATTGGTGGCAGACGTTTACACGTGTTTCGAGCTTATTGGCTCTCGTCAGAACGGTGAAGGCAAGTTGTTGTTGTACGAATCTGTAGGTGTAGACTAAGAGAGGAAAAACTAAGAAACACAAACAACCTCTGAAGAAAGCCGCAACACTTCAGGCTACCGCTTTTGTTCTCTTCGGATTGGGAGATTTGAAAACTGCTTCGCCCGTGAAGTGACTATTTATCCTTCAAGAATGCTCTAAGCCGAGACTTTGAAAAATATGTGAATAATTTTTTATGCGGAAAAAAAAATGAATGAGAATGAAAATTGGAATTGATATTGAAAAATGAATTTTTTTGTTTCCACCTCCAGATTTGTACAACTAGAACTTAGCAACGCCGTTCTGAGGAGAGCCGATAAGCTTAAAACACGTGTCAACGGCTGCTACCAATCTGCGGGATATGCCGACAATTTTAATTTTCATTCATATATATTTATATATATATATATATATATATATATATATATATATATATATATATATATATATATGTATATATTTTATTTTGGAAGTTTTTAGCAATAACAGGCTTTTTTTAATATGAAAAAGTTTATTTATGTTTTTTATTATTTAAAATTATTATTATTTATTATTTAAAAGTATATTATATATATATATATATATATATATATATATAATATATAGGTATATATAATCAAAAGTTAATATTATCGGTAGAGCCCGCAATTGAAAGTAGCCATTAACACGTGTTTCGAGTTTGTTGGTACACACAAGGTGTACGAACCTGGAGGTGAAGAAAGAACAACAACAAAAGAACACTCCTACAAAGGATCTAGATTTCCTCATGAACTCTCCGGATTAAAAGTTTTGGTTACTGCTTTGCCTTAGCAGCGGCTATTTATCCCTAACGGAATTACTAAAGGATGATGTGAATAATGAAAAGCAGTACAATGTGAGAGACGGTGCAAACAGAAGAAGAAATTATATTATTTCTAATTATATGAAAAAATTATAATAATTATAATTTCTACAGATTATAATCTTCCAGCCTGGAGGGTTCATGTGGAGGCCGAACAGTACTGACTTCCTTTGAAGGAGTGTTCTGTTGTTGTTGGTTTTTTCCATCTAAAATTTCGTACACCTTGAACTAGGCGAAGCCGTTCTAAAAAGAGCCAATAAGCTCAAAACGCGTATTAACGGCTGTTCTTATTTGTACTTTCTCCGTATTACTAATAGCATTACATAAATATATTCGTGAATAAATTGTTTTCTTATCCATTGATTTTCTTTTACGTGATCTGATTATTCGACACACGTATTTTTCGATAGTTCAATTAAAGGAAACTAATCCCCAGCCTCGAGGGAAATGGGAGAAAGACTCAAACGAGAAAATTCTGGAAGAGATGGAAAGCATTAAGAGCAATCTATCAACATCCTTATACGTGTTAATTTTAGCTACATCATTAGCTGAGCCCTTTTGTCGTCAACAGAGGAGATGTGCGGCGGTATTAAAGACAACGGAGGCATTAGGGTAAGTATCATTAGAGGGATTTTAGGACCCTTCAGACTAAGAGAGACTTGTCGGCGATGTCTTCGTCGATTTGGGAAATTGTTTTTCCGACGAAAGAGTATCGAGGGATGGAAATCTGGATCGGGATCGTTGAACAAAGAGAACATTTTTGAGGAGATGAGGTTACGATTGAACAAGGGTATATTATGAAAATGGAAATACTAAGTTAATTACTGATTAATCAATTGGAAATGTTCTGCAATACAATTTCATTTTGAATCTTTCCTTTCTTGTTATCTGAGATCTGTTTGAAAATACTTCTTGTCCGTAATTACTGATAAAAATTTATTCCTTTCAAATGATCCACATAACCAAAATGTTAAGTAACTTCATTATGCATTATTATTACAAAATAATTAGGGTGATCCTATGATTCAATCAGGAATACTTCTGATGGACGCGTACATACATAGAATATGTGAAATCAAGCAATATTAAATCTGAAATTACAACTAAACGAATAACAGCTAATGAAGCACTTTATAAATCACGTCTAAGAAATGTTTAATGTTGACAAGGGAGACACAATTAGTGAATAAATATGCGTTTATTAATACTGCACGAACAACCGCGGAGGTCAGAGAGTTCCACATACTATAAACCGGATTAGATGAAACTTTTGCTCCTAATTTTCAGTGAATGAACGGTAATCAATTGTCCACACTAAGAGTGAATATATCACTTAAATCAACAGGAAAATCACATTCAAAACCCTAAAGAGGTGATAATATCGCTTTAATCTGTCAATATTGGCAATCAGGTCAAAAATGATAAGACGCTGTTCGTATTTGACAATAATAATAATAATAATAATAATAATAATAATAATAATAATAATAATAATAATAATAATAATAATAATAATAATAATAATAATAATAATAATAATAATAATAATAATAATAATAATAATAATAATAATAATAATAATAATAATAATAATAATAATAATAATAATAATAATAATAATAATAATAATAATAATAATAATAATAATAACAAAAATAATAATAATAATAATAATAATATATATTTGTCTATAACTGTTTCAGTTTCGCAATCACATTCAAAAAAAGCCTAAATAGATTAATTACAAAAATAAAAAACAACACACATAGTTGAGATAAGTTACTTAAGTGATAATAAAAACTCGATACTTAAAAGGCAATCTTAATCAATATTTTAAAATTATTTAGGGACAATCAGGTCAAAAATGATAAGACGCTGTTCGTATTCGAATCTATCGATACCATAAGACATCTCTTGTCTTATGTGGCTCTTCTCTGCAATGAAAAAATTCTTGTGTGTGAAACACAATTTCCCCAAGCAAGGATACCATATCGTAGCAATGATTCAACTGGGACATAATAGGCCACTCTTAGAATATCAGAAGATAATCTAGTTGACATATTCTTCATAAAATCAGGCTGAACCGGGGGTTTTTTGATGCAGAGATTTATGCCCCACTGCATACAGACTCATTGTATATAATGAAGTATCTCGCCTTTCATTCAAGATTCAAGATAAGAGAGTATTTGGAAAACTGATACCACTGAGCAATATGAGAATTTGAGCAATAAGGTGAAAGACGAAAAGCACATTATAATAAGGTGTTTTGAAATAAAATAGTTCCTGAGTTGAATTGTAAAAATGCAGTGGTAGCTAGTTGGCTTGAAAATTTGACTTAATAAAACATCTGTTAAGTTGCATCTGTCAAGAATGGTTTCAGAAACACTAACTTTATTGCTCCATCTCTTTTTGACGAGTTTAACGAGAATTCACATAAATTGACGCCATGTTATTCTAAATGCATATGGCTCTGAATTTGTTGATAATTATATACTTTAAACTATTTCTGTTAGTTCATCCATTTGTAATAGACCAACACACAGAGAGAAACATTCAATCAAGCCTAGTTCGGTGTAATCAATACGCATTGCTTGGCCGGCATTTATCCGTAAATATATTCGTGCTGAAGATTTTAACAAATGTAAATATAGAGCATCTGATGTTTAAGTTTTTCTGAATAAATTCAAGCCGCATCCGATGTTTCAAGAAATTCATTTATACCCGAATTCATCAGCAGTAAATTGTTTATTTGGGAAAATAAGATGCCATGATTTCTAACTCTCTCAATTTTTCAATACTCGGGTATAGGTTTGCTAAATGTACCAGACCTTTTTGTGCAAAATCCATCGATGCAGCTATTAAAACTTTCATTTTCGAGCACAATCTGCGAGTTGCATCGCAACCATTCAGTGTAATACTCGAAAAATAGGACAAAGGTTTTCGCCAAGAGATTGAGCAGTCAAATGGCATCCTGAAATATACTTTTCGTAATAACTGTTGAACCATAGACCTCAACAACCTAGACGTCCCAGTATATCGTTGAAATGAAATATGTGACATAATATCTTCGAATCGGCTTATAAATGGTTCGAATTAAAGTTGAGTACTTCGATTAGATGAAGGTCCTTGTACATGAAGCATTTTGTTGGATCATCAAATCCTCTACATATATAGAGAAAAGAATGAACTTCAACTTATTTTCAGTACTTGGTAAAAATCACTTCTATTTGTTGAAATTTTTGAGTGATGATTTGAAATCACGATATTGTTCGACCTTTTTATCGTTTTTACCTTTACCTTTCAAGTTGTCTACTCAGTGTTTTATCCAAATATCATATCTGTCAAACACAATATCTATTCGTCTTACATTTTACTGCAAGAACATATTATTGATTCTTTTGAAAAATTCTGCAGCAAAATCAGCAAATTTTTAATTAACTTCGATTAACAAGCGTTATACAATCAACGATATACATTTTACCATCAACGATATACATTTTTGAAGAATGTCAAATCAATACATCTTACCGAGTGTTTGTAACAGATTTGTGATTATTTTCAGTTTCTACATGTAGTTGCGGTTTTGGAGGTTTCATGTGAAACCTCCTGGTCGAAAAGTTATCTGCAGTAATTCAAAAATTTATAAGATGCTTGTTCAAGCTAAGAATACTTGTTTCAAATCTACGTTGATTAGACAATATGAATACTTTGAAAAGATTTATATCCGTTGCATATTGCAATTGTTGTATGTATGATTTTGATGAACTTTTTTTGTTGCATACAACTTTGATGTACTGTTGTCTTATTTCGCAGAATTATTCACAAAACTGTCAAATTATTTTTTTTCAATTGGATCGAAAAACTTTTTACATTACTGCAGAAATCACTCATTTGCGAAAGTAATCAACAGAGTCTCTCCATTCTCTACTTCATTCACTAAACTTTGCGAAGGAGATTTATCAGCAATACATCTGTGTAAATATATAGAATCGAGCAATGCTGGTTGTCATTGTGGTAATTACAACAAGCATTAAATTACTTGATGATATTTTGAATATCCTTTTCACAGGAAAATGGATCAGCACAGGAAATTTGCTGCCAACAAGTGTTTTATTGTTATTTGAGTCCTCAGGTAGAAGAATCTGAACATATTTTACATACAACACTTCGTTTAGATATGAGAGATTTTCCAAGATCCTATACATTCTATTGAAACTCTCGAGTATCAATGGTCTACATTTATTAATTATTGAAACTTTTTTTCACGTAAGACACTTATACAAATTTGATATTCATAATGTCAGAAAATCCTGTTTTTATTACATCTACACTAATTAAATCACAGCTCACGAATATGTTGTCAAGACAATTTAGGCCCCAGTAGGCTCAAAAATTATTTGTTTGTACCTACTTGAATCATTCATGGTACCGTAATATTAAATAGCTCGAATAACGTCACAGGCGACTCAGAAACCACAAGCCTTCAATAAATTTCAATAACCTACTTCTAAGTCATTTTTTTAGAGATTCAAAAAGTTGTTTCAGAGATTGTTTTGATCAATATTTTAAAATTACGTTGAATATAATATTAACAACACCATGAAACTTCTCGATTATCGACGTACGGAGTTGAATTTATGAACAGTACTGTATTTCATGAAAAAATCTAGGAGAGGTTATCGTCGAGTGTACAGCTACGAACCCTCAAATTCTTTGGACATATAACCCGAAACGAAGACTCTATTGAACGATTGGTGGTCCAAATGAAAGTCGAGGGCAAAAAATAGGGTGGACGCTTTCCAACAAGATGGGCAGATCTAATAAAATCTGTGACGCCGCTAAGCTTGGAGCAGTGTGGCGCCATATTGCGTGGGACGCAGTGGCACAAGACCGAGACACGACCACGACCACTATGTTAAGAGTGAACGACTGCGAAGAACTGTATTTCATTTAAGACATCATGTTAGATTATTCACAAAAACATAGCTTGAAATTCACATCAAAAAAGGGATTGAAATATAATGAAACTTCTATACAAAATCAAAGTTGAAAAAATCTTTTTTCCGTTAGAGCAATATAAATCGCGAAGAATTATACCTCTGAGTTGAAATGAATCCTCTTCAAATATATAAATTAATGATTCAAGCAATCCAGAAACGTGACGTAAATCTAATTACTGCTTTCATTATTCCAATTATTTCAAACATCGTTCAATTTCCCTGGTAAACCGCGCTATAAAATATAATTTTGTCGCTATTCTTTACCCACTTATCCCGTATCTCCAAAGATCCCCGACAATAAGTGAACACCAACTGAGGGGATCCGAGCTATGCGGCACGATCCCACAGGAATAGTTTCGTGTGAGTTGACTTGATATTTTGATATACGACCCGCAATAAAATATTGCGCGTTGCCGGTTGCCTGCAGCAACAGTTTCATTTAGTTGTGAAAATAAATCATTTATATTTATTGGTTGTGTGGGGGCGAAATGGTATTTCCTGATTTTTCTGTCATCAGATAGTCGTTAATACGAAATTGGGATGAATTATTTACGACGAATTCCACAAGAATTAATAGTGCATTCAATAAGGAGATTTATAATTGCCCAAAAGATTTGGAAAAATCCGAAAAGTTCTTGACATGTTAATCATCAATAAATGGAAAAGAATTAATTTAAACTAGATATGATTATAATCTATTAAAAATACTCAATATTATCACAACAAATGTTTATAAAATGTCTTATGTGAGGTAATAACTTCCTATCAATTTTAATAACTGAGTAACGATAATTCATGATAGTAAATAGCGCAGCAAGCAACTTCGTTTGTGTTTTCAAACAAACTAATTAGTACATCTGAAACTTAACTACGCCGTATACTGATGTGAGCCAACAAGCTCGAAACACGTGTCAATGGCTGCTACCAAGTGGATGCTATACAAATATCTATTATGTTCGATTTTATAATATATCCCGCTCTATCATCAATCTTTCGTTTCGAGATCCCATAAAACTTAAATTTCATTTCACTGGCTACACAATGATCGAGATGTTCTTCTAGAAGCCACGAATGTGTCTTGACTATTCATTTCTTTCTTCGTTTTCAAATTGATAGGTATATGTGAAATTTGACTACGACTCCTAATGAAAGTCAACTAGCTCGAAACACGTTAACGACAGCTTTTAAGTGCTATACCTCAATCTTCAATAAAAACTTGTAGGTATTCACTATCAAAGTACACTATAACTATCTTTCGATGATTTTTTTGTTAAATTATTCAAAAGAACATTATAGCAGAGCTGGCTATGTGAAACATGAACAATGCGATATATTGGAATCTCCATTATCCTTCTAGGGAATAATGTTCTAGGGATAAATGTTAAAGAATCTTGAAAATCGATGCCTACATTTATTGAAAGCGTGAGATAGTCACTGTTTCATACTACAAGGTATTCATCAGTCGAGCCAGTTTCAACGAATGAAAAGCAACGATATCAATGGTCATATACCCTCTCATCCATTGTAAGACAGAAATATAGAGTAAGTCGTATGCATATATAATGCATAGATTAATGTACATCTGAAATCTTAGAATCAACGAAAAGCAGATGAATACATCTTCATTGAAAGTTTTACACCTCCTTATCAATAAAGATACTGCATTTTACAAATCTATGGAACAAATTTTTGGAACAATTTCATCTAATTTGATGAAATAATGCGCCATATAGGTTGCGGTTATAGAAACGCCCGTTGTCATTCCTCAAAACATGTCAGAAATTCACTACCAGAAAAAGAATTCTGTAGTACTCGTGCTATATTATCGCACTTGTAAACATTCGCTATCAGAGTACACTATAACTATCGTTCAATAATTTTTTGTCAAATTATTCAAAAGAACATTATAGTGGATATATATATATATATATATATATATATATATATATATATATATATATATATATAATATAATCTTTCAGAGAAAACTTGCGAGGATACCAAGCGCCCACTCTTTGCTTCAAAAAATCCGATGGCGCGTTGGAAACTAACACAAAAAATAACTGCAAAATGTTAGTCGAATATTTCAGCACCCTTCTCAACTGCAATCCACCCCAAGAAAAACTTAAGTTCGACTTTTCGGGGTTTGCGCATCCAGACTCGCAAGCCCCTGATATGGAAGAGATTACGGCAATTATCAAGCAACTCAAAAACAACAAAGCAGCAGGAGAAGATGGGATTATTGCGGAACTCTGGAAACTGAACGATACTACTTTGACCCAAAAACTTCATCATTTAATATCAGAAATCTGGAGAACGGAACAGATACCAGAGGATTGGAAATGTGCGTTGATACATCGCACAAAAAAGGAACAAAATGGATATCAATAATTACAGGAGAATTTCCTTACTCCCGGTTGCGTACAAAATACTTTCTAAAGCACTCCTAAACAGAGGAGAACACCAAGCGGATCCACTAATTGTGGAATACCAAGCTGGATTCAGAAAAGGCCGATCATGTGCTGAACAGATCTGGACTTTGAAAACGATATTACAGATGAGGAAATGTAGAAATACAGTGATCACATTCATAGACTTCAAGAAAGCATATGATTCGGTAGACCGCGAAACCCTTTTCGAAATCATGAAAGAATTTGAATCGATCGAAAGACCCGAACAATTATAGAACAGACACTTACAGGTACAACTGTCAAGGTAAAATTTATGGGTGAAATATCAGATCCCTTCGAAATCAAAACCGGTGTGCGGCAGGGGGACGGACTTTCGCCAATTCTTTTCAATATTGTTTTAGAAAAGATCATTAGGGAATGGGAACTTCACGTGAAGGGCATACAAGTGGGTATCAAAAAAGAAAATAGAATAAATGTCAAATGTCTCGCCTTTGCAGACGATATTGCTATCATCACAGACAACAGAACTGAAGCCATTCGCGCCGTGGAAAAACTACATGAAATTGCGCAGAAAACCGGGTTACAAATTTCTTATGATAAAACCAAATACATGGAAAGAAAACCAAAAAATAAATCTTCTCTTATGACAAAGCATGGTGAAATTCTGCAAGTAGGCCATTTTAAATACCTCGGGGAAGTTATACAGTCCTCAGGTTTAAACCGAATCGCTAATGAACAGAGAATAACCAAGCTCCAAAGGGCCTACAAACTAACATGGGCTCACTATAACAAAAAGTGCATTTCGAGAGGCGTCAAATTGAGGCATTATAACACAACGATTCTTCCAGAAGCAATCTACGCAGCTGAAACAATGGTTACTGGCGACCATTCAGGATTAGAGAAATAGAAAAACAAGAACGAAAAATTCTCAGAAAGGTTTACGGGCCAATCAATAGAAACGGTATTTGGAAGAAAAGACCTCAAAATGAACTGTATCAAAAAAAAAATACGATAACGGAAGAAATCAGAAAACGATGAGCAAAGTTCTATGCATATGTCTACAGAATGAAATTGTCCAGAATACCGAAGAAACTACTCAATATAATTATGAATATTAAATGCGGAACAGAGTGGCTAAAAGAGGTCCAAAAGGATCTACAACAGATCAATATAAAAAATCTCGAAGATCGCACTGAATGTCGCTATAAAATCGCACATATAAAGTTTGAGCAAAAATCAAATCGTCAACCTGGAGTAAAGTGGACAGATGAACGGAAGAAAGAGCATTCAGAGAGGATGAAGCGTTTTTGGGAGGCAAAAAGATGAAGCAAAATTCCTAATGATTGCGAATTCAAGTTCAGTCGCTCTCCTCATGGGGAACAAAATCGAAATAATAATAATAATATATATATATATATATATATATATATATATATATATATATATATATATATATATAAGTATATATATATATATATATATATATATATATATATATATATATATATAATTCCGCATATATATATATATATATATATATATATATATTTATATATTTCAAAAATAATTAGAGAGAATTCCGCATACTATCCTACCCTAAGGTTTATATGTTTTTGTTCGTTTATTATACGCTTACGAAACCAGGGACTTCAGGGACATCTATGGGTGGTAGTATTCACCATTATGATACCAGATGTAAATCTGACAATAAACCTACTAAATTGCTGGTGTTCAAAATTTTTCAACACTGCTTCAAAAAATCCGCATCCTTCATCTATCAATAAGTTCAGATCACTATTAAGATGAATTCAGATAGAATGTAATTTTTTTACGTTTTTTCTCATAGACTTTTCCAAGTATACGATCTAACTCGTTTTTCTTCTGTTGATTTGTTTCCATAGATATTTATATTCTTCAATATTTGTTTTTCATAAAATGACTTATAAAAACAGTTATCGTATAAACTTTATAATTCTGGGGAGAAAACAGCCATTTAATGAATACTCTCCACCTTGATATATTGAAACCAATATAAAACATCTCTCTGATCATAGAAATACTAAGCACTGAATGGTCATGTGAACATACCCGTAGGTATTCAGTTTGAATAGCAACTTTTATTGTGACAAGTAACATCATCAGATGATGTCAATAGGTTGCGTTAGTAGTATTCTCGCGATCTTTATATATTACTGAAAACATGAGACATTTTTGTTCCAAGAAAACTAAATTTTTTGTCACTTTGAAACTATCGATCAGTGCCATTTATTCCTTTCAAAGTTTTGGCAAAATAATAATTTATATTATTAACATAACAAGTACCACCAACTGTTAAGGCATCAACTTATAAGGAGGTAAAAAGGTTTCAACATTGAATTATTCACATTAACGTATTAAACGGTTCTTCATAAAATGAACGAACGTCCCAAATATTTCCCAACAGCTAGAAATAATGGTTTAGGAACTGCTTTGAGTTTGTCTTGCGATTTTTTGAATGAATATATTTGTGGAGTGGGATATAGTATAAGAATAATATTTCTGGCACTCAGTACTGTACACAATTCAAAATTCATATGAATTTCAAGAAATTTCAAGTTAGTTTTCATTTCTTATATGGCATTAATTACATTTTTATGGCAATAGATGGTTTCATCGTCCGCAATGCTAGATTGCTCCATTTATTTAATGCCCTAGTGAGAAGCAAACTTGAGTATGGCTTGTTGAGTAAACTCTTGTTTGGCGACCAATATATAATTGTCACATAAACCGACTGGAGGCACTGCAGAGGAACTTCTTGAAATGGCTCTGATTTCGAAAGGATGGTGTATATCCATCTAGGGGTTGCGATCACGCTTGTTTGCTATAGAGGTTTGACACCAGGAGAAGTTGAAATACATTGAAATTTTTATTCAATTTGCTCAATGATAATCTCGACTGTCCTGAACTTCTGGGTAAACTTAATTTCTTCATTCCTCAGAAGTGTAATAGATTAAGCCAGACATTTTACTCAGAAACCCACAGAACCAATCTTCTCCAGCAATCTCCGCTTAGCTTTGCATGAATGTTCTACTGCAAACCATGTATCAAGCTGCTGTGATTTGCACTGGGACTCATTTGTTTCTATCATAAATGTGCATTCAAAATTTAAATCTCAACAGTGAGGTATCTTGATTTCTTTCAAATTGAGTTTTGAGTGATTCGTTTTCTTGATTTATGATTGAACATTTAGATATTGACATAATAGAGTTAGATTATTATATTTGATAATGTTTTTTATTATTATAAATATTTCTTGATATTGTATATGTATGTTGTTATTGATATTTTCAGTAATCATATTTATTCATTATGATTTTATCTGTTGGGTAGTACCTGTTGGAAATAACGGGTGTTTATTTAGAGGTATAGAACTTTAAGTTGGCATTACTGTTGAAGATGGCGACCGATTTAACAGATGACAAGTGATTCATTCTCAGTTTGGTTGGGCAATTCATCATGAATAGAGTCGCCTGAACAACGCTTGCAAATAGTGCAATTTTATTTCGAAAATAATGGTTCTGTGCGGAATACGTATCGCGCACTACGTCCATTTTCTCGTAGACAAAATCGTCTATCAGAACAGTTTATTGAATTAACCATGGAACTTTTTCGCAACACGTTTACTATTTTTGATAACTCGCATCCCCAGAGACGGTGTTAGAGTACGGTGCTTATAGAAGAAGCTATTGCTACTGTAGAGCGTAGCATTGAGGAAGACCCGAATGAGTCCATCCGCCATTGAGTACAGGAATTGGATCTGCGTCCATCCACTTTATGGAAGATTTTGCGGAAGGATCTTGGTTTGAGTGCTTACAAAATCCAACTCGTGCAAGAATTGAAGCCAAACGATCATCAAGCAAGGCGTAGATTCGTCGAATGGGCTCAAAACGAGATTGCCGTTGTTCACGATTTTTATAAGCGAATTTTGATTAGCGATGAAGCGCACTTCTGGTTGAATGGCTACGTCAACAAACAAAACTGCCGCATTTGGAGTGAAGATAATCCTCAAGTGTATGTCAAAAGACCGTTACATCCAGAAAAACTGACTGTTTGGTGCGCTTTATGGGCTGGTGGAATCATTGTTCCGTACTTCTTCAAAAACGATGATGGCCAGAACGTTACAGTCAATGGTGATCGGTATAGAGCCATGATTACTAACTTTTCCATTCCTGAATTGAACAACCATGATGTCTAGGAGCTGTGGTTTCAACAAGACGGCGAAATATGTCACACAGCTCGTGCCATAATCGATTTATTGAAAGACACGTTTGGTGACCGCCTAATTTCACGTTTTGGACCTGTGAATTGTTTTCCAAGATCTTGTGATTTAACATCGCTAGACTACTTTCTGTGGGGCTATGTAAAGTAATTGGTCTATGCGGATAAGCCACAAACGCTTGACCATTTGGAAGACAATATTCGCCGTGTTATTGCCGATATACGGCCACAAATATTGGAAAAAGTCATCGAAAATTGGACGTCCAGATTGGACTACATCCGAGCCAGCCGTGGTGGTCATATTCCAGAAATCATATTTAAAATGTAATGCCACAAGATTATCTTTCGAATAAAAAAAAATTCTTGTCAATCGAATGATCCATCGTTGTTTTAATGCAATTTAAACTTCTATAGATCTAAAAAAACACTCTTTTTATGCTCATTATTATTATTATCAATAATAGATTAAAACAATAATGCTTATTTCCTTTTACGGCAAACAATCATGCACTTCCTAGAGCATCATTGAATAGAGTGCCTCTATGCACAATGGACAGTACCTACACCAGACCGCAATGCAAATGAAGACAGCTACACTTGTCACCTGTCTTATAGAACCGACCCGACCGACGGACGTCTCAGAAATCGGGGCTGCCTCGCCCGTATCGCTGAGATAGTGGCATCCGTTTCCTTCGCCTACAGAGGCAGATCCACTAATTGATCGCAACCAAACAAGTCATTTACATCTTCCCTATCGCTTTGTAATAAATTTCAAATATAATTAGTCGTGGATTTGCATAGCTAGCAATTAATCAAGATGGATTTCGTATTTGATGTCAGACGATAAGAGTATAGCTGGCCGCGTGGGCTGACCATAGAACGTTGGCGTCTTGTTCTTGTCAATATGGACACCTTCATGAATTATGGGATTGTTACGGCAAATTCCGTAGAAATATTAATATTATTATTTATGATCATAATCTTAAGTAAATGTCGTATACCTGATGCTTTGGGTAGTACGGATTTGGATTTACCCGTAATACCCCAAATGACTAGTAATAAAAATAAGTAGCACTAAAATGTATATAACAAAATATCCTAAAGTAATTAAGATACCAAGAATTAGTCTGGTCACGTCTGCTGTACAGAGTGGGGTTAGTATCCCCCTCAATGACATGACCAGGGTGATTCCTATATAAAGAAAAAATATTATCTCAAAATTGTCTATCTTCCAACGTTTTTATATCAGTCTTGTATATATATTTGTAAAGCTCCGGCAGAGAGCATTGATTTAAATAAAATTATAAGGAACACACAGTTCTTTCATTAAGACAAAAGTCAATACACTTAAACAAAGTGAGAAATATACAGTCCACTATTTATATCGAACATCTTGGTCCATCAAGACTGAGATTATACTTAACATTTTGGTCCAACGAACCGGATACAGTACTGGATACACCGGATATACCAGAAGCGGGACTCAAGGTGAACAGCGAATTGCAATTACACATAATTGTAATTCCACTTGGGTCGAATATACAGCCAACCTGTATAAAGGAAGAGAGAGAATTGTAATTCCCTCTTAGTGCAGGACATATAGAAAATTTGGGAGAAGAAAAAACAGTGAAATACAATCACATAGCATTGTAAGTTAAATTGTGCAGTGTTTAAAGTGTCGTCGCATTAGTGTAACATTCTGTGCGGAAATATTCAGATAGCAGTCAAGTGAAAAACCACAGCTTCAACCACACACAGCAGAGGATCAGCGTGGATATTATCAGGCTGCTACTAACCATTATTTACAAGGTAATCATTTTTTGGTTCACTTCCTTACATTTTCCGATAAATCATTTGAAATTCAAGCTATATCGTTGCACTTATTGAAGTATTTCAACTCATCAAAATGAATAAAGATATAATCACCAATTTAATTAAACAAAGAGGTAAATTTAAGGCCGAGCTCACACGTCTTAGAACAATCTTAAATTCTCCTCATCAAACTGATAAAGTTCAATTAAATGAGAGACTTACAAATATTCAGAATTCATTTATTAGATTTCGTGAGATTCAATATGAAATTGAAGAGATTGATGATAGTGAATCTCGGCAGAATGAAGGATATGAAATAGAAGATCAATATTATCAACTAGTTGCGGATGTTAAACGAAAAATCGACAATTCAATTGATCAGACGACTAGAAATAAGCCAAGCTCAAGTTATAAAAATATACAAATGCCAAATATAACACTTCCAACATTTTCAGGTGCCAATTACTCAGATTGGTTTCCGTTTTATGAATCATTCAAATTGTTAGTTCATAATAATACAGAGTTGACTAATTTTCAAAAATATTATTACTTACAGTCAGCTCTGTCAGGCGATGCAAAAAAAATAATTCAGAATATAGAAATTTCGGAAACAAATTACGACGCAGCATTGAATCTACTTTATAAAAGATACAATAATGAAAAATTACTGATTCACAATCATGTTAAAAATATTTTCAATGTACCGATACTCACAAAAGAATCTTTTTCGAGTTTGCGTCAGTTCATAGATTCAATTAAATCAGATTTAAGCGCTCTTGAAATTCTTAAAGAACCCGTTAAACAATGGAGTACAATTCTAATTTACCTATTGAGTTCAAAATTAAACGATATAACTTATAAAGAATGGGAATTTCGAAACATAAAATCAAATCAAAGTGGTATCGACGACTTCTTAGATTTCTTAGAAGAACGTTGCCAGATATTAGAAACCTTTGAACGAAAGAATACGGATTCCATAAGGCCGATTTGCGTAGATAAGGCAAAACCTTTCTCAAACAAGCAGGTACATAAACCTAACAGATCATTTCATTCATTTGTGGAATCCACGGAAAATCCCTGTGTATTCTGCAAAGGTAATCATAAATTATATGCCTGTACAGCATTCCTGAGTTTGGGTGATATTCAGAGATTAGAGCAGGCAAGAAAAATGAAATTATGTAGTTCTTGTTTACGAAATAATCACAAAACTGAAAACTGTCTTTCAAAATGTAAATGCAGAAAATGCGGGCGTAAACACAATACACTATTACATGTTAATAACCTTTTTGCTCGTAGAAAATTTGAGAAGACGCAATCAACCGAAAAGGCATTCAACAATGAACTATCAGTTAGTTCTACTTCTTCAAATTCAGAAAATAATTCGAATGACACCTTACACAGCAATCAGTCAAATGATTCAATTGTTTCTACTAACGCAATAAACTATGATTCCCCACAACCACAAATATTTCTTTCAACTGCAATTATTAGAATTTATGATAATCAAGGAATCGCGCATAAAGCGCGAGCGCTATTAGATTCTGGATCTATGTCCAATTTCATTAGTACTTCGTTATGTAATCGACTCAACTTAAGGTTAGAAGACATCAATGTTTCAGCCTTAGGAATTGGGAAATCTGAAATTCACTTGAACAAGCGAACACATGCGGAAATTGAATCAGAAAGCAGTGATTTCACTTCAAAATTAACATTTCTAGTTATTAATAAAATCACAAATTCGTTGCCCGTATCTTATGTACCTAAAGACCAGATCAAGATTCCTAAAAATATTATTCTAGCCGATGCAAAATTCAATGAACCCCATCCGGTAGATATATTGTTAGGAGTTCATACATTCTACGAAATTCTATGCTCTGAAGTGGTTAAGGTATCTGATAATCACCCTTTCTTCATAAAAACTAAGTTAGGTTGGATTGTCTCCGGGCAGCTTGCAGTTTTTAATAACTGTAACGATTCAAATTCAACATACGTAAATATTGCGTACAACGATAATCAATTGCACAATAGCATAGAACGTTTTTGGAAATTGGAAGAATTATTACCTGAACCTAAATATACAAGGGAGGAACAGGATTGTGAAAATCTTTTTTGTAATACCGTTACCCGCCATAATGACGGTAAATTTATAGTCACACTTCCTACGAGAAGTAATATTAACGAATTACCCAATAACGTGGATATCGCATTAAGACGATTTTATTCTCTCGAAACTAAATTGGAGAGGAATCAAGATTTAAAACAACAATATCAGTCATTTATGACCGAATACCAAGAATTAGGTCATATGTCTAAAATTCCTGATAACCAAATTGAATGCGTAAATCCAGTTTACTATTTACCCCATCATCCAGTTTTAAAAAGTCCAGCTCCACTACCAAATTAAGAGTTGTTTTTGATGGTAGTTGCAAGACGTCATCAAACTACAGCTTAAATGATAACTTAAAGGTCGGTCCTGTTCTTCAGGACGATATATTTTCAATCTTATTGCGATTCAGAAGAAATCAGTACGTAATAAGCGCAGATATCGCTAAAATGTATCGACAGGTTTGGATAGAGCCAAGTCAAAGGAATCTACAACGAATTTTATGGCGCGAAGATCCAAGTAAACCATTAAGTCATTTTTGGTTAAATACTGTTACCTATGGCACTTCTTCTGCCAGTTTTTTATCCATACGCTGCCTTCAGCAAATAGCTCTAGAAAATAAAAATAAATATCCTGATACCTGTCATATAATCATGAACGATTTCTATGTCGATGATTTGCTAACTAGTATAGAAAGCATTGATAAAGTTAGAGAAACTATAAAGGACATATCACACATTTTGGGAAGTTATGGGCTTCAGCTTCGAAAGTGGGCTTCCAATCATAAGGACTCATTAAAAGGATTGGATACTGGTAGTGAAGTAATTGAACATCATTTCAATAAAGAGGACACGTTCAAAACATTAGGCATTTTGTGGGATAGTCAAAATGATTCATTTAAATATTCCGTTGATTTTCAGCATAATAAACAACCCACTAAAAGAAATGTTCTGTCATTAATCAGTCAAATTTTTGATCCTTTGGGACTTATAGGTCCAGTAACGATAATTGCTAAACTTATTATGCAAAAATTGTGGTTAGAAAAAATTGGTTGGGATGATAGAATTTCAAAAAATTTAATTTCTTCGTGGAATGATTTCTGTGATAAGCTTAAGTCATTGGAAGAATTAGCAGTACCTCGTCATATAGCTACCGTGGCCCCTGTACTCTTAGAGTTACACGGGTTCTGCGACGCATCAGAAAAGGCCTATGGAGCTTGCGTATATGTAAGGTCAAAGGATGCGTGTGAAAACATAGTAGTTCGATTGATTTGCGCAAAATCTAAGGTAGCACCCTTAAAAACTATATCCATACCTAGATTGGAATTATGTGGGGCACTTCTACTCTCTGAATTAATGAATAAAGTTTCTCATGCCCTCAATTCTCATTTGAGACTTGATATGTATTTCTGGACTGATTCTACAATAGTTCTACAATGGCTACATAAGGAACCGTCATACTTACTAACGTATGTTGCTAACAGAGTCTCAAAGATACAAACATCGACGGAGATAGAAAATTGGTATCACGTCGGCTCATCTGATAATCCCGCGGATATTATAACACGAGGTTGTTCTGCTCAAGAATTATCCTCCTCTGAATTGTGGTGGAATGGACCAAGTTGGCTTTCTAATTTGGTGTATACAAGGAGCACGCCAATTCCAGAATCGAAAGAGATACCTGAAATGCGCCAAAAAACAGTTGCCCTAATCGAAGTGAGGGAACAAAATAACGTTTTTTGGAAATATTCTTCGTTACCCAAGTTACAGCGCATAGTAGCTTACTGCCTTAGATTCATTCGGCATATTCGCAAGACAAACAATATCCCAGCAAAGTCCGAAACAATTGGAAGGGATACCAAGTTAAATGCGAAAATTGTAACACCTTCGGCTGGTGAAATGCATGAAGCATTGGCATATCTTATAAGACTCTCTCAGCTCGAGTCTTTCAATCAGAAATTTCAATATTGAAATCTAAAAGACAAATTTCATCATCGAGCAGTCTAGTTAAACTCAATCCATTCCTCGACAAAAATAATATTCTCAGACTTGGCGGCAGAATAAGTCAATCCCATCTACATTATGATGCAAGGTTTCCTATAATACTTAACGGAAGTCATATATTGACAAAATTAATTATAAGAAATACTCACCTGAAAAATTTACATTTAGGCACGCAATCACTCTTGGCAAGTTTGAGAAATCATTTTTGGATCACGTCAGCCAAAAGGTCCATAAAGGATGTTCTGAATAAGTGTATCATATGTTTTCGGAACAAACCAAAATTTTTCAATCAAATAATGGGCGAATTACCAGAAGTTCGCATCACACCTGCTAGACCATTTTTGTACTCGGGAGTCGATTATGCAGGACCGTTTTTTATCAAATCATCACCTTTACGAAACGCAAAGCATTTGAAATGTTATATTTGTGTATTTGTTTGTATGTCAACAAAGGCTTGCCACTTAGAATTAGTATCAGAACTAACCACCAATGCGTTTTTGAATTGCTTGAAAAGGTTTATTTCTAGACGGGGAAAATGTAGAAAATTATATTCAGATAACGGTACAAATTTTGTTGGTGCATGCAGGGAATTAAAAAATATCGTTGACAATTTAAGGGAAAACAATGATGATATAGTAAATTACTTAGCTCAAGATGAAATTGAATGGTGTTTTATACCATCCAGATCACCGCATTTCGGCGGTCTTTGGGAAGCATGCGTAAAATCGTTAAAATATCATCTCAAAAGAGTCATTAATGACACAGCTCTCACCTTTGAGGAGTTGAATACATTGATAGTGCAGATAGAAGCTTGTCTTAACTCTCGTCCCCTATGCCCTTTATCCAATGATCCTAACGACCTAACCCCTTTAACTCCATCCCACTTCCTCATTGGTGAGCCATTAATTGCCTTACCTCAACGTAACTACGAAGATGTACAAATCAATCGCCTTGATAGATATCAACATCTGACTAAGATGCTACAACATTTTTGGAGAAGGTGGTCTAAGGAGTACCTACCCAGTTTGAACCCAAGAAATAAATGGCAACAATTGAAGGCACAAGACATAGAGCCTGGGGCGTTAGTACTAATCAAAGAAGATAATTTACCTCCATTAAAATGGTCACTGGGAAGAGTGATAGATACCCATCCAGGGCCGGACAACAGGGTTCGAGTTGTTAGTCTACGTGTTGGTAATAGCGTTACACGACGCGCGACGAACAGAATAGCAATACTGCCAATTAAATTAATAATGAACCTTATTATCTTTCTTGAAAGCCAGGTCTTTCAAGCCCGGCGGTATGTTACGGCAAATTCCGTAGAAATATTAATATTATTATTTATGATCATAATCTTAAGTAAATGTCGTATACCTGATGCTTTGGGTAGTACGGATTTGGATTTACCCGTAATACCCCAAATGACTAGTAATAAAAATAAGTAGCAATAAAATGTATATAACAAAATATCCTAAAGTAATTAAGATACCAAGAATTAGTCTGGTCACGTCTGCTGTACAGAGTGGGGTTAGTATCCCCCTCAATGACATGACCAGGGTGATTCCTATATAAAGAAAAAATATTATCTCAAAATTGTCTATCTTCCAACGTTTTTATATCAGTCTTGTATATATATTTGTAAAGCTCCGGCAGAGAGCATTGATTTAAATAAAATTATAAGGAACACACAGTTCTTTCATTAAGACAAAAGTCAATACACTTAAACAAAGTGAGAAATATACAGTCCACTATTTATATCGAACATCTTGGTCCATCAAGACTGAGATTATACTTAACATAGAAATTAGTAACAGAAGAATATAATTGAGTGGGTATATTAGTTCTGTGAATAGACTGTGTCTATAGTTTCGATAGAATTCTGTGTCGATAGAATGAAAACGAATGCGATGCGAATATGCATCATAAAAATAGCTATTGGTCTATAGAATAAGATTCATTAAATAGTTTATAACTTTACATCGATCACATATTATATTCCTAAATATTATATTATATAAGGTTATATTAGAATCAGTTTTGCGTAACTAATAACACTTAACAAATGATATAGAAAATGGTATTTTCTGTTTTTCCAACAAAGAAGAAGACTATTAAGTTCTGCCATCGATGCGGTGCATCATAGGAGAGAATATTTTTTCCACTTTGAAAAAATAAATATTCAACAGATGTAAATTACCTGAGCAAAAGTTATCATCAATTACAGCAGACGAAAATGTTAGAAGAATGGATTCTTTTCTTTTAGTGAACAGAAATGCTCCCGAAGACTGTATCTTCTCAATGTCTCATACATAAGGAAATGTTATGCCCGAATACAATTGGTTTTCAACGCATAGTTACGATTGTTATCGAAATTATTATTCTCATAAGATCGGGAGCTATACAACACACATTTCCTGAATTACGTTTAGAAGATGAGGAGTTCAATTGCTAGGTGTCCTCTTTCACAAATTGAGTACTGAAAGATACTTGATCGATTTATCATGCTTTTGTCAAAAATAAAGGAATCTGTTGTATAAAGAGTCGAATTTAAAATTTTTCATTTCCTATAGAGTAAATATCGACTGATCGTCCTTTAATTTTGACAGATATAACTGCAAAGTTGAACGAATTGAATTTGTACAAATAAAAAGAGCATATCGCTAGCACGATAAGTGCAGTAAATGCATTAAAATGTAAGTGCCGTTTGAATTGAATCTAATGATAATATCGATGTCACATTTCACAAATATAAAACACTTCATAGATAGTTTGAATTTGACTTCTGAACATTTGTGAGATTGAATTCTCGCTCAACTCTAAAATTAAACATAAGGCAAACACACTAACAAAAAAAATATTAAGTCACTTTTAGTGAATAATAAAGAAAAGATAAAAATGGAAGACAAAAGCGCGATTTATAAAATGTTTTGTAACGAATGTCCAGCGTTTTATTTCGGCCAAAATGGTAAAAAAATACAAACTCGAGTTGACGAGCATAAATGGTCCATTTTGTACAATATTAATAAAACCGGTTTCTCAGAACATTGTATTAACTCCAACTATTTCATAGACTTTGAGAAAACCAAATGCCTACACGAAGGTATAAAAGTGAAACGATTACACCTTTAAGAATCAATTAAAATATGCAGTTCTTGGAAGAAAAAAGAAGACTTTGTATAGCTATAAATTTGTTGTTCGTTCCTTATTGTAGTTTGCCTTGAAGATGAGCTCACGCTCGAAACATGTTGACGAATTGATATTGTTAAATATAATCGTGAAACATTGAGCCTTGTGTTTAATTTTATTTAATATTCTGAACAATTTACTATCACATCATATTTAGAAATTATAGATGAGCTAATAGAAAAATTTCCTTCTAAATTTGAATATCTTGCTGCATCAGAATATTTTCTAAGACTTTCTACAGTGACATAAATCCATTTGATGTTACTGAAGATAATAGTTTCAGCGTATTTCGAACTCCGTAATATAGAACGGAGAAGACCTATAATAAGAAATAAGATATTTGGAATGTGCATGGTAATGAATGTTTTGGGACTTAAATAGGTGAAAATAATTATCCTATTCTGAAAAAATATATGCTAAAATTCATTTTATTGTGCAATAACATACAGTTGCGAGTGTTTGTTCTCACATATGAAGTATTTAAAATCAGAATATCGAGCGAAGCTTAATTACTCTATACAACCCAATTACAAAAATTTAGATGAATATTGGATAACCAAGATTTTCTGAAACTTATGCGCACTCGATGATTTACAGATCTAGTTTTCTGCACTTAATCACAAAAAGGTTGCAGACCCCTGATTTATAGCATATGTGACGAAATAAGCAAGTGTTTTGATGTTTTCTATGTTCGCGCTGGAGAAAAAATAGGAATTTTCGGCATTTATCGACCTTAAGGCGATTTCGTTTATATGAAATAATTGATTCTTCTGAGCTTGGCTTTAGGAAAAACTTTCTTCAATGAATTTAAACCTAAAATCATGAAGAATTTCATGAACTTCATGGTATATGAAGTTAATGAAAACCACTTAATTCAGTTTCACAGAATCAAATTGAATCTGTGAAATTGAGCAACTTATATGATTATGTGAAACTGATCGTCTCTTATTCAATCAATTTTAAACCAGTTATCACGAAAACATTAAGGAATCATTAATCACCTTTATCAAAATCTGTGATAGAAAAATAGTTCGAAATAAGCATATAGCTTAAAAGAGAATTAAAACTAATCAGAAGAAGACGTCTAGTAAAAAATGATTTAAGCCATAACACAATTTTAGTAGGTCTTCATGGAAGTAGTTTGGTGAAGGGGCGTATTGGGACTTTCGGAGGCTTCGTAAAAACGAGTCTTGTCTGTAAAATAAACACCACATCTTCAGAACAAAATTAATTTCAATAATTGAATGTTTGAGTAGAGTCAATTTGTTTCAATTCGCTATGGAATAGCGAAGTAACATCCAGAGACCAGCCAAGACAATCCCTTTCTATTGCGCTAAGGTGGTTACTACATACACCAACTTGTATATTATAAATATTATATACATATATTATATATATATATATATATATATATATATATATATATATATATATATATATATATATATATATATATATATATATATATATATATATATATATATATATATATATATATATATATATATATATATATATATGATTTAATAATAATAAGGTATGTAAAAACACACTTGTCTTTAAATTCCCAAATTATGTTATGAAACGTACAACCGGTTTCGCTGTTTCAGAACAGCATCATCAGGTACAATATAATTTTAACAATAATGAGAAATAGTCAGAACAACAAATTAGTAACTTGTTTAAAAATTTTTGTCGGTTATAATAAAATAAAAACAGTTAAAGAGGATGATACACGTGAGAGGAGCAATCGATATTATTCGATTATTATTGCTATTATATTATTGCTATATTAACGATATTGATTGCTCCTCTCACGTGTGTCATCCTCTTTAACTTTTTTTATTTTATTATAATCAACAGAAATTTTTAGACAAGTTACTAATTTTTCGTTCTGACTATTTCTCATTATTGTTAGAATTATATTGTACCTGATGATGCTGTTCTGAAACAGCGAAACCAGTTGTACGTTTCATAATATAATTTGGGAATTTAAAGACAAGTGTGTTTTTACATACTTTATTATTATTAAATCATCCTACTACCCAAAAATGGACAATCTACAAACATATATATATATATATATATATATATATATATATATATATATATATATATATATATATATATATATATATATATATATATATATATATATATATATATATATATATATATATATATATATATATATATATATATATATATATATATATATATATATATATATATATATATATATATATATAAATATATAAAATTTACTGCAAGAAAAAAAATTCTGTAATTATCGTGCTTTATTTTCGCACATATAGATATTCGATATCAAAGCATACTATAACTTTCTTTCGATAATTTTTTGAGTATTAATAAATGAATTTTTTTTTTGATGAACATTATAGCAGTAATGCTATAATAGTGCGATAATATAGCACGACAACTACAGAATCATTTTTCTTGTAGTAAATTTCCTCCATGTTTTGAGAAATGACAACGAGCGTTTCTACAACCACAACCTAGATGGCATTATTTTATTAAATTAGATGAAATTGTTAAAAAACTACAGTTGTAAAATGTAGCATCTTAATTGATAAGGACGTGTCAAACTTTCAATGTTAGATGTATTCATGTGCTTTCATTGATTTTTAAGATTTGAGATGTACATTCATCTATGCATTACATATGCATACCGCTTACTGTAAATTCATGTCTTACAATAGATAGGAGGGTATGTGAGGATTGAAGTCGTTGCCTTTCATTTGTAAGACGTGGCGTATCTGATGAGTACATTGTACTACGAAACGCTAACTGTCTCAGGCTTTCAATAAATGTATGCATCGTTTTCAATATTCTCTAACATTTATCCCTAGAAGGATAATGGAGACATCGCATTGTTCATGTTTCACTTAGCCAGCTCCGCTTTAATTTTTTTTTGAATAATTTTTCAAAAATTATCGAGATAAAGTTATACAATACTTAGATATATATATATATATACATATAATGCATATATGAGTGGAATTTATGCCATAGTTTCAACAATTTCCCGAAGTTGTTCAATCCACTCAACTCACTATGTTTCGGGCTAATGGCCTATCATTTTTTGATGAAAAGTGTTTGTGGAAAGAATCGATTGATGTTATAACTGACAGTTATTCGTTTATCGGCTGGAACATAATGGATGCACTGGTATCCAAATGACGGTTTTAATGGTTTTGTGATAAATATAATGTGTTATATTTCTGAAATATGTATTCATAGAATTTAAATATGTATTGCTATTGGCACATATATGAACGCATATAAGTGTATAGATATGTACACATTCACTTACACAAATAAACGGTGTTAGAAAGAATGTCTTAGTGGTACTTCTTGCTATATGGGCCTGTAGGGGGCAAACCTACGGTATCGTGTAAGATAGGTAAGGTAATGTTACAGAACTTTTATATCGATGTTAGACTGTATGAAAGTAAATGACAACATTTCCACCCAGAGAGAACTCATCAATTTTATACCTTATAACGATTTAGGCCAAGTGTTTTCCATAAAGTTTATTGCATATTTGCTGATCTCTGGATGAAACATCTCTTATTATATTGAATAAAAATTACTAGAGATTTGTTTCACGGTGTTACCTCATTTTCAGAAGTTAAGACTAACATCTTAATATTTTGAATCTTAACTTGCTATACACACTTGGTCGAAGAGAAAATAGGGATGAGGACGATAACGGGTGTTAACGGATTATAAACATTATAATTTTGGGAAACTAAGCGTAGTGTTTTCAATTTAATATATCAATAGTTTGGAATAATATTTTTTTCCAACAATGTTGCTGCATGGATTGATCAAGAAATCAGTTTTCATTCCTAGGTAACATAACATTACTAGAATTGGGGTCAGGGCTAGAATAAAATGTCGTTAACCCTGACGTGTAAGACTACACGTTTTACACGTGTAATCTTGAGACCTCATAGGTACACGAAGTTCTCTTAATTCTATAATAAGATGAAACTTAATGAAATAGTTACCAAGTGCTCATGAAACTTTTCTTTCAATACAGTATTGAACTGATTATCAAAGATTGTGTAACTCTTGCCAATTTTCTTTCAAATTTTCCTTTTTTATTATATACATATTGATTTTTATTAATGCAGTCAGGTTCTAGCACTTTTGATGTAACTTTAACGAAAAGTATCATTCGTACATTTTGCAGGTTGATCTAAAGTACCATTGAAATGTGATTTATTCTTCGATTCAAACTGCTAACCTATTGTCATCAGTTTAAAAATGATATGTCGATTTACCTCAAAATATATTCAGTTAAGTGTTCATCAAATGAGAGTATATTTAATATATGAATTCTTGATAATTTCTTTCGAAATTAGAATTTGTTTCAAAATGGTTTCTTTCAGATTTTATTACAGTTCAGAAGAACATACATTGTTAGTAACTCTTATATGTAACTTGTGAATCACATGAAAAATCTTTGATAGTGTATGTCCTCCTTTAATTATTATTTCTTTTGGGGATTCAAGCTGTGCTCAGTTTTGATGAATGATTATGGACTGGTAATTTCAAACGGTCATCCTGAAATTGAAACCGAGATGTGGTTTTGTCAAACTTTATAACTTATGTATATTAAACTATCATTCTTTAACCATCACCATTATTCATTGCGGGATGAATATAACTCAAATTGTTGAACAAATCATAAATCGTAGAAACATTGGTTAAATTGTGATGTAACAGTACCTATGATATTAGAGTCAATTAACTAGTTGCATCCTCACTATTGATACCATATTAGCAGCTCGAAACATATTTGACTGTATTAAACAATTTTTGCGGAGTTCAACCAAATGTTTTTATTCATACAATCCATGCCTATCTCCAATACTAACGTTTAACGCCGGTTTCGAACGGCCATTGGACTTGTTATCAATGTACATTACCCAGCATATATAATTATATAAACTACTTAAATCATAGACAAACACAAACCATGCCTTCACCGGGGCTCGAACCCGAGTTCTACCGCACCATAGTCGGGTGTTCTCCTGACTTAGCCACGGAGACCGGCTCCAATGCTTATATATGGCCTCAATTTATGTGCACGAATATTCAAACTATTTACCAATACATCACGGTTCAGATGTGTATCTTTCAGATATTTTTAGGATACATTCAAAAATGATCCACAAAATGTACCTAGTGCAAGAATCCAATAGATATGCATAAGTTTCGAAATGGTATAGACCAGACACGGGCTTTTGAGGTCAGGGCCTGATAAAATAAAAAATCATCTAGGCGGGCCGAAAAAATTGAACAAAGCACATTTTTATAAGTGATTAAATTTATTTTTCATTTTACCAGACACAACTTATATATGATACATAGGTTAAAAAACAGAAAAAAGATACAAAATGCATTATTCTTTAGAAGAGTATGAAGGGGTATGTGACAGATGAAACTGTGACTGAACTTCCAAAAGTTCTTGATAATCTGGTGAAAACTGGGATGAGCTGATTCGCAGTAGTGAAGCTAAATTGTGGTCAGTCAATCGGCTTCTAATGCTGTTTTTGCGAAGCTTCATGGTAGAAAACACCTTTTCACAGACATAGGAAGATGCAAACATCGGAATTATCTTCTGAGCGTGAGGTTTTAGGTTTGGGAAATTCAATTTTGACAGGTTCTGTAGAAATCAATTTCAGAAACTCTGAGAAATAGTTGGTTCAATTCAGTGTTACATTGCAACTCAATCAGTTCGAGCTGCAATTCTGGTTTGACTGATTCACAATGCAAACTAAATGGCATGCTGAAAATGTCCTGTTGGATAACTTTCAAGTCTTGGAACCTTCGTTCAAATTCTTCATGATGACATCTCACGCTTTTCTCATAGCTCTCACGTTTGTCTTCCATAACTGCAGTAGTTTTTAGTCTTGAAAATGAGTAATGTTTTTCTTGATTAAATGTTGAGTATGTTTACACAGGGCTTCTTGATGCATAACACAATGAAGAAACACAACTTCGTTCCCAGGAAATGATTCGTTAAATATGCCTTCTAAACCAGATTTCGTCCCTATTATATTCGGTGCTCCATCAGTAGTAATGTTACAAATACTAGTCAAAGGTACTTTCAAAGACGTGATGTATCTTGTAATTCATGAAAAATGTCTGATCCTTTTGTTATTCCGTTTAATGAACGCATGCCAGCTAACACAAAAGTTGTCATCAATACCTCTTATAAATATCAGTAATTGAGCTGTGTTATTTATGTCCGTACTTTCATCGAAAGCAAAAGAACATAATTCAAACTTGGTTATCTATGACTCCAGTTGTGAGAAAAACTGTTCATCGATTACTTCCGTCCTAGAAGTAATTGTTTTTGGAGACAAACTTACTTACTGTCTCAAAATCCTTCGATTTTTAGGACACAAAACGTCGCATACTTGAAGCATACAAGATTTTACAAATTCTTCATCGGAAAATGATCTATTACTCTTTGCAATATTGTTTGCTACAACGTAACTGGCACGTGTAACAAACTTTTGAGAACATCCTTGTTCTTTAAAAATATTTTGCTGAGCTGGCACTTTGTTACGTAGAGCTCCTGCTTTTTGCTTCCATTTTTCTTCGGTCATCATTGCGTAAGTAGCGTTGTTATGTTTTGTTTCAAATTGTCGTGAGAGGTTGAATTTCTTAAATACAGCTACAGCTCCATTGCAAATGTGGCACACAGGTTTATTCTAAAATCTTTAAAAACACGGCATTCTGAATCAACTTTACTTTTTGACTTTGTATTGTAACGTTAAAAAATGTCAAAAAATACAAACCATCTCAAGGCTAATGCCACATGAAACCGTTATTCTCTTTTAGCTATGCAGAAATTATATTTTGTCCTGTTTAATGTAGGGGTTATTCAAAATTCTGTCGCGGGCCTGATTGAAGAGCCAGAAGGGCAGCATTTGGCCCGCTGGCGGTACTTTGCCCATGGCTGGTATAGACCATAGGGATTGCTCAACGGTGTCGCGGAGCCATGATGCGTCATAGAGAGTAAAGGGGAACGCCGTGGGTCGATCCTCTATCATGATGTGTCGATATAATACCGATAAATGAGTTTTCACGAGTATATTATCAACAATTATTCCAGCGCTCACATTGGTACTCACTTACTGGGAGTCGTCGTAGGAATACGATATCTACACACTTGAAAACCATTGAAAAGTACTTCTTCCACGGAATACAGATGCTTATTCGGGAAAAGCACTTAATAGTCTTGCATCATTCATAGGAAAATTCTTGCATCAAGGTTAAAGAGCTCTGAACTGAACTTGGTTCAAGTAATAGAATGTGTCATTGGTGCAGTAAATTATATAAAAAATAGTCCGCTAAAGGTCAAACATTTCAAAAATGTATCCACAGATACAGAAGTTCAAACACACGGCCCTACTGTACTACTGCAATTCACGATGGCTCACACTTGAAAATGTATCATATTCGTGTTCGACATATCTGAAGAATTTTATTTTTACCTCGAGAATGACATGAAACTCCCATACATTCTACCACACCAGATTTTTTGTTAGAGATAGAATTTTGTGGGATATATTTGAGGGACTAAATGAGTTTTATCGGTTCATAGTAATTCTGAAACTCTTGAAGAGATTGAAGCGTTTAAAAAGAAACAGTTTTGAATAAAAAATCAATGAAGGCAGTGGTCAACATTTTCATCAAAATCGTAAAAATGTGTAACATCTAACGGAATGATCACATGATTTGATGGTCAATTTCACAGAACACCTTTCAAAGCTCAACAAATGATTATCGAAACACTTTGCAGATGAAAATGTCGAAAATTATGCGTGGATTGAAGATCCTCCCATGCACAAGGTCCTCCAGGATGCACAACACCAAAGAGTATCATTAACCTTCTTGAAGTCTTAGAAATTTTCAATGCACAGGAAACAGCATATTTGTGTGAAGCTGGATTTTCAGCTGTAGCTGTAATCAAGAGCAAATATCGCTCAAGAATCAATGTGCAGTAAGATGTGAGAAACTGTCAAGTCTCATTCCCCTCGTTGAAAAACTGCGTGGAGATCACCAAGCTCAACCATTAACTTATATTTCTTGTTGTCTTCTATTTCTATTTTGAATTCTTGAAAATATAAAATAAAGCCTGAATTTCCAAAGTACTCAAACTTGACTATTATCGAACTATTACTAACTTTTATTAGTATTAGAAATAGTTATGACTAGCCGGTCTCCGTGGCTTAGTTGGGAGAACATCCGACTATGGTGCGGTAGAACTCGGGTTCGAGCCCTGCTGAAGGCATGTGTGTTTGTGTTGTCTATGATTTAAGCAGTTTAAATAATGATATATGCTGGGTAATGTACATTGATTTCAAGCCCAATGTTCGTTCGGAATCGGCGTTAAACTGTAGGTCCACTGAATTAAATTGAATATAAACTTAAATTCAAACACTTGAGCTAATGATTTACACGTTATTCACTACATAGCATGACGCGTTTCGTCGTTACAAACGACTTCTTCAGATGCTTACAGAATAATTCACAATTTTTGTGATCTAAAGTCGTTTGTAACGACTAAACGCGTCATGCTATGTAGTCAATAAAGTGTAAACCATAAGTTCAAGTGTTTATATATATTCTACTATTTTGCAACCTTTTTATCAATTTTTTTTTCAAACCTTATATATTTTGTAAGTGATGCAGGAGATGCTTATTTAGTGGAATGCAATATTGCTCAACTAAACCGATGATACTTCCAAATCTGTTGAGGGGGCGTTCTGTGGTTTGAATTGTTATCCAGATGCTTGAATACATGACATTTTTTCAATATTTAAGACAAATATGTCTTCATTTCACAATTTTTCAGTTTTACTCTCTAAGGATCGCAGTAGTTTCTTGTTGAGATTGTTCTACCTTACAGGATCCCATATGTTGCTGAAGAAACATTTGTTTAGGTTAGCTGTCATCCTAAAAGCATCAAGGTTTTTGTGCTGAACTCTGTTTCCTGAACTTAATCTGCTGCTGGTGGATTGAGTTGGGCAAACGAAAGATTGTAGGCCAAGCAATAGGTAATTTATTGTGACATTAATACAAACAGGAAACCGAGTGTGCTATCATGTTCAAGGTACCCCATAGTTTAATTGTACCATGTTTTTGACTACGAACTCGCATTTATTAATTTAAAATTAACAGAACAGACCGAAAAATCGCGATTTTTTCATATTTGAATTTGTAACTTTGTAAATATTCAAACAATCTGGGTAGTATCAATATAAAAGTTGTGGACAATTAAATTACGACAAAAATTAGCCGTTAAATGACTTATTCGAAAAAATAGGGCGGAGAAAATTCGTAAAAACCGCAATATTTTACATTTTACAAATAAACTAATAACTCCGTTAGTTTTCAACTTAGGGATCTGGGACTTTGTACACAACTAGTACTATTGATAATTCTTAAATGTGCAAAGAGTGGAAGCCGAGGCATAAAAATTGTCGTCGCTATTGAAATTTCTATTATTTATTACCGATCAATTGTAAAATAGCTGTATGCTCGTGAGGTATTCCGATATTAATGATGAAAAATGATTTTGACAATTCACGAAAACCGCAAAAACGTGTTTATCTTGATTTTTCGATAAAATGTCGAGAAATTCACGAAAATTGGGCGCAAACATGACTCCTAGGGGCCGAACGCTGGAAAGTAGCGAAGTGGTGGAGAGAAAAGGAATGGAACTTTCCAGCGTTCGGCCGCTTGGAGTCATGTTTGCGCCCAATTTTCGTGAATTTCCCGACATTTTATTTTACTTGGTCAAAAACCAAGATAGACACGTTTTTGCGCTTTTTGTGAATTTTCAAAATCATTTTTCATAATTAACATCGGAACTCCTCACAAGCATACAGCTATTTTACAATTAATCGGTCTATTTTGTTGATAATGAATTAATGAATGCGAGTTCGTAGTCGAAAACATGGTACAATTAAACTATGGGGTACATTTAACATGATGGCACAGTCGGTTTGCTCGTTGTATTAATGTGACAAAAACTCTTTTGTGTTGCTCTGTTGCTTCGCCTAATGATGAAATCTGAGATCATATAGTCCTTACTGTTAATCAGTTATATAGAGAGGAGCAAAGTGCTAAACATTTTCCAAAATATCGCATATACGTTCACTTTACGCCTTAGTTCGACCTCTATGAAGAAACCTTTTCTATTGCGACTCGATTAGAACCAGATGTAGTGGCTTATATCATTGAACTCGTGTTTTCAAATGCCAATTGGTGAAAGTTTCCGCTGGAAAATCGAACTTAGTTGGAAAATTTGGATGCGAGGAGAGGTCTCTATACGGGAGACTACGTATCATGACACAATACGTTGATGTCACATATTGGAAGTTTCATGAAGCACGAAAAAGTAATAGGAACGTCATCGAGTGTTGTTCAACTATTAAACACTCAGAAAACTATCAATACATGAAAAAGCATGTTTATTTTTGTTCTCTTATTAGAAAAACTATTTATTCGGATCAATTTTATAATAACAGAATATACATTGTGATAATATTGCTGTTAATATTGTAAACATGCCATGGGATATTTTGGATAAGATACTTTGAAACTTGAAAAATTTAGACAAATAAAAAATCTCATGAAATTTTCAATATTTTTTGTACAGTACCCATCATGTTGTTCATTCATTTATTTATTTTTTTCTGTTTAACAGATTTTCATATTTCAATAACAAAACTTTGAAATGAAATATAAATTATGCAATTGAAATTAAATATAAACTATCATGGAAAAACATTTTATTGCATATTGTGAATTTTATTTTATTTATCATTTTCATGATAAAATTATGATGAAAATGAGAATCAACATTTTGTGGATTCGATGATACAAAAAAATAGAACCTCTGATTTATGTTCAGTTAATGGAAAGGCTTCCAAGTAAATCAATGCTTTCAACAGTGCAGTGGAAATTAATTAAAATCGTTCACTTCTAAACCGCACATCTCTTTATCTTTCTAAATGCGGGTGCCGTTCTTTTCCAATAACAAAAGTAATAAAAGTACAATAATAATAGCACACTAAAAATATAGCATTCCCAAAAATTCATCCCATATTAGCCCTCAGCGGACATTCCTGAGATATTACAATATTAATTACACCATCCTGGTCAACATCTAAGGGTAGCTGCCGTAGGGGTGTAAAGGAGATGTGAGAGGGGTAGCACTTTAGGCTAGCGGACAAGGGTCAACCATAATTAACGCCTGTCGTTAATCATATCAAGTTTTCCTTCTAAAAACACGTTTTGTTTAAGATTGGGGTATGTGCGAAAGTACCCTTCACTTTACCACCCTTAAATTTTGGCGATTATTCATCAGCGACTAAAATTTATTAATGAGTTTATTGCTCGCATAAAGTTTAGAGATGGATTTTAATTAATTGATGGTAAGAGGTTTCTTGAATAATATCTTATGTTATTTTATATTATATTCAAATGACACTGAGATTAACTTTATTTTTCAATTAATTCGAAATATGTATTTCAAAGTAAACAAGTATGACAATCAAATATCTTGCCTAAGAATATCCTTTATGGCTACATCAACCAGGATAATGAACAAAAATTATCTGCGAATTTGTGTATTATTTCAGTTAAACTTTTAGCCGATGTCGTGTTATATATATATATATATATATATATATATATATATATATATATATATATATATATATATATATATATATATATATATATATATATATATATGAAGAGAAATAAATCGAGATAAAAAACAAACAAAAGAAGAAACTGTCCTTATAGCTCGGCATTGGAAGCAGCCGTTGACACGTGTTTCGAGCTTGTTGACTTTCTTCGGAATGACGTAGCCAAGTTCAAGGTGACTTCCTGAAAGAAATAAAATCAAGAGCAAAATGTTGGCTTCCACATGAACACTCCATTTTTTTCCATCTGCAGGTTGTTTTTTTTTTCATCTCCAGGTTCATACACCTTGAACTTGGCTACGTCGTCGTTCTGACGAGAGCTAACAAGCTCGGAACACATGTCAACGGCTGCTTCCAATTGCGGGCTATACCGATAATTTCTCTTATTGTAAAGTTCGAAGCAAAATAATTATAACGCGAAAGTGGAAGCTATCCATAGCCGGTGAAACGGCATAGCCAAGTTTTAGGTATTTCAACTTAGAAAAATACCAACGAATACTACTGCAAAGGTGACTAATGGTAGCTTCAGCATGAAGTCACAGTATTGGAAGCTGTGATGAATTGCTTTGCCAATAAGGTGATTATCATTTACGGATTTCAAAATCGAGAATTTGAATTCAACAGCTTCTATTCTCATGTTCGTATAATTCTTATAATTTTTCCGCTTAAAACTTCTTATGTATAGTTCACTTTTCGAGTTCGAACGTTTTCAATGTATAAATAATCGCCTCATTGCCGAAGTGAATTGATCAAATCTCCCAACTCGAAAACATTGTGCTGAACTCAGAATTGGTCACTTTATTTAGTCTTTGTTTGTTTCTTTCCATTTCAATGTTCGCTGATATAGTAATTGAAGCACGTTGAACCTGAAATTATACAAATAATCAAAAACTCAAGGGATATATTGAAATGTATAATTATATATATATATATATATATATATATATATATATATATATATATATATATATATATATATATATATAATTCAAAAAAGTTCACACAGGTAGATTTATAAAAATAGGAAAAAGGAACTTACGGTATAGACTTGCACTTGTAACAGCGGTTTACATATATTTCGAGCTAGTGGCTCTCTTCAGAACGGCGCAGTCCAAGTTTCAGTTGTTCGAACTTGAAAGTTAATTAAAACACAGAATTCTACGTAAAGGAATCGACTTCTTTGTGGCTTGAAATGAATGTCTCTGAGGGGTTCTGGAGACTATATCAATTATCCGCCAATGAGGCGAGATTTATACCTTCCGGAAATTTTGGACCGACAATTTAGATAATTCAAAAAGGTTGACATCTACTGTTAAGTATAATCTCAGTCTTGATGGACCAAAATGTTCGATATAAATGGTGGACTGTATATTTCTCACTTTGTTTAAGTGTCTACATTTATAAAAATAGAAAAAAATACTTAAGGTATAGACCTCACTTGTAACAGCCGTTTTCATTTCAAACCACAAAGAGGTCGATTCCTATAGAATGTAGAATTTTGTGTTTCAATTGAGTTTCGAGTTCGAACAACTGAAAGTTGAACTACGGCATTTTGAAGAACGCCAATAGCTCGAAACATATGTAAACGGATGTTACAAGTGCGGACATCTATAACCGTAAGTTCTTTTTTATATTTGTACACACACACAGATATATATATATATATATATATATATATATATATATATATATATATATATATATATATATATTATATATATATATATATAAATATATATTATATATATATATATATATATATATATATATATATATATATATATATATATATGATATTTTTAGAAATAACAGGCCGTTTGTAATATACACATCTTCAATTTCAATTTGAATAGAAGTAAGTCGTTTTATTTTCTATTTTCACTATAATTAGTCAAATATATCAATATTGTTTCGCCAACACAGTGGATTCATCAGATGTAGATGATAATATGTAGATAGTAGATAACATAGATAGGTAAAATGAAGATTAGAGTTTTATCATCTACACTGATGAGGCCACTGTGTTGACGAAACAATATTGATCACTGAATTATAGTAAAAATCAAAGAACCACTTAATTTTATTTAAATTATTTTAAATTTTCATCAATCGATCGGCCAACCGATCAATCGATCACTGCTATCTTGAATCTAATTCATATTTCATGTAACATTATATTATTCAATGATCCTAGTTTCTACTTTATGGTTCCACTAAAAAATATAACTGGATATTAGTCTTTCGATTTTCGTCTTCGAACAAAATGTAGTTTTTCTATAAAAGCCTAAGTTTTGGGATTTTTTTCTGCATGTCCTCTCATTGAAACTTGAATATATACACCTACATAGATAACACCTATAAACATAAGAAATATCTGAACTTGAAAGCCTTACTACTGTTCATTACAGAAATCAAATCCATTATTCTCCATCTTGAAGTGAAACCAGCGGATAAAAAATGCGAAATAAAATATGACGAAATGAAGATTAGCCTATTTAATGAATTGAAATTGTTACTGATCCTGGTCAGTACAAATTCCCTCGTAATTTGTGAAGGTTATTGAGTGAGTACTAAAGTGAGTATTGCACCTCTTTCAATAAAACTGGAGCCTTTATTAGAGACCGACTGCGATAAGTATATTCTATAAATTTAATTAACTCCATCAATTAACTCCATTTGGTTAACTGAAATTCAATTACCTCCATTGAGCATGAATATTATTTGATCTATCAATTAATAATCTACATAGTGATGTAGAAAACATTATCAATTGATTCTTCATTATTTGAGAAAGTGATATCAATAACAAAAGATGGGTCAGGATATAAATTTATATTAGTTATTCACCATCTTTCCATTACCAAAATTGTAGCTTTTTTTTATAAACGAGAATTTTGTTAATACTGATCGAATACTTTGGTAGTCTTCTTGATATTCAATTGCATATGCCTTAATATACATTCATCTTGTAGAATTTCGCAACAAACTCTATTTGCGCACCATAATTTGGACTGAAGATATTCGAAAACTAGATTTCTTCAGCTTGTAAAGAATATGTCAACATCTCCAGTCATATCTAATTCAACGTTGTGCACTCCATAAAACATTGTAAGATTCTAGTCTTAGAATGTTTTCAGAAGTCTTAAAAGATTCAAGGATTGTACATATTATAATTCATTTCGTTGAATTCTAATCACATCTCAGTTCCTCTAAAATCGTTTTCTCATCCTGTAACATGATTCGATAAATCAAATTACGGAAATTACGAAATTGGAATGGGAAATTCGAAGGATAACCAATGGTCAAACGAATTTACCAAACCTACGACTTCCAACCCCCATATATCTTAGTTTCTTACCCCGAAACCACACTGAGATAACGTTTATTAATTAAATCGTTCTTCTATACGCTCCACTACTCTCGTGTGCTCGGCCCCCTCAAGAAGAAGGTTCATAATTCACGGTGAAGGACTAACAATCGCGGACAAATTCAGTAGAGCCTTATCAGCGGGTGGTTTCGTGACTAAACATGTTTAGTTTCATGCATTGTGAGTATTTAGTTCGGTCTGTTGATGATTTAGGAAAGAGCGGGGGTTATTTCACTTCGTATGCTCGACTAGTCTGATCACGTGGAATGGTCTACACTATAAATTGTATGGAGAAAAGGAAAAGCCCTGAAATTCTTGACAATTATATTGTATCATTCGAGAATAGAGAATACGTTGTGTTTATTTCTCATCCAAAATTTTTCTTAAGAATATTGGAGACTATGTCTTTCATAAATCTTGGATTATTATTTTTGAAGTTGAGGTATTATTATTACTATCATTTTTTCTCGAGAATATTTAATCTGAAGATCATATCAGTTTCAGTCAATCAAATATTAACATATAATATCAATATTAATATATTATTACATATTATTATATAGGTGTACAACTTTGCTTCTGCCGTTTTGAAATAGACGGCTGTAGTGATAAGTGGTAGTCGAAATAAATAGATCCTAGATGTCATTCGATAAGGTTATGTATTTGTAAATATAATCCCATCGAAATATAAGTCGATTTGAGTCTGAATCATAAAGTTATTTTCGGTCAAACATGTCAGCCTACGAGCCTAATTTTCGTCATTTGCGGGAGGTTTTAATTTTCTGCTTGTGGTGCGACTGACGAGTTCCTTGCAGAACGAAACATATATGTCTCGCACTTCCATCAGGTGTGGCATCGATTTCAATATTTCTCTAACATTTATCCCTTGAAGGATAATGGAGACATCACATCGATCACGTTCACATATCTAGCTCTACTATAACATTCTCTTGGTTAATTTGAATTTTTCAAATGAATGTTCTAGTGTTCATTCTCTTAAATATTTCATTCAGTGCTATAAGCACAAATAAATTTCATTTCTTTAAAAATATCGCTGAATTGAGGCCCGTGAAATACGGGAATCAACGCGAGCGTACTACTAACGCAACCTATTGACATTTGAAAACATCGTATGATGATATTTGTCAAATAGACATTGCAATTTAGTAGATACCTACAGGTATAGAAGATATGTGAAATTTCGATGCTTGGTGTGTCTGTAATCTGAGAGGTGTATTCTACTGATTCCCATAGATGGAATTGTAGAGTATTCATTACTCTACAGTCTTCCACTTGGAGTCACAAGAAGATGCTTGGAGGTTGAAATCGTTGCCTCACTTCGATGGACGTGGTGCGACTGACGAGTTCCTTGCAGAACGAAACATATATGTCTCGCACTTCCATCAGGTGTGGCATCGATTGCAATATTTCTCTAACATTTATCCCTTAAAGGATAATGGAGACATCACATCGTACACGTTCACATATCTAGCTCTACTATAACATTCTCTTGGTTAATTTGAAATTTTCAAATGAATATTCTAGTGTTCATTTTCTTAAATATTTCATTCAGTGCCATAAGCACAAAAAAATTTCTGCATATATATATATATATATATATATATATATATATATATATATATATATATATATATATATATATATATATATATATATATATATATATATATATATATATATATATATATATATATATATATATATATATATATATATATATATATATATATATAGGCAGTTTGCTTCTGCCTGTTTTCTTATATCGTGCTCCATTCCAGTTTCTGCCTGTTTTCTTATATCGTGCTCCATTCCAGTTTAGGGCGTCTTCTTGGTCTTTTTGCAATATAAAAACCTACTACACAAATTAATGATTAAAACTTGAGAAAATCACTCCCAGAAATTCATACTAAGTCATAGAATAGAAATCGAAAACCTATCGATTTGTGTGAGGAAAACTTGGGTCGAATCAAAATTAGAAAAAAAAGATAGTATCAAAAACGAGGATGGGCAAATATTTAGTGACGAGCAGGATGTAGCAGAAGAGTTAAGTAGGTATCTTAGTGAACTCGGAAGGAGAAAATTGAAAACCCCTGCTCAAAACACCCATAAAGAAAATATTTCAAATATAACTTTTTTTATAACCGACTGATCAAAATAGAGTGAATTAAACTATAAAGTTTACTACTTGCACAGCAACTCCCGAAAGAATGTTTTCGGCATTAAAGAGGATCAAAACTTATTTGAGAAGCACTACAGGACAGTGTAGACTAAATGGCCTTGCTTCCCTGGCAGTACACAACAACATACCGTTGTCGGCAGATGAAGTAATGGATGAATTGGCGAAAAAGCCAAGTAAAATTCTCTTAAAATAAAGGAGTCAAGTGACTTTGATATGTAAAAGTTTTCTTTGATATACTATAAACAATGTTTTTTCGACTTTGATGTGCCTTTTAGTTAGTTTTTATTGTAACTTAATTATCCTACGTTTAATACAACACAATAACAAAATGTGTTACATGTTTAAAGTAAATTATTAAATAAATAAATTTGATTTGTTCTTAATGTATTTTGATTACGTTAAGCTGTATTACAAGTACTTAAGTCATTTTTAGTTTTTAAGTAATTTTTTAATGTATTTACTAGCAATGCAGTTTTTTTTATTGTAATTGAAGCAATTGTCAATTAGCGGGAATTTGTCATTCCAACTCCTCCATATTCAATTTCAAACTGAACATATAAACTATAGTATTTATATTTTAAACGGACGGTTCAGATAGATTTTTTTCGTGGGTTAAAATATTTTTAATCTAAATAATATTGGTGTAATATATCTTACAATGTAATTTAAAAACAAGTTTCCGATGTCAGTAAGAAAATCTTAAAGTAAAACGGGATTAATAGGTGGTCACTAGATTCCCAGTCTCATTAGTAGTCTAGTAATTTTATCATGGAATGTAATAAAGTAGTTTGTTATTTCTTTCAAATGTAAGCATAAGGGGAAACAAAATCAAATGGTTAATATAAGAAATAACAAATAAACAAACATTAAACAAAAATAAAACAGGTACACCTGTGGTCAAAACACAGTTCTTTGAAGGACGAGCGATTGCCCGCTACCGGTAGGCCTACCCCTATCTGCGCTATTGTCACGAACACAGTTTGTCGTTTCGTATTCTCCAAGAGTTATCCCGCCCATTGACAAAGCTCTATCTACGCCACTGTTCAGAGGTAAATTTTATGACTCGTTTGTGTGCTACTTAAATAATAGAGAGCAAGTATTACATATTGACAACCAAGAAAGCGAGTTGGAGAAATCACTTACTGGGATTCCACAGGGTTGGAACCATTCCTTTTTCCGATCTAAATTGATGGTCTTTTAACGATGGAAACAGAAGGTGGGATAATATGTTTTGCGGATGACAATGTAGTGCTATATTGCAATAATTCCTGACAAATGCTGAAATCCGAAGCAGAAAAGGACTTTTTGAAAATTAAAAGATGGCTTCCGTACAATAAACTAACTTTAAACCTGCAGAAGACGAAATATATGTTATTTGCGTCATGAAGCAGTGGTAAACCAGTCATGGCCAATCTCAATATCCCTGATGGAAGTTAGGTACCTGCAACAAAAAGTATTAATTATTAAGAATTCTTTCAGAAGAGAATATGAAATGGGACAAGCATATCGAACACATCTGCCCGAAAGAAAAGAGTTTTGCTACACAAGTCCAGATATATTGAAAACTACTTGAAGATTCCATCTTTAAAAATATTGTATCATGCATTGGTTCAATCGCAAATCAATTATGGTATTATAGGCTGTACCAACAGCATATTTAAAAAACTAGAAGTTTCACAAAAATGGATATTAAGAATTATTTATGCAAAATCACTTACCTTTTCTAGTGAAGAGCTGAATAGTATATCCCACTTTCTTCATGTATAACAATTATTTGCTCATCGGTTTGAAGATTTGACTGCGTATCTTCATGTAAAAGTTGACGTAGATACCTTCAGGGCATATCTATGAAACCAGAAATAAGATCCATCATTTTGTGAAAAAGAGCAGATAAAAGTATAAGATAAAGAACTTTCACTTACTTGGCGCCCAGTTTATATAGCCTTATTCCCCGAGATATTAGAGCAATTCATAATTTGCATACATGCAGAAAACATAAAAAGTGGTTTTTCGATAAGAGATGGAAATCTTTCATAGAGTTATTGAACTGCTGACTGACTAACATGAAAAGTTCAGTAATTGTAAATAACTAATTATGAATTCATACATTCAACAACTACACTCTCAAAAATTGATCTAACTTCAAAACCAATTATGACGATTCTACCTGATATGAGACAATATTCACTGGTTTTGAGATAATATTCATCGATTGAGACGAAACACCTATTGTTACATTTCAAAAGTAACCTACAAGACAGAAAAGCTTAGGGAAAGAATTAAGTTTATGTTGATTATCGCTTACAGACTTTATTAAAGTCTGCGATTATGTTCATTCGCAAGTGTTAGGGTATGGATCACGGCCACCTTTAATACAGGCCATGAAGAGCGTAGTCCCTCGGTGTTGCCAAATTGTGCACAGTGGTATACTATCCTAGTCGGATGTTCCGAAGCTTTCAAGCGTTATTTCAACTCTTTTGTATATTGCGAACAAACAAGAAATATTATTAGTATTTATAACATATAAAATGTCATATTCGGTATTGTGAGCACATATTTCTGTAACAGAAAAATGTAAAATTATTAACAAAACAACGATGTTTCAATAAAGCCCCACTGTGTAACAAATACTTCTATTAGTCAGTGGGATTTATTTACGTGAAAAGTTGCCTAACCAAATTTATTGAATTATTTGAGAGAATAGGAACCTTGAAATAAACGCTGTAGGAATTACTCAAATTGAATTTACCTAAGTATAAATAAATATTATATTTCTGATTAGCGCAACCGACAAACTACTTTATGAAAGTATTGAGCTTTCTTCGTTTATTTTTTCATTCAGTTTTCTTGTGTCCGGCTTCATTATTAATTAATTAACTAATTAAATATTAAAATTCGAAGGTTATTCAAACAAGGAGCACTGTTTTCTGGAAAATCTTCAACTAAATCAAAACTAATTTTAATCGATGCCTCATTCAAATAACATAAACTTTTCTCGATTAAATAAGTGAAAGATTGATCCACACTGATCTAGAATATCTTTGTATCTTATCAACAAATTTTCTATTTGAGATTACCTATCCAATTTGAAGTCAATAGGCAAAATCCAACTTAAATCACTGTACAACAACTTTTTTCCTTTCAAAAATACTGTTACTAAAATGTCTTCATTCACTGTAATTTGGTTACTTATGGTAATATTTTCTTCACTTAAATTAACAAAATAAAAATGAATTTTCTTGTTAACTGAACCCATTTTTAACATTCCAACAATCAGGAAATTCATTTTACTGGAGTAATGAAGAATTAAATCTTGAAAATTGACAATTAAATCTGACTTATCAAACATGTAATTGAAATAAATTCTCATTGCTAGCTAAATCATTTGTCCGCCTTTCCTCTAGGCTTTTCCTAGGTAAGGGCAAAATTTTTGACAAATAATGCGGTAGATTTGCGAAAATTGAAGGAAACGCGTGAGAGACTGAACTTGTTTTTGTAGGTATGCTTACAATACCACTACCTGAAACGAATTTCTTTTCCCTGATGATATCATTTTCAGGAAAATGCAAGGCACAAAAAACTGAATATTTTGTTGGATCCCAATTATCTCGTAGTAAAGGTTTCATCTTTTTACTCTTCAAAAATTCATTTTTAGGGAATCTGAAAGTCGATACTAGTTGCTTACCCGCCCGCAGGGTGCTATTATAATTTGATTTACAACCAGGAATTAACAAGTTTTCGTCATTTTAAGAAAATATTCTTATTAGAAACTCAACTATTCCAAGCTTAAAAATTACTGAATCATCTAGTGAATACCTATACTCTACACTTTATTTCACAAAAAAATTATTTGTAAGTAATCCGTACTCAAAACACAACACAAATTCGATTCGATTAAATCGGTACACACAAAACACTTCATTTTTATAATTTGATGCTATGTTATCCACAAACTATCAACACTCGCACCAAATAACACTAGAAAATTGATGAATAGGGGATTAGAACTGAAATCGTAAAAAATTCAACTTCAAACTACGAAAATCAAACAACACAAAATTGATTTCGTTTCACTGAAATTCATAAACAAACTAAACACTCTGTTTTTTATAGTTTGATGTTGAGATTTCAATAAATTATCAACATCAACACTTGTATTACACTGTACACAATTGAAAGATATAGAATTTATACCAAAAGCTCAAATTATTCAACTTCAAACTGCGAAAGTTTTGGGAAGCGTCCTATTTGCATTAGTAAACTAGGTCAACTAATGGCGAGAGTGTTGGACCACTATCTTTTTTAACAGATGTTCATTTCATGACCTGTATTGAAGGTGGCCGTGGTATGGATAATTATAGACTTTATGAAAATAAAATTGAGACCGTGTCGCAGGACACGAGGTGGGAACGTTAGTTCCTTCAAGAATTACTATTCAGTTAATTATAAAAGAAGTAAATATTATCTATTCAATAAATAATAGTTAATTACACTTGCAGATTTTAGATAAAATTTCACTTTTCAGTATTTATTTTGGGTGGTGGTAAGATACAAGTTGTAAAAGTGGAATAATTCAGAGGCTAAATGTTTGACAGTTGAAGATCGAGGAGTGAAAATGAAGTCTGTACTCATTCATATATGGTTTGATCGAATTTGGATGATTTTCAAATACGGATTGGAAACGTCGTTCTGTACATTTTGAATTTTTTCGAGAATTATTCATTTATTCATCAATATCGATTTTGTCCTCCAAAATATTACCTCTCAGATATAATGCACTTACGCCAGCGTTTCTCCCAATGCTCGAAGTACTTCTGAAATGCGCTTTTCGGTATGGCCATCAGGTCGTTTTTCGATTCTGACTTTATCCCATCAATTGTGGCAAAACGCTTTCCTTTCTTTGGTCTCTTCAGTTTTGGGAATAGAAAAAAGTCTCATGGAGCCAAATCTGGTTAATACGGTGGTTGAGGCATGACTACTGTGTTTTTTTGCCAACAAATCACGAACAAGCCTTAAATGTGTGAGCTGGTGCATTATCGTGATGCAGAATTCATGATTTGTTTTTTCCCAATTCCGATCGTTTGAGCCGTAATGCTTCATGCAAACGTTGCATAACTTCCTTGTAGTATTCCTTATTAACCTTCACATTTTATCGAACTTGGCGTGCTTTTTCGATCTTGGCACTTCTGACCGCTTCAATTGGGGTAGTTGGGCCTTGGTTTCGACGTCATAACCATATACCCAATATTCGTCATCAGTTATGACCTATTTGGATCGTCGTTGACATCATTCAACAACTCCTGAGCCATACTAATACGACGTTGCTTTTGCTGAAAATTCAGCAATTTCGGATCAAACTTCGCTGCCATACGTTTCATGCCCAAAACGGTGATACATTCCTTCAGGTGTCGTTACATTCCCGTCTTAAAGAAAATAGAATAGGTTTCAAATGCTAAGCCAGAAAATTTTACAGTAATGTTAATTTTTTGTCAACGTTCAAGTATTAACCTACAACTTCTAGGGAGGTGTCATTAATTGTTCTATCTTGTCCATTCTCAATTTCTATGGAGACGTTTGTTGGTCCAGTATTACAGTTGGGGAAATACGTTATATAATAGCAATGAAGAGAAGAAATTTCATTCATAAAAAAAACTACACAACTACTCAGAAACATGATAAATGATATGATCGGCATAGACCTCAACTAAAACCTTTCTGAAATTCACAAATTTTTATAAAGGGTGTTTTTTTTAGAGGTTTAGAACTTTAAAATTGCAATAAAACAACGATGGATCATTCGATTGACAAGAATTTTGTTTTATTCGAAAGATAATCTTGTGGCATTACATTTTAAATATGATTTCTGGCATATGACCGCCACGGCTGGCTCGAATGTAGTCCAATCTGGACGTCCAATTTTCGATGACTTTTTCCAACATTTGTGGCCGTATATCGGCAATAACACGGTGAATATTGTCTTCCAAATGGTCAAGCGTTTGTGGCTTATCCGCATAGATCAATGACTTCACATAGCCCCACAGAAAGTAGTCTAACGGTGTTAAATCACAAGATCTTGTAGGCCAATTCACAGGTCCAAAACGTGAAATTAGGCGGTCACCAAACGTGTCTTCAATAAATCGATTGTAGCACGAGCTGTGTGACATGTTGCACCGTCTTGTTAAAACCACAGCTCCTGGACATCATGGTTGTTCAATTCAGGAATGGAAAAGTTAGTAATCATGGCTCTATACCGATCACCATTGACTGTAACGTTCTGGCCATCATCGTTTTTGAAGAAGTACGGAACAATGATTCCACCAGCCCATAAAGCGCACCAAACAGTCAGTTTTTCTGGATGTAACGGTGTTTTGACATACACTTGAGGATTATCTTCACTCCAAATGCGGCAGTTTCGTTTGTTGACGTAGCCATTCAACCAGAAGTGCGCTTCATCGCTAAACAAAATTCGCTAATGAAAATCGGGAACAACGGCAATCTCGGTTTGAGCCCATTCCACGAATCACGCCTTGCTTGATGATCGTTTGGCTTCAATTCTTGCACGAGTTGGATTTTGTTAGCACGCAAACCAAGATCCTTCCGCAAAATCTTCCATAAAGTGGATGGACATAGATCCAATTCCTGTGCTCGATGGCGGATGGACTCATTCGGGTCTTCCTCAATGATCAGATCTACGGTAGCAATAACTTCTTCTGTACGGCGTCTCTGGGGATACGAGTTATCAATAAGAGTAAACGTGGTGCGAAAACGTTCCATGGTTAATCGTATTAACTGCTCTGATGGACGATTTTGTCGACGATAAAATGGACGTAGTGCTCGATACGTATTCCGCAAAGAACCATTATTTTCGAAATAAATTTGCACTATTTGCAAGCGTTGTTTAGGCGTGAGTCTATTCATGATGAATTGTCAAACCAAACTGTAAATAAATCACTTCTCAGCTGTTGAATCGGTCGCCATCTTCAACAGTAATGCCAACTTAAAATTCTATACCTTTAAAAAAACACCCGTTATTTTGAAAAAAATAATAACGGAATAATTTCGATGAAAATTCTAATTCATATTTTTATTGATTATTACACGTCGCTCCGTGTGAAAAAACATGTTATTGTGTATCTGAAAATTTTCAGGATAAATTCATTCCAATTATTGAAATTGGAATTGAGTTTTATCAATTTCTGTTGAATGTCAATTAAATAAAACAATGTGGGTCTCAAAGAGTTTTTAACAGTTACCATTATTAAATTTACTGTTTGATCTGTTTGATTTGATTCAATTTACTACTTAATTATAATTAAAATCCATACAACTTTCTTGATAATGAAATTAGGATCGTGCTAATTTATTGAAAGTTTCAACTCCCTTTTCATGCTGCAAGACGTTCTCTAACTTATACTGCCCCTTCGAAACGTTTTTGGAAATAACATTTTCATCTTCAAATTACGCCCGGAAGTCCAGCATATATCAAATCATTAATATCATAAGTGATCACTTACTTCCACCCCTTTAAAGAACCCTCGGGGAGAATGTCCGCTTGACCATTTAAACCCTCTCACCAGATAGAGCCATTTCTTATCTCATGCCGAGGCTGTTTTACGTATTCCAAACTCCCCAGTACTAAGTGTTTAACATGATTTAACTAAACGACGTAATATTTCACGTATGACGTTTGGTCAGGACGTTAAGATAAAAGTGAATTGATTGTTAAGTTCCCTTTCGGATACGAGTGTAACCGTTTCTTTGTGGGGTCAGCCTATGACTTATGGCCTTCTTGGACATGTAAAGTAGGGTTGAACAATCGCAGGATAGTTGGAGAGTAGCACACGGACACTGAACCACTGAATGGTATCCAAATGAAGTGTTGGAAGAAATGTGATTCCATAATAGAAACAATAGAATGAATAGAAGATGTGGTTAGAACATAAAAGTTTATTTTTTGATTGAACATGCCTACCTCATTTGAAGGATGAGAAATTAAAGAGATAAAATAGAGAGTAATGAGTTATTTTTCGCATTTTAATTATGAAGAAAAATTGCTATATATATATATATAAGTGGTTATTTTAACGACTGTAATATTACAAAATTGGATGGAAATCTATCATCGCATCAGATTATTTTCCAATTATTGTAAAATGAAAAATTGCTATATATATATATATATATATATATATATATATATATATATATATATATATATATATATTATATATGAACATCGTTACTCTTCCAATTATTTCACTTACTTCTAATATTCTATACTTATTAATTCTTTAATTATATACCTACGGGTATAGAAGATATGTGAAATTTCGATGCTTGGTGTATCTGTGAACTGAGAGGTGTTTTCTACTGATTCCTATAGATGGAATTGTGGAGTATTCATTACTCTACGATCTTCCACTTGGAGTCACATAGAAGGTGCTTGGAGGTTGAAATCGTTGCCTCACTTCGATGGACGTGGTGCGACTGACGAGTTCCTTGCAGAACGAAACATATATGTCTCGCACTTTCATCAAGTGTGACATCGATTTCAATATTTCTCTAACATTTAACCCTTGAAGGATAATGGAGGTATCACATCGTACACGTTCACATATCTAGCTCTGCTATAACATTCTCTTGATTAAATTGAATTTTCCAAATAAATGTTCTAGTGTTCATTTTGTTAAACAAATATATATATATATATATAAGCTTATATATATATATATATATATATATATATATATATATATATATATGCATATATATATATATATATATATATATATATATATATATATATATATATATATATATATATATATATATATATATATATATATATATATATATATATATATATATATTATATATTTTATTAACTAAACTGGATGACTTATTATTTTTTTCTAAAAGATTATGCAATCATTTATTCTGAGTCTATTCACTATTGAAAAAGGCAAGCATGGCTTCAATAATGTTCTGAAAATAGAAGGAATCTGATTATTTCTCAAATTTGAGTATCATTCTTTTTCGTTAGTATCAACACTTGAACTTTTTGCGATGAAAGTTTGTTTTTTACAACAAGTATTACTTTCAGATACCTGAACTCTTCAATTACCTATATCCCACGTTTCTTAATTGTCGTAAATTTTCATCATATAACCTGCCACCGACTTGAAATAATCAGAATGCTTCACAATTGCATCTGCTTTACATAATCACCTCGCGCTTACAATTTCGTATAATTAATTGTCTCATTCTGCGTTGATAAATATTGTATTAAATGACGGCCATGCGTTTATGCAAAGCGAACGTACCAACTAGAACTACCAGACCGATTATTAAGCGTTATTACCGACAGGTTCGCGGTGAAATACGACTGCCTGCAACTAACACCTCATTACCGGCGCATTAGTAAATTATTAGGTATGTTACAGTTTCGAGAAATTGGAAAAAATGGTTTTCCGCTGTCGTGTACCGGTCAGGACCGGTGGTACTTGAACTTGAGCTCAACTAGCTGCTGCTAACCCGTCCGCAGAACGGACGCTGCGAGAGCGTTGTTAATTGCAACAGTTTCATCCTTCGAGATACATTTTAATTTATTTTCTGTGATGAAGTTATTGAACTGCCGGGTTTCATTCTCATTGCAGGTGATGGTTAAATCGTTAAGTCGATGCATAACATGAAATGGATTAATCAGGACCTACACAAAGACGCATATATATATATATATATATATATATATATATATATATATATATATATATATTACGTATTATATATATATATATATATATATATATATATATATATATATATATATATATATATATATATATATATATATATATATATATATATATATATATATATATATATATATATATATATATATATATATATATATATATATATATATGTATGTATATATATATATATATATATATATATATATATATATATATATATAATTATATATATATATATATATATATATATATATATATATATGTATATATATAGTTATATATATATATATATATATATATATATATATATATATATATATATATATATATATATATATATATATATATATATATATATATATATATGTATATATATATATGAGAACTTACACTAAATTCCACATATTTTAAATATAACGAAACTTTTTACAAACAACGTGACGGATGTGCTATGGGTGCTTCAATTTCTAGCATAATTGCACAGTTGGTAATGGAGTATTTGGAATGTGATGTAATCTCCAAATTGGATTTTTCTCGATCATTTTTCTACAGATATTTGGACGACTGCATCACTGACATTCCCAAAAGAAAACGGAATATGTGTTAAATCTATCCAATGCCTATCACGTAAAACTGAAATTTCCTGTGGAATCTGAAATTAACAAGAAGATAAATTTCCTTGACATGACCGAGACTTCAACTTGTGGACGGAATGGTACACCAAGCCCACATGGTCGGGACGTTACCTCAACCACAATTCACAACCACATATCCCATAAAAAATCTGTAATAATTGGGCTAGCAGATCGGGCAATTAGAATAAGTGACTCAGAGTTTGTACATGACGCAATATATTAAGCGAAGGAGATACTTCATCTTAACTCTTATCCGAGAAAACTAGTCAATGCAATTTTTGAACAAAGTAAAAAGAAACATTCGACACGAAACCAAGATAATTTTAACACCACTATGCCTGAAGACAAAAAGAAAAACCAACATCTATGTATACCATATATTCCGTACCTGTCTGAAAATCTGGACAAACTTTTCAAAAAATACGACATAGAGGTGTGCCATAAGGGGTATAATTTGCTACGAAACAATTTCAGCAGACTAAAAAGTAATATTCCAATGGATAAAAGAATCCACACAATATACCAGATTCCATGTGCAGACTGTACAGGAGTATATATTGGACAAATTTGCCAATACTTGAAAAATAGGTTAAATGAACATAGGTACGATAAAAAAATACCACTGCTCTCACAAAACACCAGCAGACATTGGGCCATAAGTTTGATTTTTCGGCTACAAAAATCTTAAAAACTGAACAAGATGAAAAAAAATGCGAAATCCAGGAAATGATTCATATAAAGAAAAATCCAGAATCCATCAATGATAAAACCGCCATAACTGGTCTAAGTAAAATATTTATAACAATATTTTAACCGCATAAGAACATGCGGCAAAACATAAAGATGTATCATTTGATGTGTGTATGTAATATTGCAGATGTGATCAATTTCCAAGTCCAGTCATATATTTGTAATATGCCTTGAGAGATGAACGTGATTGTTCTTTGGAAAAGTTTTAAATATTTGAGTATAATCGTCAAAATAGTTGTTGTTGCTGTCACCTATGAACTTTTGTGTCTGAGGTATTTATATTGTGGTAAGATTTAAAATCACGTTTGTGAGCATTGTTTTTATATTCGTTTTGTTTTAGCAATCGTATGACATATATCACTTTCAAAAGGTTAAAATAATAACCGAAACGTAATTTGGAAATAAACTAACATCATTTTGTTTCAATTGAACCAAAAAACCTAAGATTCGAATTTTTACAATATAAATAAAATGGTTCACGAATCAGATACATTGTCGTATGTATCTTTATATATATATATATATATATATATATATATATATATATATATATATATATATATATATATATATATATATATATATATATATATATATATATATATATATATATATATATATATATATATATATATATATTTGAAAGTTTTTAGCAATAACAGGCTTCTTTTGATATGAAAAAACTTATTTTTGTTAACGTTTCGTTGTTATATTACAACTTTGTCAAAACTAATTCATTAGTTTCATGCAAATTGATGAAACATTGCAAAATAACGAGGTAAGTACTCGATATAATAATAGAAAGTAAATGCGGCTCAGAATGGCTAAAATATGTCCAAAGTGATCCACCTACAACTGATTAGAGTAGAAAATATTGAAGATCGCAGAGAGTGTCGTGATAAAATTGTAGATGTGAAGTTAGAGGAAAAAACATTGTGCCAACCTGAATTGAATAGAAGTTTAACGAAAGAAGGTGCATTCTGAGAGTACAAGGGGGTTTTGAGAGAAAAAAAGCAAAAGCAGAGGCCTAACCCAATGGCCCGTGAAGACCATTCGCTTTTTCGAAATTCAAAACTTTCAAAATTCAAATTTTTCGAACTTTATTTTCCAGTCTGTTTCAATTGAAAAATACTTTTCGATGATGTTCTCAAACATGATCTATATGGGTTGGCATTACAGTAAAATATCATTAGGTATTATATATCACTCCAAACTGATACTACATCTAGAAATATTTGAGGTATCAAGTAATTGTCTATACTTACCATGGTGTATCTTTTGTATACCTTAAACATTCCTAAAATTTCCATACATTCCCTTTGTTCAAGTTTCTTCAGATTCAAGTTAATCTATCAGATTAAGAATAAAAAACCAAATAGTTTCGCCTATTTCCATATTTATTTGGAACACACTCCATGAGATATTAAATTCTACACGACGAATAAAGGCTATCAACGATATTCAGTAGTATATTCCCACAATCTCGAGTATTTTCAATCTTTAATTACGGAAAATATTGTTCTGCAGTCATATCTACTGCTTTTTATACTCGCAAAATATTTGTCATTTTGTATAACTGTAATTCTGCGTCAAGTTAGAAAAAATTATAAATTGCTGTAACAGCTAAAGAAATAAAGGAACCAGAATTTTTCCTCAACGTTTGCTGACTCCCACCCTACTCTTATGTGATAAATAAACTTGCTACCTCCTTTTCTCCTCATTTGCTAAAACTCTGGTGTTGTTATGCTTGAATTCATGTTTTTCAATCACTTGATGAAGTTAATACAATTAGATAGAATATAAACTTATATTCAAACAATGAAACTTATGATTTTCACTTTATTCACTACATAGCATGATGCGCGTTTGTCGTTACAAACGACTTCTTCAGATGCTTACAGAATATAGCTTATAGAATAATAGTTATTCTGTAAGCATCTGGAAAAGTCGTTTGTAACGACGAAACGCGTCATGCTATGTTTTCAATAAAGTGTAAGTCATAAGTTCAAGTGTTTGAATTTAAGTTTATATTTCATTATAATGGATTTATATCAAGTAAACGCCAACACTATCAAATACAATCAGATATTTGATGGAATATCATGGATCTTTTCAATTTTGTACAAATTTTTTCTTTTAGATGTTGTGTTTCAGTGAGTGTTAATTACAGGAATATATGCTTTCAATATTGCTGCAATATTTATGCTTAGATCTGTTATGAGAGTGAAGGAATGAAATAATTTTCGTGGAATAAATTTTTCGTTGAACTGAATTTGTTCAGGTATTATGTCTTAAGCATTCTTCGTGGAAAATTTATTTTAATGATCTCTGCACGAAATTGATTTTTATTATGCCCTTTTTCATAATAATCAGTTTCTTTCTTTTCAAATTGATATTCTTTTATACCATCCTATTAAAATTAATTATTATTCTAAATAAAATTTTCACATTTCTCAAGTTCAGAAAAAGATTCTTCTCCGAGTGTTAATCGAGAATTTTCATACTATCAATGTAAATTTTCGAAATTAATTCAGCTGATATTAATTTAGACGCAAAAATTGAATAATCATCATCATATCTTTCCTAGGTTATAAATATATTGTTATGTAAGACTAATTACATTTTATTCGGATAATTTCATTACTAATTGTTCAATTACAAAACTATAATGGAAAGAAAGAAGTCCTCTTTGAATTATACTTGGAGAAGGAATTCCCATCACCCAACACAGTTAATTTGTTGATAAGTTTTCAAGACAATTATTTTCATATTGAAGGTAATTAGTCAGCCAGTAACCAGTATCTGCCTCCAAAAGCAGTTAAATGATGAGTTACGCTAACGTATTAACGTAAATTTATTTAAGTAATGATGTGACCTGAAAAAGGTGAATAACTTCTGAATTATAACGGACATCTTGAAGTTTTGCCAAATCATAATATTTAGCGGATTGCCTCTGTGGATCAGTCGGGAGAACACCCGTTTATGGTGCGATACGATTTGAGTTCGAGTCCGCTGAAGGCATGGGTGTTTGTGTTTGTATATGATTTGAATAGTTTAGTCATTATAATTGTAATGTACATTTACCCAAAAAAAGGCCTATTGGCCGTTCAGAACCAGCGTCAAACTGTAGGTCCACTGAATTGAAAAAAATCTTATTGAGTCTACTCAATCAAATATTAATCCTTTCAAATTTAATGGTCATCAATATAAAAGGTGTTTTTTTAGAGGTATAGAACTTTAAATTGCAATAAAACAACGATAGATCATTCGATTGACAAGAATTTTTTTTTCGAAAGATAATCTTGTGGCATTACATTTTAAATATGATTTCTGGCATATGACTGCCACGGCTGGCTCGGATGTAGTCCAATCTGGACGTCCATTTTTCGATGACTTTTCCAACATTTGTGGCCGTATATCGGCAATAACACGGCGAATATTGTCTTCCAAATGGTCAAGCGTTTGTGGCTTATCCGTATAGACCAATGACTTTACATAGCCCCACAGAAAGTAGTCTAGCGGTGTTAAATCACAAGATCTTGGAGGCCAATTCACAGGTCCAAAACGTGAAATTAGGCGGTCACCAAACGTGTCTTTCAATAAATCGATTGTGGCACAAGCTGTGTGACATGCTGCGTCATCTTGGTGAAACCACAGCTCCTGGACATCATGGTTGTTCAATTCAGGAATGAAAAAGTTAGTAATCATGGCTCTATACCGATCACCATTGACTGTAACGTTCTGGCCATCATCGTTTTTGAAGAAGTACGTGACCAATGATTCCACCAGCCCATAAAGCGCACCAAACAGTCAGTTTTTGTGGATGTAACGGTGTTTTGACATACACTTGAGGGTTATCTTCACTCCAAATGCGGCAGTTTTGTTTGTTGACGTAGCCATTCAACCAGAAGTGCGCTTCATCGCTAAACAAAATTCGCTTTTGAAAATCGGGAACAACGGCAATCTCGTTTTCGGCCTATTCGACGAATCTACGCCTTGCTTGATGATCGTTTGACTATTCATGATGAATTGCCAAACCAAACTGAGAATAAATCACTTCTCAGCTGTTAAATCCGTCGCCATCTTCAACAGTAATGCCAACTTAAAGTTCTATACCTCTAAAAAAAACACCCGTTACATATGTCACAAAAAATTGAGTTGATATTTTCCACTGTTTAAGCACAAGAGATTATACATGTATCAATTTTATATAGATCAGTAATTCTTAAATGGTGGTCGTGAACATCATTCGGAATGGTCCAAGTAGTCAAATCAAAATTGAAAAACATTGAATTTTTAATAATTGTTCTCTTATCGAAAAATAATCCTCTGCTCGCTGTAACTCGATCACCAAAAATTATCAGCAAATAAAATCCAATATGTATAACTTGAAAATAAAACATTCCTGTCATCGAATATGTGAACAAAATGTGTGTTATTTATGAAGAAAACTCTGGTAATAACTTATATTACCTTCAAAGAATTAGTAATCTATAACAAAACAAAGATATTGTCAAGTGGTCAATCATTATTGAAACGTTAAGGGCCACTGATATAGACCATTAGGTAGTAGTTAATTGAGTCAGATTAGTTAAATGCTGAGTACCCTTCGGAAGCTCATCATTTTCAAGAATTAAACATGTTTAAATCCGAAAAACGAGATTCGCATTGCCGGAAAATTATTGATTGGTGACTCCGACACTATCTACCAATTTATCGAAATTATAGCTTACATAAGAACATAAGTAATCGTTTATTATTTAATCGTATTCATGAAAACCACCACGCAGTAAAACGCTTCTGAAGCGGGTGAAATAATTGCTAAATTATGGTAAATTTCCTTTTTTCACCTCATATTATAAATATTATGATGATTACCTATAAATCATCGGTTGGTCTGTAATAGGATGGGGAATTTTTTAATGGTGTTTATTTTTCATTTAGTCCACTGCACCTCACTTGCTGGCGTGCATGAAATTATGTGCATAATACATTGTATTAACTGCATTCCGATTTTATTGTGGGGAAATCGCTACGCCAAGTGATCATGATATCAGTGGATGGATACGTGAAGAATGTGCACTTTTCCGTCTTGAAGATAGCGATTAGAATAAGGCTGTGTTCTATTGCGTCTCCCAGCAGACTAACTTGTATTACCGATTTATTTGTATAACCCGATTTGTATACAATATAATTTGTATAACCGGAAATAATAAACAACTTAATAAACAAAATACTTTATAACGTTATAATTTTGTTTAGTGTCATCTTTTCGTGAGTGTTTAGTTTTGTGAGGTTAGGGGTACTCTTTCGTCCCACTGTTAAGTAGGTCTGATTGTCATGTTGTGTTGTTTGTAAGACGATGGAAGTTAACATGACTGAAAAAAAGTTGGCTGGTATTTTTTTCGAAAAATGATCAGATATTAATTATCATCAAGATAGAGACGTGTTGAGACGTTTATCAATTATATACTTTTTCTTTTATGAAATTTTGTTTCGAAAAAAGGAATAAGTATCCAGTATTTGGGATTATGTGATGATCGTTGAATTCTTCTGGCATTTGTTCGTTTTTTGGAAATTGTGAACAGAAGAAGTGCCTTTCAGGGGATCAAAGCACGTGTTCTTGATATACACAACAGTATACCTCACACTAAATCTTTGCGGTTTTTCGTTTTCGTTTTCATTTTTACGTTTACTTTTGGATTTCTCCGTTTTGTTTTTTTGAGTACTGGAATTATTGAGAATCACAATTTGGAGAAGGTTTGGTAGAAGATCTTTGGGCCTAAAGCTGGAAGATTGAGTACGCTCGGTGTGGTGAGAGTATTCCAGTACATTGTTTGCAGAGACAATTGATATTTGATTTTATTTTTATTTTATTAACCTTGAGTTGACTTTAATTTAATAACTGTTTAATTTATATGCTGAAGATTCCTTTTTATTAAAATATCGATTATATATATTTTTTTATTGTGACGATTAAGTCCTTTTAGCTAAGAGAGAATTAATTTATCTTTTATTTGTTTCGATTTCTTTTTTTAGTATTTCAAATTATTTTAATTTTCCTTTATATTTAATATATATATATATATATATATATATATATATATATATATATATATATATATATATATATATATATATATATATATATATATATATATATAAGAAAATGAACACTATTCATTTGAAAAATTGAAATAATCAAGAGAATGTTACAGTAGAGCTATAAAATATAGTTTCTACTAACATTCTCTTGATATTTCAATTTTTCAAATAATGTTCTATGTTCATTTTCTCAAATATTTCATTCAGTGTCATAAGCACAAAAAAATTTCATTTCCTTATATATATATATATATATATATATATATATATATATATATATATATATATATATATATATATACCATAACATATTATCATTTATTGAACCAAGTGGATATTACTGATAGGGGGTACTAAGATTAAGACTTGTTAGATCTGGTGGAATTGTTGTTTGATCCTCCAGAAATCCTCCAATTCAATTGTACCGAGAACTTTCAAACCTCTGGCGCCTGTCATTAAATTTTTCTTACATAATTAACCCATCCCAACTTCACTGTAGCTAACTGTGGTGTGGTACAATTCATTCAACTTTCAGTTCTCGCTTAGCTCAGGTTTTGAACCAGAGGTTAAGCGCAGGTATACATCTTGTGTGTGTTGAGATCGAAGTTGTATACAACTCTATAAAACTATATAGTAACAGTAAGTTATAACTTTTCAAAAGAGAGGTTTCAGAAGTTTATCCTCTTATTAAAGGAAAGTCAATATATAGTGTTATAACATATATAGGGACACCTAGTTTAAAATTGAAATCACTTTTAGCAAGCTATGAGATTAATATTTCTTTTCGGACCACTAATAACATTGGTAAAATAATCAAAAATAATAAATCAAAAATTAATTGAAATCCAATGTGTGGGGTTTACAAAATTAAATGTGGCAGTTGTGAAAAAAAATTTATATAGGAAGAACTTTGAAAAATTTCCAAATTAGATTATCGGAACATAAACGTAGTTTTGAAAAACAGAAAACAGGTTCCCATTATGCTTACCATTTATTAGAAGAAAGTCATATATTTAGTTCAGAGTTTGAAATATTAGAGAGATTAAAGGTTCCAAGCTAAATTTTCTAGAATCATTACATATTGATAAATTAAAAAATTCGGGAATTTTACTCAATAGCAAGTTAGAGAATAACACTAGCCCTCTACTTAATATGTTCAATAAGAATATTTCAGTTAGCAGATCAGATTGATTACCTAAGTTTTAGTTAATTTACATTCAATTTTATGTTTTATGTTAAAAAAATTTTGAATTTCCTTTATTTGTTCTTAGAAATCTTAGTTGTATATTTGTACCTTTCCTACATTTAGTTGGAATGCCTGACTTAAGAAATTGATTTTCTATGTTCACCTCCCATTTTAAATCCTTTTTTTAAATATTAGTGTATTCTATGGTCCTCATTCCAAGTTAGTCATAGAACATACCTGGTATGTTCTGTGAAAATAGCTATAAGTACTGACTTTGTAAAATTACACATAGTATTAATCCAGCATTTGATAAAGAAGAAGTACTTCGAAACGTCGTCATGCGTATTTTATATTAAATTTTGAGAAAATTCTAAATATTGTTTTTTTATGGATATTAATTTTCTTCAAGTATCGTCCTCATCAATTATTAAGTTCTATTTCCCGAAAGGAACGTTTCATTTCTCTAATTGAGTTTGTGCATGTCATAATTTGAGGTTATTACACTTATAAATATTATGTTTGAATCAACCCATGAGCTAGTGGTGGAAGTGAAGGTATATTCAACGTGACCATATCCCGCTTTGAGCGGGACCATTCAACTCTCCCGGTGTCCTGTAAAATATAACTGAGGATATGTATATTTATCTCAAATTCAACCTACCCAAAATTGAACTCGTTAAATCAATTATTCGCAGGCAGGATTGAAATGGGGTGGGGAGCTCACATCTATAGATATAAAAATGCATCGGAAAATGTGTTGATAAGCTCATAACTCAACAACGCCTGAACCATTTGTGTCAATTCTTTTTTTGAATTGAATATAAACTTAAATTAAAACACTTGAACTTATGATTTACACTTTATTGACTACATAGCATGATGCGTTTCGTCGTTACAAACGACTTCTTCAGATGCTTACAGAATAATATTATTCTGTAAGCATCTGAAGAAGTCGTTTGTAACGACGAAACGCGTCATGCTATGTAGTCAATAAAGTGTAAATCATAAGTTCAAGTGTTTGAATTTAAGTTTATATTCAATTATAATGGATTTACATCAAATAAATGCCAACACTATTAAATCTTTTTTTGAATGTTCGCTGAAGTCCAAAGATGGTTTCTGCGGCGAGAAAAAAAGAAAAAACAGGCCTTTTCTTTCTCCCATACAAACATTTTTCAACTAAAATGTAGTCAATGTGAACTTTATTGCTATTTAATAAAGTTCATATTGAATCACAAGCACTCACTTGGTCTAAGCAATGTAGGTGTGTTCATAACGTCAAAGAGTCCATTTGCACTTTATTAAAACTGCACAAAGTTCGAATCCAATCATATCTATCAAAACAGTGTGCGTGTGCGCGTTGGAGGATCTAATGTCGCGTTCCGAAACTCAACAAAAGTGATAATATCGCGAAATCCGACCAAATTGAATAGACAAAATGTAAGAGCTATGGATCATTAGTACTGATTTTCAATTTCGTCGGCTTCGCGATATTATTTCTTTTGTTTTAGTTTCGGCACGTAATATAAAATGCATCATTTTTCACGTCATTACATCACTCAAACACAAACTGCGTTAACAGAAGTGTTTTATTATTTTGAATTAATAATTTAATATTTTATCGGTGCAAAATTATTTAAATACATAATAATATTGTGTAAATTAAATGAACACCGAATCTACATATATAAAAATTAATCTCTATTTCCATTGGTCACGCCATCACGCGTGAACGGCTGGACTGATTTCACTATTTTTTTTCGTTGTGTTTGTAATTGTCAGTAGAATGTTCTTATGAAAGAAAAAGTTTGAAAAATTGCTGGGAAAATTAGAAAATTTAAGAATACTTAAATATATATATATATATATATATATATATATATATATATATATATATATATATATATATATATATATATATAATAAAACACAAACGGTTTGACTTTTCAACTAACTTTTTTTTTATTATCGAATTTGAACATATACATTTAATTATGAAACTCGATTTCTCTCGCATGACCATCGCGTGCACGTTTTACGAAGTCCAATCGTTGAACCCAATTTTAAACCACTTTTTCGCATAAATCGGTCGAAATTCCAGCAATTTCGCGTTCAATATTGACTCTGAGCTCTTGCAACGAAAAAATATGGCCCAATGATGCCGCCGGCATGTAATCCGCACCAAACAGTGATTTTTTCGGGATGCAACGGTGCCTCATGAACCACGTGTGGGTTGCTTTCTGCCCAGTAACGCATATTTTGCTTGTTGACAAATCCATTTAGCCAAAAGTGAGCCTCATCGCTGAAGATGATTTTTCGGTGAAAATCTGCATCATTTTCGAATTGCTCTTGAGCCCAATTCACGAATCGGCGTCGCTTCAAATGGTCAAACGGCTTTAGTTCTTGTGTCAGCTTGATCTTATATGGATGTAAGCCAAGATCTTTACGCAAAATACGCCACAATGACGTCACATAAAGGCCCAATTGTTGCGAACGTCGTGTGAGCGACACATTCGCGTCTTCTTGAACTGAAGCGCTGGCGGCTGCGATGTTTTCATCACTTCGAGCACTTCTTGCTCTCACGGGCACCGGGACATTATGTAGCGAAAACGTAAACTCAAATTTTGCCACTAGACGGTCGATTGTCGAACGGGCTGTCTTGTTAAATGGACCGTAAAATGGCCGTAATGCTCTTAAAGTAGCAGAAACAGAACGATTATTTTGATAAAAAATTTGCACAATTTGCAATCGCTGTTCAAGTGTGTAGCGTTCCATGATGAAATGTATACTAATGAAGTTTCATATGTCAAGAGAACAAGGAAAAACATAGCGTCGTTCGCCGCCCCTATCGGAAAAAAGTTGAAGCGCACCTATTGAAAAACCCGTTATATATATATATATATATATATATATATATATATATATATATATATATATATATATATATATATAAATGAATCCATGTTTCCCTTGGTCATGCCATCACACGTGAACGGCTGGATCGATTTCACTATTTTTGTGTAAAATTATAAAATTTAATAATACTTAGTTAATTATATAAGAAAGAAATCATTATTAATTCTCAAAAAGGGGATGTAAAAAAACTGAATATCTTATTACGTTTAGTTCAGAGCTATCACGACGAATATCGAAACTTGAATTCAATATAAAATTTTTGTAAGTTTAAATACACTAACATACACGTTACTAACTTAGCACGTAGTATATTTGATCATAAAGAAGAATACTTACATAGTTTTGTTTAATTTACAATTGAAATTTCGTTTTTAAAAATGCTATCTATTACGTAGATGTACAAACTTAAGTCGCAGAACTTGCAATGCAGCAAGTCAAAGCTATAAAAGATCAAGTCAAACTGACGAGCAACGCAAAGCTCGGAATGAAGTTGAACGGAATCGATGGAATCGAAATTAACAATATGAAAAGGTTGCGTTTAACTGCTATCGACCAGCATTCAAATATAACGTTGAAATAGATTGCAATTCACAGCAAATCGTTGCAATTGTACCAATGAACGTTGTGTGAAAATATTGCAAGGCAAAATTTAATTGTTATTGATGAGAAAATACTATCAATGATGCGACAAATTATTGCGCGTAGAGTCAATTCAAATAGACGCTAATGGTATAGCTACCAGAGCCACTATATTTATTGGTTTACGACAATGGACTAAATTCTGAAAATGTTTTGGCTTATATCTAGCATCATCTCATGTAATTAATGATGAGATATATGGGACAAGTACTTGCTACGAAATAAGGAACATGCCGTTCAACTAAAGAACGGACAGGTTAATCACTTTCAATACATCAAACGTGATAATATAGAAGTTTTTCGATAATTCGACTGATTTGAAATAACAGGAAGTATTGCAGTCCCTTCTTGAGTGAATAAGTCCCTGGCTCCACACGGAATAAATATTAAAAACAAGATAGTGTAGCACAGATAGTAGAACATGTCTTTCCGGCTTTTTGAAATATAGTCAGAAAAAATAAAGGGCCGTACAAAGTTGGCCGGGTAAGCTAGTAGTCTATAGACTATAGTTTAGATCGCCTTATAAAGTGATCAAAACTTCCATTCGCCTTTATCTTAACTTGGAATGCATAATAGTGAAAATTTACTCATTTTTCTACATCTAATTGATTAAAATTGATCTACATTGATTAGAATATTTGACAGAGTTTTGTGATTCGACCGAAACAGAGTATCATTACTGTTGGTCTACAGTAAAACAAGGTGACTTTAGTTGATTCCAACGCTTGAAACAGTTATGAAAATATTTCAGCATTTGCGCAAATATTTTCTCAGTATCCAAAAACGCCCAAATATTCTAAAGACGTTCACCGAAATTCCCAGTTCAGAATTGTGTTTACATTTTCTTGACACACCAAATGCGACCTTCCATGAAGTTCTGTTGAATATTGAAGGAAAAATGTGACGGCCATAGAGTCAGACATTAAAACTAATCGTGTACGAAATAAATTGGACTAAATGAGAAAACGATTTTCCTGCCCTACATCGTCCGTAACCTGTTTGTAAAATAACGACAAAAAGGAGGTGCTGTTGACCAGCAGAATGTAAAAACTCAGAGGCTGAGTTTTATGAAACAAAGAAAGAATTTTTGGGGCAGAGGTGTCAATTCAACCTAGCACTAGAAGAATTTGAATGGACAAATTTAACGAAAATGCCTAAGTGGAAAGTGGTACAGACACTTTTGGTTGCAGGATGGAAACTTTTCGACATGAAAAAATGTATATCTGGAATACTGAAAATGTTTCTACTGAAAACCGTTTGGTCGAATTGTTTCAGCACTTTCGTACCAACACTCTTCATTTGACAACTCTATTATTGAACGCGTTCTATGCCCAAGTCCGAGTAACGCACCTAAGGAAAGTGTTGCAACAGTTTTTTTTCAAATGAACAAAATACAAGTGATAAAACACAGTTAAATGTCATTAAACACAGTTAGAAGTGAAAGCTATTTTGATTAAGGTGATAAATATAAAAAAATCTAACAAGATCGGATATGTCGAAACAGATTCGTTAAGTTGACAAATACAAAAATAGGACTTGCGCTAATGGGGCTTAGAAAGTTGTGCCTATTTAACTATTTTGTATTAAGTTCTCTGATTATATTGTGTTATTGTATCTTCTATAATGCGAAACTTCTAAAACCCCAAACAAATTTTTTGGTATATAAATCCGCAGATGTCCCACTTCCGTAAAGGAAATAAATGGTCACGTTGAGTTTACCTAACTAGGAATCCGTGAGTTCGAACCCGGATAAGACACCGATGTTTGTGTATACGAGGGGTCAACTGTGAAAAAATTTTAACGAGGTTCTCAAAAAAATCATGATAAGTAAATTAATTACTATTAAGTGCTAACTATTTATCGAATGGTTTCAAATAAAATACGAATTATAGAACACAAGTTTTAAAATTAATGTCAGAAATTGCATCGACGGTCTTGAGCCAGTTTTATTAGTTTGGTTCTCGAGAAGACCAACATATTGGAAGAGTGTCTACGTTAATCTTTAACGATATTTTTTTTTCTAAAAATTCATCTGTGAGAAAGATGATTCACATACGCCTGTCGAGACCAACAAAGTGTCCAAATTGATAGTTAGTTTTTTGCAATTTATTGCAGTTTCGAAATAGTAGGTCCAGAAATTTCCGCACATATTTCCATAAAAATGGTACATAGTTCAATCTATGGAAGTTTCGTGTGTAGAACAAAGTTTCGAAAATATAATCATATTGGTTAGAACTAATTCCCACAAACACACAGTCACAAGTTAGGTAGCAAACTAATCGAACCATATCAAGTGTAGGTACTTGTAAAAGAGGTTAACTAGCGAACTCAGAAAAAATGAGTACTGAGATAGATTCTTTATGACTTAAAGATTTTATTTCATTTAATAAAGGTATAGTTACCTTATCTACCTATAAATTTATACTTGGTATAATATATATAACAATATTCGAAGGTTCGAGGTTCGAGATCGACACACGTTACCCGCCAAAATTGAAAATAAAAAAATGTATTTTTGAGAAGCAGAGATTTTTAAATTAGCATAAGTTTCAGTTTATGCTTAGTTAATTTTGGTTTAATTTAAGTTTGGTTCGTTTGTCGTTTGGTTCGACAATTTATCATGATTAGACTACCTGATTTAAAAAAAAAAGTGCACGTTTCAAAATTTTTCAATTTCGAAAATTGTGCTCCGTTATAGGTAAAGCTTTGCGTTTAATTCATGCTGCTCATACACACCAATCGAGGGAATGAATTAATTCGGGAAATAGTGGATCGTTTTTGAAACACCTTCACGATAAAAGATAACAACAAAGTTCAGTGCACACTGAAAAACACCACAACGATTCTTCGACGACCATTTAGCAGTTGAGCGTAATATTGTATGTAATCGAATGGTAAGAATTCACTTTGTTCATTGATTAAACTGGTATCCATCCGTTCAATGGACAATTTTTTCACGAAGATCTCTTCGTGCCTATAAGATAAAAGGTATTGCAGCTAAAAGATCATGGCTTTCGCTATTCTTTTGGTGAGTACAATGTAGCAAATTACTATATCGATCCACAATTCCACATGAAGATTTGAAGTGAAGCAAACTTCAGTTGAAAAAGTGCTGTATTCTTTGAAGCACATTTTTCAATAAACAAAATTGTAGTATTTGGAGCAATGATAATAATCCATAGAAGCGACGCTATATCCAGAAAGAGTCATCGTCTAGTGGACTAGAGAACTCATTGATCGTTAAGTTTTTGAAAATGTTGCTTGTCAAAATCGTTAGTCTTCGCTGAACGGAATAGAAATATGATTACTAATTTCTTCGTACCTCAATTTAGAGGCGAAGAAATAGTTTATTTTGAAGACACGTGCTTTCAGGGAAAAAGAGATTAATAATTCATAGCATATGAAAAAATCGATCCGTTAAAAAAAATTTTAACGACTTGGACTTGAAAAGTGGCCACCAATTAACCAACAATCTTAGATTGTTGTGTGAATCAATCTTTTGTTCTAGATCTCTTTGTTGTAGGTACGCATTATAACTCAAAGTAACAAAAAATTGAGCCAGTTCAGCTGATTGAGCAGTTCATTATGTTGAAACAAACTCTAAATTTGAAAATAATTTCGAAAATACATTATTCAAGGCTTATGCAAAATCAACAAATTGTTTATTTCTTTTTTTGACTATGGATTCTTCCGTTTATGACTGCCCTCGATAGACGCTGATGGTCCCTTTGGTTGCTAGTCTTGTAGTGATTCAACTCTAGCTCGAAGGACCATGTATAGAAATTTGGAGTGCTATTCCTCACAAGGAAATTTCCCCCTGACAAGGCCTCAATCTGCCTACTCCATGTCAGGGGTTTAATTAGTTGCCGACTGATGGACAACCAATTTAAGGCTCAATTCTCCCGTTTCCTGGACGGTATGATTCCTTTAGGTATGAAAGGGTTGCGGTGCTGACAACGCCTCAATCTGCGTACTCCTTGTCAGGCAAATGAGTTGACTACTGATGTAGAACTGCTTTTATTAAGAAAATATGGACGTATTTATACATAAAATAAAACTACTTACTCGCTAAAATGAAGTTCGTCACACTCATGCGAGTATGGTGAACCCATAATATTTGCAATAGTTGCGTTAACCTACATACTTATTGCCTTATACATTATTATAAAATATTTCCCTATTCTAACTATGTAAATCTTTCAAAATCTTCAAGATTCTGAACAATTTTTCTTTATTAGTTTCTATGTCTCTCATAATAACATCTATATTCCAGAACCCATTGTTTCCCTTTAAACTATTAATTGTCCAAGTTATAATTAAAAAACATATAGAGAAAAACCAAGTGATCATTCGCAGTGATTAGATTCTTTCGCTTTTATGACGAAGGTCTCGGGTTCAATTCCTGAAACTGGCATATATCCAAATACAGCTATCTTCAGAAACGAAATGTTAAATCATCGAGTAAATTATGCTCTCAAAAGCCTCCAAAACGAGCCGTTAAGAATCGGAAATAAACAGTATATCATTTGTTATATGAAACGTTTGAACTGTTACATGCAAATCACAGGTAAATGTGGGAGATCGCCTACATCCAGTTGAATATGTCACATCAAAAATAAGAAGCTGGAAAATACTTTTCGAAAGTGTTATTTTCTCAATACGATGCACCCTTCCTGAAGTGCACCACGTATAAGCACCAATAAACTCATACAATTCGGGGTCTATCAAATAACAAAGTGCTAAACAAGATCTCTCGAACACGACACCCCTGGGCGCATTTACTGGATCATATAAAGCCGCCGAAATAGAAGTTTCCCATGTTTTATACAACAATCCACTATATAGTGGCCGCGAATTAGACAGGACTTTCAAAGTGTTGTCAGTTTGGCTTTGTCGTTGTTGTTCGTCTTGCGTTTATAACCTTCTCCAAGTTGGAAGTTTGCGAAGGGGTATAAAGTGGACCTCGTTTCATTCAATAGATTGTATTGTTAGGAAGTTTTCTTGTATTCTATTCGAAGACTGCTTGTTCAACTAGAATGGACTGATAAAAAGACACTCAAAGTTTTATTTTGTGCATGGTAACACATATGGAGTAAATTAAAAGCGTTTTGAAAATAAATCAATGAGATCAGAGTTTTTTGATGAAAAAGTTCAAGTGAACAAAATTTCGTTTCACAACAAATACATTTTTCAAAACGTTCCTCCCTGAGTGACTCATTTCTACGTCACATTTAAATATCTCAGAACTCTCATGAAAAATATGATGTGTCATTCAATTATGTATAGCTAATTAAATTCCTCACAGCAATTTTTCCGACTTGGAACAAAATTTGACTCATTTTAGGTCAAAAGTGGGAAGATAATTTACTGTTATCTCGGTAATGTTTGACTCTGATTTCATAACGTTTTTATGTAGTAGATAGGCTAATGTCGAAGAACGAAGATGTGTTCGGAAGTTTTTGAGAGAGCATTTTTAATAAATGAATGCGGTCTTTCAAAGCTTTTATGTGTTGTAACTGGAAATAAATTGATAATTAAGACTTAACTTCACGATGAGTTGATACCTAGAAATACATCGACGAAAATATTATTAAATATTCTGAAACATTGGGTGGAATGTATTGAGCGTATAACAAATTGATGAAAAAAGTATGAAGTAAAATTTTGAGATTCCAAAAGAATTTTCAATATTTCGAGGTGTTCCAAAATGAGAACATGGATACTAATACTCTCAAACTTCATAGAAAATTAAATCAATGAAAAACTCAAACAAACAAAAAATGAAGTGTTCTCAAATTTAAAAGTTGTGATTAGGAGTAAGTTTTGTATTGATAGAATTAAAGTTATATCTCAGCACTGTAAATCTATAAATTCAAAAGGGATAATTGATTGATTGAATAATGAATTTAAAAATATTCACCAAATGAATTTCATTGTCCCCCTAAAGAAACTTCAAAAATGTAGTGATGAATAAAAAGTCAACTCTTGACAATTTTCACAATATTTAATACCAATTACAGAATTTCAATTTTTATTTCATTTAGTTTTTCAGGTTAAATTGTTAGTAAAGTCTATTCAACTGTGGTTTGAAATAAAAATTTTGAGAGGAGGCCTTGCATTGGAGGTATTTTGGTAATGGAGATGGATGCTGTTTATTCACTTTCACTAATTTACTTTTTGTATTTAATTGAACATTCGGGGAAACTTTAGGAATAACTCAGACAGATGAAGGATTTAGAGAATTTATGACACCATTTGTAGGTTGGAAATTCACTGACACTGCTTTCTCTTGTCCAGCTGATGTTGTTAACAATCCTTGTTTTATTTGTGAATTTGACCGAACCACATACATTACTTGAGGAGTAGTTGAGGAAACTACAGTTGGTAAAACTGATGACATTGTTGTTTTTGGAGCAGTGTTTACACTAACTCCTTGTGGGAATATAGACTTAACATTATTTTGATTTGCATTTAATCTTTTATCATCTTCATCTGTTAAGTCAATAAATGGGCCTTGGGCCTTTGTTTTCTTCTCTGGAGTTGCTTTTGCTTTTGGTGATGGCCTGCTAGTTGAACTGGTTTGAGATGGAGTACTTTTACTTGCAGTTCTATTTCTGGTTTATAAAATTTGACTCAGAGTAGTTGGTTTTTGAGGACTCTTCGGCAATAATTGTCTGATTACATTATTATTTGGAGCTATCCTTACATTTCTATTGTTTGTAATCGGATTCTGAATAGCAGTTTGGGCTTTTTGTGGTGTTACTTGACTTAGTCTACGTTTATAGACTGGTGAATCATTTCCTTGTGCCATTCTGACTTGAAGTCCTACCGACCTTGTTGTTTTCACCGGTATTAAGGGTTTAACGTGTGATGTTTAAGAATTATTTTTATTTGAAATCTTTAATCTGTATAGTTAGAACACTTTGTTCCTTTATTTAAAATGGGTGAAGAATATTCAAAAAAATATATTTGCCATTGGTCTTGTATATAAATATTGTATGAGTCTTGAGTAGAGCAAATATCATTTGATCTGAAAGATCGATGAGGCATCAAGTGGTTATTGATTGCGGTTGGTCTGTTGAAACGATCCTGTCCATAGCCACAGAGTACGACAGTATACGACAGGTCCTACTTCATTTTTGATAATAATAATAATAATAATGCTCTTATTTGCTTATATACATTTGTAACAATGTTCCTTAAGCATCGTCCTTACATACATACGGAAAATAGACAATATTAAAATAACAGTAATAATAATAAAATCGTAAGTTAACATGACTCATACATTGAAACCGAAATAATAAAAACGTCACATATGTTCTCTCATCTCAATAATAAATTCCTCCACTGTGTATGTAGAGACGACCAGAATAAATCCCACACATGTTTCTTGAACTCCTCAGTGGCAAATCTCTTATATATATATATATATATATATATATATATATATATATATATTTTTTTTTTTTTTTTTTTTTTTTTCAAATGTAATGGAATGTTTTAATTCATTTTAATGCCATTTTTATGTTCTCACAAAAATTTTCGTATTATATAAGATTGTTGATAATTTTTTTTTTATTGAAGTGATACTATTAATTTTCAATTTATCGTTGAGTGTATGGTAGACTTTAGGTAAATAAAACTCACGTTACAACTCAGCTGTTAATGATCATGCTTATTTTTAATGGTTTCTTACTCAGGTATAATACACATTAATACAGGTAGAAATTCACACCTTTACTCGAAATATAAATCGCGACAGCTTACCATGGACTTCGCCTACCGATAATTCTTATAGCGCTCTTTTGCATTTCAAATACCCTTTGCCAGTCGGAAATCTGCTAAGCAGATATGATATAGAAGCCAGCTTGTTTGTAAGTTCGTTAATGTGCTTCTTTCAGGACAATCTGTTATCCAAATATATTCCTAGGAATTTCACACATATATTTTCTTCCCGTTCATTCAATGAGAGTTAAACTATTTCTGTTTTATTTAGGTTAAGGCTTAGGTTATTCCCTGCAAACAACCCATGAAGCATCTGCAATGTTGCCTCTGTATTTTTTTAAAGTCTTCCAATATCAGAATCCTGTCCGAGTAATGTTGTATCATCAGCGTACAGCGTACTTTTTCATACATGAAAATCGATGCAGTGATAATGATATTCAAAAATGACTTTTCAGATTATCTTACCTCAAAAATGATTTTATGGGCAGGCGACAACAGCATGTTCTCTTGAAGCAGATAATTTTCTTGAGTGATCTTTTGAATAATATTCACAATAGTACAGGATCCGTGGCCTATTTTTTCACCTGATTACTATCAAGCTAATTTTCCGTGAGTAGCTTCATTTTGATAAGACGCCCAACAATTTCCTGTGCGAAAATTTTTGATTGTGGTAGCTAACAGAGGTAGCAATGATAAAATATGTCGATTTGATGATTCTTCAATATTTATTACTAACTGAATTGTTTTTATTAAATCTTATGATAATTATCTAAATTATTTGAAAAAATATTTGTCCTACAAAATCTATGGTTTCATCAAAGAGTCCTCCCCTCCAACATGTATTGATAACGAGATCACCAAAAATGATTACTAACCAGCTGATTTTTTTTTTATTACTTAGTTAATATTTATATAATGTAACGGTCATATTGTCCTACAAATTCCGTGGTATGTTATCCGGGTCCTACGCTCAGAAATTGTTAATACCATATGACCATTTTTCTCATTACTAACTGTAGGACAAATATATTACATAATAGGATAGTGTGTTCAGTGCCCAAATAAAACAATGTCCTACAAAAAAACAGGTATGTATCACTAGTCCGACAAGAATTGTCATTTTTTCGTTTTCCTATTTCTAACATAAGATACAGTGAAAAAATCAAATTTATTATATATAATTTATTAATCAAAACTAAGATGCAACACCAAACGTCGGGTCTACCATTGTAGGAAAAACGGGACTGTTGATGTTAGGGAAATCCTTTTTGAGCTTCCTCTACAATTCGCTCGCTATTACTATGGTATTATATTATATATTATATTACTATGGTAGATAGATAGAACGACCGGCACAATAAATCGCAATTATTTTGTTAATGTTCTTTTGAGGTGGGGTTTGGCTTAATTTATTGATATTTGAACTTGTCTAGTGTGATTATAATTCAATCATCCATCAATATAAAACAGAAGGGCAAAGGAATCGTAATTATGGTAAGTATTAACCTACGTTTATGTATAGACTTATTTGGCACAATAATTACTGTTCAAGTAACATTATAAACGTTTTATTATGAAAAATTTCTCTTCAGTACTTATTAATTTCGAAAATTAATGAGTAGCATATGTTATGATTGAAATTGAACTTATTGTAGAAAATGTTACGCGGGTTCGAAACCTATTTGCCTAACTGAACTTTTCGGCATATTATTCTATGAAAAAAATTACTGAAGTAAAAAAATCTTACATTCACAAATAATTTCAGGAACCTCAGTAAAGGAAAAAACTTTCGAGAGCGTAATTTCGACAACAAAAACGAGAAGAAGAGGCACACAAAGAAAAACTGGCGGGTTCTTCACTAAAATTTTTTGACCAGCCAGATAGTAAGGAAACGGAATGCCACGAAGATATCGAGGTAGCTTGCAGTAGCACAGCGTTAAATCAAAGAGTTATGGAATGAGCTATATACCAAATCATATATTAGCTATATGAAAAGAAAGATATATGTTCTTCGGAAGAAGCGTCAAGTAAAACAAGAGTAGGTACTACTGAAGAAACTTAGCAGTTTATCTTCATCAGTATCATGCAGTACTTTAGATTGTGGTGATGATCCCGGTTTGTGGCCTGCAAGCATGAGTAATGATCTTGTTCATATTTTGGTTAATCCTGGTTCCGTACAGGCGTCCAACTGCAACTTCCCAATAAATGATTTACAGACAATTATTATTATAGAAATCTTCCCAATACAGAAAAAATTAACAGAGAATGGCTTATTTACTCTATTTCGAAAGATTCAGTATATTGTTTTTGTTGTTAAGTATTTGGTAAATCTGCTAGTAGTTTGTCTACTTTGAACGGTTTTTTGGATTGCCAACATTTGTCATTAGCATTGGAAAGACATGAAACGAGTGTTTTCCACGGCGAAAACGTGAAATCGTGGGTAAAATTAATTAACATGTTGAAAAATAAAACTACTGTAAATCAGATGCACCTGAGACTATTAGAATCGGAAAGAAAACAATGATGTTATGTATTAAATAGTGTTGGCGTTTACTTGATGTAAATCCATTATAATTGAATAGAAACTAAATTTCAAACACTTGAACTTTTGATTTACAGTTTATTGGCATCATAGCATGACGCGTTCCGTCCTTACAAACGACTTCTTCAGAGTATCCTGTTAGCATCTGAAGAAGTCGTTTGTAACAACGAAACGCTTCTTGCTATGTTGTCAATAAAGCGTAAATCAAAAATTCAAGTGTTTGAATTTTAGTTTATATTCAATGGTGTGATTATTAGAAAGAATCATAGGCGTAATCAAGTGTTTCATCTCAGCAGTGACTGGCATTCTGAGGGTCGTCAAAAACATTATATGATCATGATAATGGTAATTTTTTAAAAGCAATCGAAATGATAGCATCCTTTGATTCAGTCATGCGAGAACATATTAACAGAATTCAATCGTCGAAATCAGAATTTCACCTGAGCGGTCGCACAGTTGTCCGAATTACTGGTGTTCGAAATTGTTCCACGATTTACTTTCGAATATTCGCACTCGACCCATCAGTAAGTCTCAGATGATCTGAGTGGGATCAGAGATTCCTACTGAAAATTTTCCGATAGAAAATATTATTTATGTTTTACCGATATTCAGACTTTTCCAAGTATACGATCTAACATGTGTTTCTTCTGTTAATGTGAGCACACATGTATCTATATTTTTTATTAGTTTCAACCAATTTGAGACTTGTGTAAGCTTATTTATGACATTTTGTATTGAAAACAATAAGATATTTACTTACTCACTTGCTAACATCTTTTAAATACTCAAACAATTTTCATTATAGCGCCATTTGAAACCCATCAACTTCTTCGCGCAATTAAAAGATAACTCGACGATCTGTCGAGGAATAAGAACAAACGACACAGGAAAAACGACGACAAATTGGTACAATGCCAAACGCTCGCCAACATTGAAAGAAACAGAGAGATAGAAATTAAATTCGTAACTGGAAAGGAAAACTGGGGGAAGAATTGGGATCTACCCTCACTTAGAAGCGTTACGCGTCGTTGAATACTATTTTATCGAAACAGAAGTACTGAGGAGAAAGCGAATTCGGAAAATTGAACAGTGTTTTAAATGCAAAACCCGAGAAGCCAACAAAAATATACATACATTGAATATTAGTGTTATAATAGAAAATACACCAGCAATTTAATATTGAAGGTCAACAATGTTCTTTTTTAGCAATTTGCGGGACTTTCATTTATAGTTAATTTCAGTTCAAATTTTTGAAACAGAAGACTTTGAAATAATTGATAATTGAGAACAAACTGAATTGACAGCTAATAATTGACTTTCCCAAAAATATCTGGAAACATGTGTATAAATCAACTGGAATTATTACAGAAATAATAGCAAATTGTTCTCACTGTAAAAAAATTTCTCCGAACTTTGTGATAATAACGTAGTAAAAATCTATTCGTTCAGTTTTCACCATGATAAATTATCGCGTACTGATGGATCAAACAAGTCCAAGAATTTTTCAATTCAAATCAATAATATTAAAAGGAAGCATTAGTTAAGTATTATCTACACTGCAACTAAATAGTTCGATATGAACAAATTTCACTATTACTGAAGAAGTTTTAGATAGATAAAACTATGTGAATTCATAACACATGTGAAATAAAATTCGGAAATAAACTCTTTTAACGCTTCCTTCTGAATTGTTTCAATAAAACTTCTCAAATAAAAAATTCTCAAGATAAAAATTTTATACTGAAAAAAAAAATTTGCTCTTATCGAATAATATATGCTCTGGATTTTTTAACTTAAATCCATAATTTAAAAACAAAGCATCAGTTAAGTATTATTAAATATCAACTTAGTAATTTAATATGAACAATTTTCACTATTACTAAAGACGTTTGGTTAGATAAATAAACTCCCATGAAATGAAAATCTAAAATTGACTCCTATAAAATAACCGCATATACACTTTCAAAAAATTACGAAACATTTCACCGAAAAATTTCTGACAGTTCCTTCTAAATTGTTTCAATAGAATTTTTCAAATGACTCGAATAATTTCCCGATATTTAATACTGAAAGAAAAATAAATTTGCTCTTATCGAATAATATATGCTCTGGACGTTGTCCAACCACAATCCCCTTGTGTTATAAGCTCGGAGTAATGTGGAAATTTCCTGATGGGCAGTGATATATTCTAGTAGAGCATTTCACACATGTTACCACTGGACGTTAGGGGTGAAATATATTAAACCCAGGTTCTCAAACTGTTGTTTACTTTGCTTGGCCTGTGTTATATTTTCTTGAGGATACTGAAGCTCGTGAAAAAAGATTTATCGGAAGAATCATCATCATTTCGACTTCCAAAACGAAAAAAATGCATGATTAAACTTCTCCAAAATGGAGCGTCTACGGTAGAAAAAGAACGCTTAGATGTTCAGGGTACATCACGCCCTCCCCTCAGCTCTGATCTTCAATTGATCTGAAACTCATATAAAATAAATAAACAGCATAAAGCATATAAACAACATAAAACTAAAACTGAAACTAAAGAGCTATGTATGAAGAGTTAAAAAGAACGAGAAATATTTATTCATTCATTCATTCAAAATTACAACTCTCAACAGCTTACGAGTGGATAAGCCAACTACAAGTGGGAAAATACTATGAAATTTAAAAGTCATGTGAAACTGAAAATGATTTCATAAACTAAAAACACACTGAAGAATTACAAAGAATATATTTCAAAGATATAAGTCGATGAGACTTACATCGATACTGTTAAAAAACTGTGAGACAAGAGCTAGCCTGATATCATTAAGCACGCATGCAAATATATCAATATTCGACAGCACGCACCATGAACATGGTCAAATCCACCATAAATTTTATGAAGCGGAAAGTCAGAGCATTTTTAGAGCCAGAGATGAATGAAACAACTTTCTTATTGCGACCAAGTCACCTCCAAACTCGAAAATTTAAGATCAGAAAAAAGAAAAAACAATGAACAAAAATCTATTAATTTCCTCAAAGACTTGTAGAAGGAACAAAACTGCTTTTCGTCATGTAACAATTTATTCCAATACAAACCGCTTACTAGATGCATATAAAGTGTAAGGAGAAAATGAAACCCCGATACTAAATTATGTTTGAGCTGAAATCACTCATCAGGTTGAAGAAGCTAGTTGAAAATTAATGAAAATTGATCGGACTGTTTTATTTCATCTAAAATAGGTTAACTATCAGAACTTATTTATAATTATTGTGGTGTTCGACCACCTACTAACACTAGTTTATTACTTAACTGTTGAGATATCATTCCATTTATAACTTTAAAAATAGAAGTACATACTTTGTAATATAATCTTTGTCTTATAGACTCTAGCGCTTCGAACATCCTCTCTATTTTTGTATAGCTGTCACATTGTAGTATAACTGTCATAACACGATTTTGCGCAATCTGTAATTTTGACATGTGCGTTTTTTTACTATTTATAATTAGTATCTAAGGATTTGTTGAATATTCTACACTTAGTCACGTATATCCAATTAAATAGATACAAAATGAACCTTATCTCCATCATATAGATATAACATTGGCTATCAACAAAAGAATGCCGAATACTCTATGAAAAAACCATATAATTCAAAATGGTTGAGGATTCGAAATCTACCAAGATTAAATTCTGTACTCAGAAGGTTTCTATGTCAGGTGCCTTCTATTCTATGGAAGAATTCTACGCATGTGACAAATCCAACATGGAGTTGTAAAAATTTTAGCTACTTTCAAAATTTTGTCTCAATTTGTCAACTAAGTGAGTATCCAGTCAAAAAATTGATTTGAGTGTAAAATAGAGAATAAGTGTATAAAAGTAGCTTTAGGTATGAAATCAATTTAAGTAAATGAAATAAAAATTCAGTGTGTAGTGTGATTCCTGCCCTCTGGAGCTAGCTTACGTTATAATATTTCTGGAATCAATAAATATTTACTTACATCAACTTGAATTATTTTTTCGATGTCAACTGTGCATAAGTAAGTATAGTACACCCAGATTTGATTAATCGGATTGAACACAGGAATGGTTTCTTCAGAGTCACAATCGTTTCGGAACCCCTGGTCACTCGGAGTCGCAAAAAGCTCCATCTTTCATAATCTAGTCGCGGGAAGAATTCATAAGGCTCGCCCGTCAATATTAGATAACCTTGCGGCCGGGGAACAGTCGCGCTTATTCAAAAGCCATAAAGCCGCTTTACCACGTGATTTACGACCGGGCTACCGAAGAACGTCCCATCTGTAAGTATTCCTAGCAAAAATTCAGGTTGGTAGTGACCGCCCAACCAATCCCAAGAAGGTATTAAGTCTTTTTATATCGGTAAAGTTACTCGAAGTGAAGATAATCACGAACACGAAGAGCTCCTTAGTATTGGCAATGGTTTCACAATGCTATTAAAATTGAAATGGTGGATCGATGCTTACAAATACTTGTGGTTTTTTCTGCTTATATACTTTTTGAATCGAAAATTGTAAGTATGAAATTATTAATAGGCATTTAATTTCGTTTTCATTGCATCAGTAAAACAACATTCTTCTATTCATTGAATGATTGAAAAATATCATATTAAAATAAATTGAACTCTTGGCTTAATGTTTCACGATTTATTTAACAATATGTATAGTCAACATGTTTCGAGCGTTAGCTCATTTTCAAGACTAAACTACTATAAGAGATGTACAACAAATTTATATCTACAAAATGGATTTGAGTAGGGAGGATAGTTGAAAATCTAATTGTTCATTTACAATTTCTTCTTTTCTCTTCCAAGAACTGCTAATTTCAATTGCTTCCAGAAGGTCTAAACGTTTACCTTTATTACCTGAGTGTAGGCATTTAGTTTTATCATAATCTATGAAGTGATTAGAGCTAATACAATGTTCTGAGAATCCAGTTTTATTACATTGTACAAAATCGACCTTTTATGTTCATCAACCCGAGTTTTTATTCTTCTACCTACTTCATTTTAATTTCATGTAATACTTATAAATAAATGAACAACAGGAAAATTTATGATAGATGTTTGGCCATTTTGAATTCAAAGAGTTGTGATTTTCTTTGTTTTTGTCTGAGCATAAACTTAAAAACCGACAAAATGAAACGACAAAAAAAAGTTTGGTAGATTCTATGTTATAAATTCCAGAAATTGTAACTTATCAATATGCCTATGTACTTCTAGAGATATTTCGAGTTCAAACACGTATAAACAGCTTAAATGGTTTTTGGTGAGCACAAAGTTTTCTAAAAAATCTAAAAACTAATACTTGGGGCAAAATGATGATAAAATTTTATATAAATACATAAAATTGTGATTGAAACCTGAAATCCATTTTTAGAATTTCATTGGAATTATATATATGACTTATATGATCAAAACGTCTTATATTATAGCAAAAACGTATGCAGGTATTTTGTAAAAGTTGTAATTCGTTTTTGAGTTGTACAGTTAAACAGGGAAAATATGCGGCATCAGCATATTCACAATGCCTATACATGCATAACACTATGCCACAATGCATAATACAATATACAATATATAAAATATTTTTCAAATTCCTGAAAATGTGTATAATTTATTAATAAGTTTACAAATACAGATGTTTATTCGTAAGAGCTGGAACATAGAGAAACAAAGAAAAGAGAATATATTCCAGGAATTGAAATTAAAATTGAACAATGAAACCGTGTAATATAGGACAGGTATAACAATCAAGTTAATTCACAAAAGACTTCCGAAGATTGTTCATTCATGAAAGAAAAGACAAAATAGAGTGGGTTCACTTAAAGTGAACCCACTTATTATTCAGATATATCTCATTCACAATTATTCAGTTCATCTTACAATCGAAGTATTGTTGATAAGGGAAAGGTTGTGCTGACTTATTCAAAGCTAAGTATAGAGGTTTTTGGAAAATTTTTCTGGTGTACATGTCTGTAGTACCAAAGGGTTGTGTTTGTTCCATACTCGTCGTATTGTGATTTTGTTATAGAGTTTATCACTTTCACATTATGTTCATTCGGTTAAAAGGGAGGAGGGTAAGCTAGATATTGCTGTTTACGTTTGGATCTCCTTGAATTATGTATAATTATATTTATAATTTTTTGTTGTCAAATAAAAATTGTTATTGATTGTTAAACATAAAAATGGATAGGAGTATCATGAAAGCACTGTAAAATCTGGTTCGTACGAATTTGAGCTTTCAATAAAGACATTTTTATGCCTTTTTTCGATTTCCGATGTTTCGATTTTTGTTCCGATTTTTATTATTATCATCATCATTTATGACTACATAAGCTATAAATTTCGGCCTTGTTACACTGACCGAAAATCTAAATTAAAATTTTGAATAAAAAGTACAATCTTTGCAAGACTCTTGCAGCAAGACCCAGACCAAGGCCATGTTTGCTCACGCAAGATCAATACCAAGACTGCCTAAGTCTCGTCTTGGTCTTGCTTTGGGCAATACTAGGTACGTCTTGTATGAAATTAAAGTCGCTCATGTCGGCGTACAATCAGTATTTCTTTCCAGGCTGCAGAAAATATTTTTAAAATTAACAAGAATAATAAATAAAAAATACACAGAAATAAAATCAATGGAGTGTATAAAATAAACTGTGTTTTCTGCGACAAATTTTCAGACTCAAAACTTTCAAAAATTTCCCAATTAAAATATCTGAACAAGAAGTTTCAGAAATAATAAAACCGATTCTCATTATGCCAACCACTTGATACAGGAAAACCACATATTCAGTTAAGAGTTTAAAATATTGATCAGAGAGAACAATGGTCTCAAATAAAAATTTTTAGAATCGTAACGAATCAATAAAATTAAATATTCGGGACTTTTACATAAGAATCAATCAGATGCCAATAATAGTCCTTCACTTGATATATTCTTTATTAGAACTACAAGTAGCAGGTCAGAAGGACAGTCCCCTACTCAGTTTTAACACCTACTTTTTATTTACTTGTGTTCTAGGTGCTCATATAATTTTTATTGTTTTTCTCCGCTTTATTATCCAGCTTGTTCGTTTAATATCAATTTCAATTCTTGAATTCTTTTACTTTTCTATGTTATTCTACGTTCCGGCACTCTAGAGTAGATATACACATCTGTATTTGTAAAATTATACCAGTATTAAAGAAGAAGTCGTACTTCCAAACACGCGTCATGCATGTCAATTAAAATAAGAAAATTTTTTGTTTCGTTAAAAACAAGAATATTTGAAACATATATGGGAGAAGCTCTATTGCTCTATTGCTCTTTATGGATGTATAAAGAAGAGTGAGAGGATCTGAAATGAGACAAGAAACACAATAGCTACAAATAATAATATGAAAGAGAACATATATAATAAACACGATCCAGCAATGAGTTGTATTCTAAGAATGATTTAAGCACTGCATGGTCGATATATCTTTTTGAACTACAACCAAAAATCTGATAGCCTTAACCTTTCTCGTGAAAAAAGTAGCAGAAGCAATATTCAAATCCCTTATAACTTCTGTTTTTTATTATTATAGTTTCGAATATTAGGTACAATAAAATTATTCAAAGTTTATAAGAATTTCTTACCCTGAAGTTCATCCCAACCCTACCATTCTTCATATTTGTGTAGCAATTTCATCAAGATCGCTAGAGATCACTTTAAACAGCGAGTCGAGACGCTTCTCCTAGATAAACCACCCCCCACGAATATATTCGAGTGGAGGCATTTAGTGATCCCGGAGTGAATTTGTCACAGTTAGGGGGAAGCATCGGAATGCGTACAAGGGGTTGCCCGTGTCGGTGACATCGCATCAGTCTTTCTGGAATTAAGATGCAGTCGCGCTCCATTAAGGGTTAGTGCCGTTATATTTCATTTTACGTCAATGGGGGTAACAAAAAATTTGCATTAGAATTGAAAAGGGACCTGATAGGGATTCGCGATTTTCGAATTGAAAATTAACCAGCCAAATTTTCTTAGGAATGTTTTCTCTCAAGGAATACAGAAAATAACACGTCAATATCCACTATCACTATGTGAATACCTCAAATTTGGTTGAAGTATCGTGATATATGAGGATTCTTAATTCACCAGTTAGACTTAATTCTCGAAATGAAATCATACTTATTTTATGCCTGTTTAACTATCTGTAGAAAAAAACGGTGGCCTGTTTACATTTTGTCGGTAACCACGTTTGGAACGGTATATCCCACATTTGGAAGAAAACAATGGCATGTGTTTCGAGCTAATTGTTCGTCATCAGTACGGTGTACCCAAGTTGATGATTGGTGATTAATATGCGAAAAAAGATTTACGTCGCAACAATGACAAATTAGGAATTTTTAACTTCACAAAATATTCGTTTTTATTGATAATAACTATCAAATAAAACATATCAAGCATTGCTTTATCCTCAGATGCTAACTGAAGAGTACATACTTTCCCACAAGTTTGTAGGTAATCTAAGATATCACTACCACAGGAGTTAGAATTGTTCCATAGTACAACAGAAGTTCGTCTTCTAAACTCTCACATGAAACCAACTGGTAGCTTTTCGTTGAATATCTCAAATAATGCTAGTTCTGCTAGAAACTCGGATTCAATTCAATAAACGTGCAATATTTTAGTTGGTGTATGGTCTTGAGCCAACAATTTTGCATGAATTTTCATGCTTACAATCTTAAAGGCAATGAACATCTACTTTTGGTGTCCCTATAAATATGGCGCAAGCTTCAATGCAATAGATCATGACAGATTATAATAGATCATGACAGAGATTTGAATATAGTTAAATTTAATTTGGCCATGATTTTACATGACTACTCGGTGCATCAAAGTTGAAAATTTCAAACTTTTGGGGTTCTTGCTCATTTGGTTGGCATTTTTATAGTCTAGGAAACCATAGAGGCTGGACCTTCACCCATCTGATGATGCCTATTTTTTATGATATACCATTGATTTTTAAACACATCCATGATAGCTTGACTGTAGAAAAGTGTTCATGACTGTTTTTAATTTAATTAATTTCAAAAAATTTTTTCATCACTTCCACTAAGTAAGTTCAAAATGTCTATCAGAAGAAAGATAATTTAAATACGAAAATAAGAGTACAGGATTGCTAGCAAACAACTCTTCGTAGAATATTCTTGATAGACATTAATGTTGTCTGAAAGTCGCACACAGCTGCTATATTGTTTCTTGTTCTATCACACGGACCTAGGACAATCTATTTTCTCTCTCGCACATATTTAATCCCTTCGATTTTTATACTCCAAAACATGGAAATATGCTCTGAATGATTTCATGAATGACGTGTATATGACACTATTCATATGAAGCTATTTATATGTATGTCATTCATATGACATTCTAGTATAAAAAATCATTATACTTCTCCTATATTCACTCCACATTAACTTACTTGTTAAGTATATGGTCAAATACATCAGTCTCGAATATAAAAAGAGTTCAACGCATGCAGAACAGGGCCATAAAAGCCATATACAATGTGCCTTACAACACTTCTTCAAAAGAACTACATAAAATTGTCAACCTACCGAACATTAAACAAATGAAAAAAATTGAAGACTCGAAAATGATTCATCAAATAGATAACAAACTACTGAAAGTAAATATTTCGCTCAAAAAAAGGGTAGAAATACATGATCATAATACGAAACACATTCTAAACTATCAGCTGAACAATAAAAGAACTAACAATGCATTACACTCCCCCATCTACCAGGCTACCACCTACTACAATAAATTACCTACTCAAATAAAAGAGCAACAGGATATAAAAAAATTTACCATAAAACTAAGGGAACTCATTATGGATGAGTATATATCTATGTTAACATCAAACATGATGATTTGTAGAATTATGTCTAATAAATAAATAAATAAATTAATTAATGAAGCTATTTATATGAAGCAATTTTTTTATTGAATTATCTTTCTTCAAATGCCAATTTTTATTGGTTATCATATCGGTGAAGTTATAAAAATCGACTTAGAGGAAGCGATAAAAGATAAATAAATTCATTGAAAATAATTGAATTAAAAATAGCCATGGACATTTTTCGATGACATCAATCTCTCATAGGTGTGTTTATAAATCATTAATATTCCATAAAAACTAGGTCTCATTTGGTTATGAGATAGTGAAAGTCGATATCCCACAAGCTTCTCTACTATTACAGCTTATGTCAAGATTATATTATGAAAATTACTTCAGAAAACAGTACAAAGTTAACTTTCACAAATTGCAAGCTACGTTAATTACTTTGCACTAACTACACCGGAAAAAATATCATTAGGCTGTTGATTGATAAATGCTTCTCTGCTCCCCTGGACCCGAAACAAGTAGAGGAAGAGCATAGCTTTCGTATTCGCGTTAATTTCTCAGATCTAATATCGTCGACGAATAGGTTGATGCGCTTCTGCTAATAATTTGGAGAAAGAAACGAGAAAAATCATTAGCAACTCATCCCGAAACACTGAATCATCCGGGCAATTAACTCATTTGGAGCTCGTGTTTCTCTTAAATTGCTTTCTGTGTAGGTACTTGCAACTTCCCGTTCGTCGGGCTTTTCCGAATTGAAATTGTTGTGGCCGTTTTTATGGGTATTTTATTGAAATGTGAATTGAAAATTGCCGATTAATTTATTCAATTTTCGGCCTCTAGCAGTCATACAACTAATGGAATTTGCGCATGAAATTCGATAATCTCTGATAGAGTGATAACTTTGTAATTTCGTGTCAATAATGTGTCATTCAATCTTTTTGGCACTATCTAAATATTTAAAATGATTGTGAATTTGTGAATAATTTTTTTATCGCTCCTTTTGTCAATTTAGCCGACTGTTAAATTTTCATTTCTGAATTCTATACAATTTCAATATAAAGTCTGAAGAGGTACTTTTTGTGGTGGGAATTTAATTGCAGATTGCGCATGCCTTGTGTCAACTGAAGTAACATTCTTGTTCAGTAGTGTTTGACAATTCATAATGGAAAGACTTAGCCCGGCAAAGCGTCTAAAACTTGTTCAATTGTTTTACGAAAATGGGCGTTCTACGAGGAATGTGTTTCGGGCGCTTAGAGCAAGTTATGGTCCACATATGCGGCCTATCGAACGCACAATTCGCTCTACCATCAGTAAGTTTGAGACCCAATTTTTATTACTGGATAATACTCGACCAAATAGACCTCATTCAGCACGTAGTGACGGAAATATAGGAGCGGTAGCGGAGAGTGTACACGAAGACCGTGAATTGTCAATTCCTCGCCGTTCTCAACAGCTTGGTTGAGAACGGCGACGAACTTGGTTTAGTCGCTGGGCTCTTGACAAGCTTGTAGAAGATCCACTGTTTTCGACAAAAATATTGTTCTCCGAGGAGGCCCATTTTTGGCTTAATGGGTTCGTGAATAAACAAAATGCCCGTATTTGGGGTGATGAACAACCCGAAGAACTTCAAGAGCTGCCATTAAACCCAGAAAAAACAACAACAATTTGCTGTTTATGTTATTGTTTATGGGCTGGTGGAATAATCGGTCCATATTTCTTCAAAACAGAGGCCGGCCGGAACATTACTGTGAATGGTGACCGTTACCGCGCCATGATAACGGACTATTTGATACCAAAAATTGAAGCCCGTGGTCTCGACGAAATTTGGTTCCAACAAGATGGCGCCACTTGCCATACTGCCCGTGAAACCATGTCTTTACTGCGAAAGTGATTCGGCGAACAGCTCATTTCACGCTTTGGACCAGTGAATTGCCCGACTAGATCATGTGGCATCACACCTCTTGACTTTTTCCTTTGGGGCTATGTAAAGTCCAAAGTTTACATGGATAAGCCGGCTACAATTGAGGCATTGGAGGGCAATATTACTCAAGTCATTGGCCAAATACCACTCGAAGTACTCATACGCGACAATGAAAATTGGAATGACAGAATGACGTTGTTAACTCTACGGTTAACTCGCGACTACCGCGGACAACATTTGAAAGAAATTATCTTCAGAAAATAATTGTAAATAATGGTTCTTTTGTTTGATAACAGAGATTATAAAATGAAATTGTTTTTCTTAATTTTTTTATTCAAAGAAAGTACCTCTAAATGAATTACCATTTATATGTATATATCAAATATTTCAGAAAACTGTAGGACATTTTTTCGATAAATTTTCGTATTAATCAACCGAATATTATAGCAGAACTTGCTATGTGAACATGTACGTATTTATAGTCTGAAAGCGAGTAAACATCTGACGACATATATTTTAGGAAAGCACAAAATTTTCTCAGTGAGACAGTTGTCTGTTATTTTTGGTAGTATCAGAAGCACTTGACTTTCAAGGCAGAAGGTTCCGCCGGTTACTTTGACCTGGAAAAATGCAGCATCGCGCGAACACAAATATTTAGAACTTCTTTTCAATATATGGTATTAACTTATTTATATTTACTGACAATTCTTGGAACTGATATACATATAAAAATATTTCTTGAAAAATGGGTGATAGGTACTGTCATTACTGTAGTATAGAGGGAAATCTGCCGTTATAGATCTATATTAGTGTAATAGAAGACATAACGAATATATAAATGATCTTATTTTAATTGTTTCGTTATTTGTGGTGAAATATTCATGATAAACGAAAATATTGATTCAATTATGAAAAAGCAGTAATAAAAAATGAAGAATTGAAATATTCATAACCCCTCTGCCGTGTCATGATTTTAAAGATAAATTGACATTTGTTGAACAGAAATCTTGTACGGCGTTATCGTTAATACTAGAGCTCTTGGCCGATGTTGAAGTTTGAGAAATAGATGGTTCTGTTGATGAGCTACTGGGTTCAGATGTTTCTGGAGGATCTTCGGTTTTAACAGTTGATTTGTTCCCATAAACGAATTTTTTTAACGCCGTGAATGTTCTGTAATATTGGCTATGATATTTATAATTATAAATATCATTCGGTAAAACCATGTCTCCTTATTTGAAGTTATGTTTTCGCAAGCGCAAAATATTACGACATTTTTCCATAGTTTCGTCAATTAATAAAAATACTCTGTCCCTTTTCTCTGTAGCACAAAACACACACTGCATTTCACCTGACTTGATAAGGTAAATCCAATCGAATTAAACAAATAAACTGTTATTGGCCAATATTTCGTGAGTTTATTGGGATCACTACATGCACTGATATACCTAAACGTTCTTGAAAAGTATATTTGGGAATTCGATTTGTTCTAGGGTTCAGAGGCGACAGAATTAGTATAATAACATAAATATCATGTTTTGTTTAGACTACGAAGTGCACTTGAAATTAGAAAACGTACTAGGAAGGAACTAGGCACTTATAATTTATTACTTATTATTATTACTAAGAGAACAGCGAACGTAAAATGAATAAAAATAATTTCAATAAAACGAATGATAATGAATGAAGAGGCCATAAAATGGTAGGAAATGCAGAATCATTTTCGGAATAGTTACAATGAAAATATGAAATCTAACAACCTACTTACCGAAGGTATATAAAATAAAAAGGGATATTCTACTAAAAATCAGAAAACATTATCTCGAAGAAATGAAAATTCATATAAGTTATGTGAAATTATGTACTTTATTGAGTGATAACATGAATTGAAATTGTTAATATTATTATCGAATCAACTGAATTCAAATTCGTTTAAAAATAAAACATTATTTTCATATTGGTTTTTTCTTAATGAATGCCAATTTTGCCTTGAAAAAGAATTGAAATGGAAGGAATACGACAGTAATGTATTAGGAAGAAGAAAGAGAAAACAAAAGTCCCTTCATTTCGTATATACTACACACAGGTATTTGCACGGAAAAAAGTGTTTTTTGGTCTACCGGGACAAATCAACCGGCAAATCGGTCTGCTATTTCGTTTTTGAGTACCTATAATAATATATTTCAACATATCAAAACCGCAGCTTTCCTAAAATATGTCTTTTTTTCACCAAATTGTCACACCTCTTATACCTGCGCAGTACCGAACCTACCGCGACTTCGCTAAACTAAGTCCCATTTCATGTATGGTATGTAGGTAGGTATAACTGTCTCACTGAGAAAATTTTGGGCTTTCCTAAAATATGTATCGTCAGATGTTTACTGGCTCTTAGACTACTACCGTGTCATGCTTCATTTATTCTTCATGTGATTATTGTTAGAGATTATTAAAATCGATCATTGCTCTTCAAGTCTCTGAGGTATTTGAATGAAAATACGAAGCCTGCCATCTCTGTTTGGAAGCACGCACTGAATTCTTGTCCGAACATCATCATATTCAAGAGTTCATTTTGTTTCTTTGATTTTTTCGACATTCGCAATATGATTTCCAGATCAGATTTTGAATTACGGATTATATGCATGAATTTCGAAACTAATCACATTCTTCGCTTGGGTGCGTTACGAATCGATAACACAAAAGGACTTTCAATCGGATGGAATACAGCAATCTCTGCGTGGATGAAATGTCTACAAAGTCTGTCATCTTTGTATGAAAGACTGTCTACACAACAGTTGTGTAGACAGCTCCCTGATAGTTTTATCTGAAATATTTCGAAATTTCGATTAAGAATCTCAGTATTTACTATTATCGAATGACCTGTGAATCTTGAAACTACCTATATTTTTGCCCGCCTGGGCGTGATCTGGAGCGATTAGGCATGAGATTATTCGTACACATTGCGGACAATTTTCTGTAGCGTTCGAATAAAATATCTACATAGCCTTTCCTCGCGCTACTGTTGTTATGAGTGGGAATCTTGAACGCTAGGGAGAGCTTATACGTCTTTTCTCCGATAGAGGGAGCCTACGTGAATAATTTCACTAGGAAACATTCCTTTCAATTTGGCATAGGACCTATGTTCGTTTTGAAAGTCATCGATTTTTGATTGATAGATTAAATATTGACTGATGACTCATAATAATGATGAAACAATTGTATTCTATTATCATTCAACAAGATCGATGAATTTTTCGAAACGCTCGCAATACTCACTTTCGAAAGTGATGGGTTCGTTCTCGTTGACAACATTTCGATTGAGAGTCTCAGCATTTACTAATATATATATATATATATATATATATATATATATATATATATATATATATATATATATATATATACGAAGTAGTAAATACTGAGACTCTTAATTGGATTATCGAAATATTTCAAATAAAACTCACAGCGAGCTGTCTACACAAATGTTGTCAACGAGAACGAACGTATTACTTTCGAGAGTGAATATTAAGTGCGCTTCGTAAAATCATCGAACTTGTTGAATGATAATTAAATACAATTGTTTCATCATCATTATGAATCATCAGTCTTCTTTAATCATCAAGTGTGTTTGAATGAAATGTCAACAAAGTCTCTCGTACAAATGTTGCATTGAGTAGGAATCTAGAATGCTCGGGGGTGTTGTAATTTTTTTCTTCGATAGAGGGAGCTCACGTGAATTTTTCACCAACTAATGTTCTCCTCACTCGAGTATAGAACCTGGAGGCGTCTTGAAAGTCATCGATTCAATAATAATATTATAATAGAATAATAGGAATTTACCAATATATATTTATATATTAGTTAACATCAATGTTGCCAATAAATCAAATAGATTTCGAAAAACTTCGAAAAAATTTATTTTTATATTCATTTGAAATACAGTTTCTTTTATATGTTATTATATATATGATATCGGAAAAATACGTATGCAAACATTATGAATTTAATTTGAGACGATTATTCTTGTGACAATATTTGAAATAACTCACTGTTTGAAGTTCTTCAAATTTCAACCGTGTGTGATTTTTAGACACACTTTTAGAGATAACATCAACATTTCGTATTCTGAGCATTTGTGTTTCTTTTTCGCCCTTCTTATAATTTCAGGGAATATTTTCATTATCTGGGTTCCGTATTTAAACTAAATATCCTGTGTTAATTAATGCAAATCTGAACTGCGCAATCCGCACCAGACTCCAAAACCACTAGACTCATCCATCGTTACGAGATATTAATTGCGAACAGCCATTATTATTACGACATTAGCACTTCGTGAACAGCTTTTTAACGGGACCGACATTTACATAAATTTGAATTTATCCATCGAAATTAGTCGGATGGATATTGTTTGTGTTATATGCACCCGAAAATACCGCATCCGGAGCGTGAATTTTCCGGGAAAACATTCGTTAATTCCAGAGAATAAATTAGAAAGAGGAGGGTTTGATATTTTCGTTATAAATGTCCATTTAATTGAGGAAGAACAGATTCTAACCCAGGTAGAAAATCTTCAATTTATGAAATTGAAGTGCATAGTAAAATTTAATATCAGTGAAATCTTCATCTCTATATATATAAAAATGAATTGCTGTTCGTAAGTCTCGCCTAAAACTCCAGAGCGGCTGGACCGATTTCACTAATTTTGGTCTTGAATTATTTGTTGAAGTCCAGAGAAGATTTGGAAGGTGAATAAATAGGCAAATCCTCGGAATTAAATATGTGTCCCCTTTCGTTCAGAAATCAAGTTCAAAGAATAGTTTAAAATGAATAACCAATTAGAATTTTTATATCTTTCTTACTACATATTTATTCTTAAGGGGGTAAAAAATTAACTTAATTTTAGCTAACTACAGTTGTTAACTATCAGATTATGTTAATGTAGATTGATAAATCCTAAGGTTTGTCACAAATTGAATTTGTGAAAGCTACCATAATATTTGACATTTGACAACCAACTAATATATCAATCTATCCTCTATGACATAGAGTCTATGTCGATCGATCCCTCATACATAATTTTATTATATATTATATAATAAAATAATGAATTGAAACATTTGGATTGAGTTTCACTGAGTGAAACTTAACAACTCTACTTACGAGTAAGTTCCGGGCGGTTATCCCATTATTGAGAGTGATAACCTAATTTCTAAATCAACTTTGAATTCGACGAAATATCAAAATGCATCATTTCTATTTGGAAATTTCTGATTTCAAGTAGAAATTATGCTTTCTGAAATTTTAAAATTATTTCAGAAATTGATGAAGTTCTGATTTAATTTTGAAATAAATTGAAATCAGGATTTTACAATTAGAACTAATGCATATTGATTTTATGTCAATTCAAAAATTAAATCAGAAATTTAGGTATTATTCATCATAAGGGACTAACCACCCAAAACATATGTAGAGTTGATAGTGTTTCAATTTCAATTTATTATTAATATACTGAAGCTCAACGGCTGGATCGACTTGAGTGAATTTTTGTATATACATTCATTCGTTTATCCCAATAGCTTGGAATGTCATGACAGGACAACGCCTGTCGGGTCCGCTAGTCTATATAAATGAATTGCTGTTCTTCAGTTTCGCTAAAACTCGAGAACGCCTAGACCGATTTGTCCAGAAGTCCAGAGAAGGTTTGAAAGGTAAGTAAATATTAAAATGCTGGGAATTAAATAAGAACAACAATTTTGTTTTTTCTTTGATGTGTCCCCCGTCGTTCAGAAGTCCAATTGAAAGAATAGTTTAAAATGAATGATCATGATGATAGCGAGAAAGGTAGTAGAAACAACGATCTCATTCACCATATACATATACTGTTTTATCTACTTTCACGCCAAACATTTGAGATTCGTAATTTTGATTGATAATCATGTATTTATTACGAATAATTTCAATATTTGGACTGTTGTCATTGTTTGGAATGCAAATAAAAATAAGTGTTACTGTACTATTTCACACACACACACACACACACAGCCGTTTAGTTTGAATGCAAAAAAAATAATATTTCTGTTTGTCAGGTGGTTGTCGAATATTTCAATTGAAAGTTATAAAGTTATTTGTCATTCTTTCAGTATTATACCATTATTACAATTTTATTATTATCAGATTGTGAGAATTTCATTTGCTAGCATTATTTTAAAATCTCAATAAAGAGACGAGTTAATAGGTCGTCGACTTAGTGCAACGAGCTTCCTCACATGCTAACAACACTGATGACCAGTGAGAGATAGATAATAAAACAATTCGTATTGATATGACATAATTGCGATCTACAGTGAATTAAAAAGAAGTAGCCAGGCTTAGAATGGAACGAGTTCGGGCACATCAAACACAACAACAGCGAACAATGAAATCGAAGGATTCCGGAGAAGCAGTGCTCCTGTGAACCTGGAACGAGTAGCATTCCTCTACGATCCGGAAAAAGATTAAAGGTCGATAAATCCGTGACAATTAAGGAAAAGACAAATTTTTTTAATATTCTAAAGCGTTAAAATACAACGGCGAATCTACTGGTTAATTTTTTGCAGGTAGAAAAGTAAAACTGCCACAATTGGCCTCACCATCAGATTGATTATTCTCATCGATTTCTGGAGTGGGAAATGAATCTACACACTTCTTGGTCAACATCCAAGAATATATCATTGCTTATGAGGGGATATCAGAAATAAGTACCTACTACAAAATTACAAACCTCCATTTCAGCTATAGAATTGACAGTTTGACCATTTTGGAAACATTAAACGTGTTAATATATTAAATTATTGATAATTTGACTAATTTGAATTTGCTGAAAGTGTTACATTTACTTAGTCCATGGGTGTTCCTTTCGACTCGACAAAGGATGAATGATAAAACATGGAAATCAGATCACAAATAGTAAAACATGTCATTCAGGATTTTCTAAAATATTCACTAAAAATATATAGGCGTATAAAGTTCGCCGAGTCAGCTAGTAATATTTAAAAATGGATGCCTATTTCTCTTGGTTGGAGCATAAGCATAAAGGCTGGACCGATTTCACTAATTCCTTTTTTTTGTGTTTTCTTATGTCAGGAAAAAGTTCTTATGAAAGAAAAAATTTCTGAAATTGTGCGGAAAATTCGGAAAATTTTAAAATACTCACCACCAGATTTTTCTAATGGGTTTGTGAAGAAACCTCAGCGCTTTCCACATTGAAAACTTTTCAATGTATCCTGATGGCGTTCGACATGACCTTGACATAATGCGTAATGTGAATATCGTCCAAGAGGATGTGAAAAACTGAATATCGTTGAAAACAGCCGCCTCGGTCAGAGTTTATACTCGCACATTGATAAAATACATTCATAATCATTGATTTACCAGTTCTTTCAGAAAGGATGTAAAAAATCTAATTTTCTTTTTGCACATCACCATCACTCCAGAGCTATCGTGACTGATTAAAAGTTTCATTCATGATAAGTGTTGGTAAGTTTGGCTAACCAACATCAACGTTTCTGACATAACACGTGGTGTACTTTGTTATAACGGAGAATCTTTCTTTAATTATGGAGAATAGTTTCCTTTGATTTTCAATTCAATTTTCGTTTTCGATACAAGCAATCAAACTACAAACTTGACATGCAGAACTTGCGAAATGCGAAGACCAAGTCAAACTCTCGAGCATGAATTAAGTGGAAATCGAAATCAACAAATAAAAATGTTGCGTTTAATCACAATCAAGCCGGATTCAATCATAAGGTGTAAATTGATTTCAGTTCACAGCAAATCGTTGCTGTGAACCAATGAGCATTGTGTGGCAATATTGTAGAGCATTGAACTTAAAAAATGAAGCTCCTGGATTGTTACGCGAACGCCCAGGTCAAGTTGGTACCGCCAATAGAGCCACTACATTCATAGGATTCCCGAAATAGATGTCCAGGCTAGTTTCAGCAATATATCTCATGTAACTTATCTTGATATATATGGAAGGAGTAGGTACTTTCTACGAAATTACGCTTTCGATAGATCAAACAAGTTAAGATATGAAATTTTTGATAATCCGAATGGATTTAAATTACTGAAAGTGTTACATTTCCTTAGCCAACGGGTGTCTCCCTCGGCTCCACACGGAACAAATAGTTAATATTTAAAGAGTGTGTCACCAGTGGTAGAGGGAACACATTTTCGAAAATATTAACGACAAATATATGTATATAAAGTATAAAGTTCGCTGAGTCAGCTAGTGCAATATATTTCTGAAATACAGGGGATATCCAAAAACTTGTCATTTTAATATGGAATATTTGACGAAGGTTAGAATATGTCATCATCTGCAATATAGATGTGAGTTGCATTATTTTACTCTACTTTCAGAGGCCGAAAGTTTCAAATCGTTTTGAATGAGTGAATTTAACATTCAAATACAAATATTTGATACAATGAGAATACATAAAAGAAATGTCAAGTGATTAGCAAATTCATCGGACACCATCTCTTTTACAACAGACTAACTTCTCTTTCAAGAGTACGTATCGATGTAATTTCTTTATTGAATCTAGTTTCATTTTATTCTTGATGTGCCTGCGTGCACAGTAATTTCGTTACAAACATCGATTTTCGAAAAATTTGAGGTTAAATAAGCATTTTAAAATTATTTAAGAAAAATGCTGAGACACATCAATTTTTAAAGTAAAATATGCATTTCTGATATAAATTCAAATGTATATTGTGACTTATGCAAATCCAGGCCAATCTATACTCTTTTTTCTGAATTGATAACATCATGTAATTTTCATATTTTCCATAAGCTCCTTGACAACATGATTTCAACAAACGTCATCATATTCGAACTATTCTAAATAATACCAGGTGAAATTTGAAATCAACACGCATATGAATATTGAAATTTTTTTCAAGTTATGGGATTATTACACGTATAAAGTTTTATGAAATACGAAAAAATTTTCAAATAAATAACACCTGATACACTTATTGTATTAGGTTTTGTTGAAATTTTCTGTCACTAATAACTCCAAACTTCCATAAACCAAGAATGAAACAAAATCGATGATTCAAAATCGAAAATGATTGTTATATTTTCCAATTGAGCAAGTATATTCCTCATTCAATACTCATTCATCGCAGAAATAGTTGATGAAATATTCAACCGAAATTCACTAAATTAAGGTTTAAGGAATATTATTCATGATTTTTACTGATATCTAAAGGGTCCATTTATCATAACACTATGCCGCCATAATTATGTGGTTTATCTAAAGTAAGTACATAAAAATATGGTTTCATTTAGGCCAATTGTATGATTGTTGACCAATACCAGTGAATAATCTTTCCAAATTTCTTTTTTCAATTTCAAAAAATACGGATCAAAACGGAGTTTCATCAAAATGTCAAATCAAAATGAATTGCATATTGAAAAATGAAAACTAATCATTTGGTTGAAAATCTGAAAAATTCACAGAGAGTAAAAATCATAAATTATTTAAATATTAATACTGTAGATGTATTTTCATACCACTAAACCTAACACAAATGTTCCAAATATAATAGATCAAAAACGTAAAGTCTTGAATATTTCCATAACCCTTCGAAGCCTGAGTATGAGTACCATGTAAGCATGATTACCATGTAACCTAAAATTTGTATCAAAAAATGAAAACCCAATAAACGAATAGGACGAAAAATTGTTAAAAGCAATAAAAACACAAACAAAAATAAGTTATCAGCTCTTCAAAATATTTCAAAAACTTTCCTTGCATCATTGTCCACCGAATTGTTTATTGAACACATGAATATCTTCACTTCTGAATAATGATTAATGAATAACACTTTAAATCACTTATATTAACCTATATATTCATATAATGTCCATAAACATTTAACTTTACAATTCAATTCGAATATTTAAAATTCTGCCATAAAAATATCTCAAGTAAAAGAAAATGATTTACTGAGTTTGAAAATGGCTCACAAAAAAGAATTATTACGGAATTTATTCCTTATGATTCTAAAAAGGTTAATGATCTTCTAAAGGTTCATTGAAATTTGATAAAACAATAGTTAAGCCAAGATTTACACATATATTAAAAAGAATACTGCATACAGTACGTTTCGATGAGATTCACCTTTTTTTCGACGAAACGTACGTCATGCAGTATTCTTTTTAATATATGTGTGAATCTTGGCTTAACAATTGTTTTATTATGTTTATCGATTTACATCAAATATCAGCCTCATCAATTATTCATTGAAATTTATTCAAAGGAATTTGAAATATCTTATCCCAAAAAGAGAATGAAATATGGCTAGCAAGGATAAACCGAAATGTACCTCATTGATGTAAATATGCCTCAATGTAAGAAATGCCTTGAAATACTTCACACATGTAAGAAAATAAACAAGATCTTTGATAAAACTTTTAAACTTGCAAAAAAGGAATATGACAACCTAGTCAAATCCTGGAAATGTAACGAATTTGACAACAGTATTATGAACTCTGATAATCAAAGTAAAAGTCTTTGGAAAGTAGTCAATAAATTCAGAGGAAAGGTTAACATTAATAATATACATATGTATATCTGTTCAGCTGTCAGAAAATTACAGACCAATTAGTATTTTACCATCATTTTCCAAAATATTCGATCTTATAGTCAGTAAACAATAAAATTCTTCACTGATCATGATTAATTCACGACAGCCTAGCATGGATATATCATAGGTAGATTAATAGTGACAGAGATCTATCAGTTCATAACAGAAACCTTAAAAGCAATTCAAAATGGTAAAGTTGTGATTGGCCTGTCCATTGCTTCATCCAAAACATTTGACAGTTTGATTCATGAGTTAATATTGCAGAAAATGTAGAGCTATGGAATAAGACACACTACACTCAAGTAGTTTGAATCTTATTTATCATCCAGAAGTCAAAAAGTACTTTGAGGGATGGAGTGAAACAGGTATTCTCCAAAGCAGTATCAATAGCCATTAGAATACTTCAAGGTTCAATTCTGTGTCCTATAATCTTCATCATTTTCATGAATGACTTTACTACCGGATTACCAGAACAAATGATGATACAAGTCTTGTAGCAAGAGGTGTTAATTTGTCAGATATGACAGAAGCTGTGGATATCACCATTCAGCAGGGTCAGCATTGGTCCAATATGAATCGATTGCATATGAATGAGAACAAATGCAGCCTTCTTCAAGACAACTCACTCCAATATTCTAACTGCTAAATTAATCAAAACAAAGATTCACATCATTGTAGCTCAGAACTCGTCAAAATCCCTTGTTATTTATATTGATGAATTTATGAAATGAGATGTACACATAGCAAACTCAGTAATGATTTGAGCCCTGTCTACTACTCTTTGAAGTTAATGAAGAAATATCAGAATGGGCCGGTGCTGAGGGTGGTTTATCAGGAGGTCTTCGAATCGAGACTTAAATACGGTGTTATGTTCTTCGATAATACGATAGTAACTAGTCGTAGTAGTTTTATGAGAAATATATAAGTTCTGCAAAAACGAGCCCTGTGTAGCATTTTGGGCATGAAATCTGATGCTTCCTGCAGAGGCAAGATTCGAGAAAATCGTCTACTGAGCAACAGCAATACACGCCCAAGAAAATCTGCTCTTGGTGTTCAAAAATCTGCAATTGTTGAGCAGAAAGCGGATAGTGGGTATAGCACAAAGACAACTTTTTTGAAGTATCCAAAGCATCGACTCACACATACAGAGAATGGATCAGAATGCAGGTGTATTCAGGCGTTGTATCTGATGCAGGTGCATTAGATACTACAATGCCTTGCCTCCAAATATCAGGTCAGAAAGGAACATAAGCAGGTACACGTCGACTGTATTTAGGCTGCCTGTTACCAACGAACCTTATAGTGTTAATGAGTTCTTGAAGTATTGTCGTGTACATGTATAGAGACATGCCCAGCGTTTGTTGTATCAATAACACAGGCCAACGATGAAGAAACTTTCTCAATAATTTTATCTAATCCTTATGTTATTGGATGTGCTGATTCCGAAAATAATAATGAAAAAGTTGTACCACGCACCGATTTCCCAACTTTTCCATATTGAATAAAATTTTGAAAATATATTCAAAATGTAGGCAAACTACCTTTAATCATTTGAATTCATCAAGTTGACAACATATTCTAGTGTTATAAGATTGGCAATAAAATTAATTGATATTTGGTGTTTCTTTGTAACTGCACAGCTGTTTTTTTATGTTCTTTCGATTGACATAACCTCTGATCGCAGTGTTTAAGCTAAATGATTTTTGTTCATACTCTAAATATGGCTAATCGTGGGTGTAAAAATTCTCCCAATGCTCTTTGTTACATATGTGGTGACTTTGTACTTAAAAAACATCAAAGGAACATTACTGATGTCCTTTGATGATTTCGCATATTTTTGTAGAAATCGGTAATCAAGACAAATGTTGGGTTCGTCACAACGTTTGTTATGTTTGTGCCGAGGATCTTCAGAAGTGGTTTAAGAAAGAGAAGAAAGCATTTAAATTTGCTGTACCTATGGTATGGAGAGAGCAGAAAAACCATTCAAACGATTGTTATTTTTGTAGTATAGAAAGCATTTTGTACTCATTTTGTACAATGAGTACAAAAAGAAAAGAAGCTTGGATATCATTTAAAGAAGTTGTGACTAAGTTTTTGGACATGTGAGAGCTTCTAATTATAAAATTATCATATCTAACATGATTGACAAATTTAAAAATCTTGGTTGTTTGATGAGCCTTAAAATCCACTTCTTGCATAAGCATCCTGTTTTTTTCCTGAAAACTTTGGCGATGTGAGTGAATAGCAAGGGGAACGGTTTCATCAGGGCATAAAAGTGATGGAGAAACGATACCAAGGACGGTGGAATGTCAATATGATGGGTGATTACTGTTGGTCTCTTCACAGAGAACAACAAAATGTATCACATCGGAGAAAAAGCTATGCAAGAAATTTTACAGATAAAAAGTAGAGAAAATACAAAAAAATAAGCACATAATATTTCATCTTAATAATTCAATATTATTCTAAAAATTATAAATTTTTAAAAAGGTTTGATTTTCAATTTTTATATATACCAAATTTCAGTATTATTTAAAATATATAATGGATGTCATATTGTGAGAAAATTGTTGGTGTTAAAAAAAACTACAACCAAATACGGGTTCAGCACCCAAAAATACATAAGATTTAGGTATATTGGTTTGAAAAGTTTTCACAAACATTTTTTTCGTTGGCCTGTGTAATTATTGTATATACATATATTTTGACACAAATTACCGTTCAGGTAGTTCATAGAATGTTTGTGTATTCTCTTATTTGAAATGAAGAAACTTCATTATTATTATTATTATAATTATTCAAACACTCAAAACATGAAATATTGAAGAATTCCTAAAATATGGGTTACATTACTTCGATAATGTTGATAACCGTAAGAACCTCTCTCATCGAGAGGAAGTTATCCATACCTGCAGACACCTGAGTGTTAAGAAAAAAATATGTAAATGTATAAATGTGAAATAAATACAAATTATTGAAATTCAATTGAGAAAGAGGTGGCAGAAAAAGGTTTTTCGCAAACTGCAACGTTTCAATATTTCCGGTTATCACAGAATGGAAAATTCCTTGAAACTGATATTGATGAAGTCAAAAACGTCGAATTATTTGCACTTGTCGATCCATAAACTATATTATGATCGTTACCATACGAAAGCCATATGAAACTCGAATCAATCTCCATCCCTCACATTCAAATCCGGCTAAATCCCTCCGACTAGTGGGCGCACCGGAAACAGAAAGCCATCATCCGTTTGCTTTGTTGTCGCGTACATACGCGGACGAAAGCAGCGCCCTCTATACTCTCTTTTCGATTTCTCCATGCCCCGCGACTGGCTGCCGCTCGTAAATCATCGACCAGATGGCATATTTTAGCATTCGTAATGCGATTCGTGAAGATATATCGTTAATGTATGCCGGTTTAAAACGCGGAGGCCTGTAGGATGCGAAAATGCAGAAATAAACATCAACATTCGGCGCGGGTCGGACCGTCGCTCTGTTCAGGAAGCCGTTCTTAATAAATCGCAGATTAGAATCAACCACTTCAAATCGAGGAATGAGTTTATAATTAAAAATTTCGAACGGCGGTGGATCTCCAGAGAACGCGAAGTTATTGGAGATGGTCCAGAACTTGATACTACTCTTCATGACTTTTTATAATCCATAAGGGGACATCGGTTCAAAATATCACCACTTTTAGTGGACATTTAGAGGAATTCAGTTATATCATGCTGCATCTACAGCTCAAGAGTAACTTAGGAATATTACAGATTTACAAATCCTTCATAGTTAATCAATACTAGGATTTTTAATCGAAATATTTCAAATAAAAATCTCAGACTCAGAGATATGTCCACACAACGACAACAAAATCTATCACTTTCTAGTGTGAATATTAAGTGCGTTCTGAAAATCATTGAGCTATTGAGAATGGTAATACCATACAATTGTTTCATACTTAATGGGAATCTTCAGTGGCATACATCCAAACAATCAAGTTTCTAAGGTTTTTCAATGACGCATTCAGATAGTATCTCCAGAATGAGGCGAACATTCATTCGTGAACTAATCATGTGAGCTCCCTCTATCCAAGAAACGAGATAAACTCTCTCGAGTATTGCTGACCGCTTCCTCGTGGCAAGACCAATGAGTAGGTAGAGGCTAGAGAGATGTGTGAGAATGATCCTATGCATTATCCTTCCAGTGTACACCCTAGCAGGCAATACGATAACTAGTGTCCAGATCATTTATACCTAGCTTCTCAATCGAAATATTGAAATATTTCCAATAAAACTCTCAGGAAGCTGTTTTCGTTGACAACTTTTGTGTAGACAGCTCTGTGAGAGTTTTATTCGAAATGTTTCGATATTATAAGTCAGTCACTTTCAATATTTGACCGAATTCAACTCCTTTACAGCCAAATAGTCCAAGTAGTGACCAGTGTGTTTAAATGATCGTCAACTACAATATTGGAGTTTTTATCTAAACGGCAGTCACTTCTATGTTTTGTCATACGATGTTTCAACCATTGTGATGTCTGTCCAATTTAACAGCAATCGCATCCCTGACAGAGGACGTTGTGACCAATTTATGAAGAAATTATTAAGTTGTCCTAACTTTGATTTTGGTGAACGAAGAAGAACTTCTAATCAAGTTGTAGTGTGGAAAATCTTTGAAACATGAAATTCTTTGTTGTTATAATTTATCAACGTATGGGAAGCTTTTTATATTCGAAATGTGTTTTCGACTCCTCAATTTGTCCGTCAAACTATGTTAGAATTATAAATACGTCTTCTCTGATATGTTTCCGGACCCATCATTGGGAAAGATTCGAAAGTTTTTTGTGAAATGCTTTGAGAAGGAATCGTTGCATATAAGTGTTACTCTATTTTTTATGTTAATAACTGTTTTATATTATTGATTCACTTGATGATGGAAAAGATAGTCGACAAATCTTCGGGGGACTGTTTCCTTCTGCTAGCAATCGAAATGACGATATTTTGTCGATAAGTTTTTGTATCCAAAAAAGGTACAGTACGGGCTTTCCATGTTCAACATGAAACTGCAATCTAATGATAAACGAATTAAATGTATTCAATGTAACCTTGACATTGTCTGATGGAACTACACAGATAATGCATTCGTTTTGTATGCAACGTTTCTTTCAGGCATCACATAACACCATACAGAGAGAGGTTTGGTGAAATGAGTGTATCACAGAGGGCTGAGTACTCGTACATAACATTTCTCTATAAACTATTTCTTAGTAGATTTCCAGAATATATTTTCGATCGAATAGGAAAAAGGCAGTGCGTGCATGATGTGAATACGAGGTTCAGGGGCACTATGATACTCCCAGGCAGAGCACATCAATGTTTGACGGCTGTTTTGTTTATTGTGCTCCAGAAATTATGAACAAGTTTTTTGGCCTATTGAATGCCGGTTTCAACGTTAACACGTTCAAACAAAAAGTGAGAAACATTATTTTGCAGAACATGAATTAGTTGAGGAGGTTTCTTTTACGGAGTCTTCTGTTTTGTTTTCTTCATAGTGGTTATTATTTTTGAAAATATTATTTGCGAACCATTGATTATTGTAATTTTCTTGTAAGTATTTCTTTTATATTTAATATTATGTTCTGATGGTTTGGTTTGTAATGTTGGTTAGCAAGTTACAGTTGTTTTCTTCAAATTATGGAGAAACAGGTGAAGTGGAAGAATGCAATGCAAACTACAACCTTTTTACATGATGAAATTGTATTTTGTTTATGCAAATAAATAAATATTATTATTATAATGTAGTCAACAAATTTGAAAATAATAGGCGAAGAGTCGGAATCACTAGGTCCAGCAAATGGTCTACCAATATTGGTGCCATACTGGTGTTATGAGAGGGGTCCATAGGTGATCCAAATATCTGTTTATAAAATTTTCCATTGAAACAGAGACATGCGTTGTCAAATATAAATATCAATAATCTAAGAAATCACACTTTTTTATAGCGGTGCATTTTTCTTATTTTGGCCAATTCAGTTCTATCATATCGACAATGAGGTTTGAAGGAATATTATTTCACAGTGAAACAACATACAACGAAATCAAAACAAAATTAGGTGGCAGTGAAAATTCAGACATAATGTTAGCAGAATTAAAATGAGGTTCAATTTTGTAGACAGTATTGTCCTCCTTGTGGTGTACAAAAATTTCATGAAATGATTGTGACCAAATTCATTATTTATGTAGTAGCTAATCAGTCGAATAGATTACATGTATCTCCAACATCACTGTCCTTTATGTGATTCGAGTTGACTTCCGTCGCTTACTACTAGATAGCTCACAGCTTATAACGAAATTAACAAAAGTAACTTTCCACATTGAAGAATTTAGTGACCACTAACAAGGTTGATGATGGACGCCAGCCAAATTTTGACAATTCCCGTGACAAAGAAAAGAACACGATGAAGAGGATACCCTAGAAATGATCACAATATCTCAACATGAAAACGCAATGAAGACAAGACGTTGACAAAGTACTACTTACTTTTTTCTGATAGAATAGGATGAAATCAAAGAAAAAACATCAGAGGAGATTTCATTTGTGACATGTCATAGATAGCTAATCACACACTAACTATGTTTGCATGTAGGTATAACTTCAGTGTGCCAGTTGACATTTCTGATTATTTAACAAAACTTCAACCTTCTTCTTCTCGTGCCAAACGCTTACAGCGTGTAGGCGATCATCCACTCATTCTATAATACGTAATTGCCCCTCCGTAGCTAGTGCGAATATATCACCCACGTTTTTCACTCCACACCAGTTCTTGATATCGCACAACCATGAATGCCGTTTTCGGCCTGGACCTCTTCTACCTTCTATTTTACCCATTAATATTAAGGATATCATATTTATTACCTCGGAGTATGTGGCCCAAATAAGAGATCTTGCGTTGTTTTATATTTTTTAATAACACACGCTCGACGCCGGCTCTTCTAAGTACTTTCTCATTCGTTATTCGGTCCACCCAAGGAATCTTTAATAACCTGCGGAGTGTCCACATCTCAAAAGCCTCTATACGGTTCATGGATTTTATTTTGAGTGACCATGTTTCGGCCCCATATGTTATTATGGGCCAAATATAGCATTTTACCATACGAAGTCTTATGTCTAATGATACTTCTCTTCGACATAGATATCTTTGAAATTTAATGAATGTAGTTCTTGCCATCGCCGTCCGTATTTTTATTTCCATATCGCTATCCAATTTGTCATTAATGCTACAACCAAGGTACTTGAATTTATTGACCCTTTCTATGGGTTTATCCTCAATCATTATTTGGGCCTGATTATGCTGTTCTCTGCTGATGATCATTAATTTTGTCTTTTCGTTGTTCATTTTGAGTCCATATTCCTTATCTATCGTATTAATTTTGTTTAGAAATTGCTGTAGATCTACCAAATCGTATGTTAAGATGGCAGTGTCATCAGCATAACGTATATTGTTCATTGGGATTCCGTTTATTTTTATACCTTCTTGCTGAATGTCCAGCGACTTCTGAAAAATCATTCAATATATACGTTGAATAGTAGCGGAGACAAAATACAACCTTGGCGAATCCCGTTTGTTATTTCTAATTCTTGCGTATCTAAAAAGATGTTAATACGAAGTATTGCTGTTTGATTCCAATACAAATTTTGGATAACTCTAAGATCTTTTGTATCAAGTCCAATTTGTTGTAGTACTTCCATCATGTGCTCATGCTTAATGCTATCGAAAGCTTTCTGATAATCAATGAAAATTATAAACACGTCTTTACGTTGATCGTAACATTTTTGAGTCAATAATTGTAGGCAATACATAGCCTCCCTTGTACCCATTGCACTCTTAAATCCAAATTGTGTGCTGCCGCTGTGCTCTTCGCATTTTCTATATATTCTATAGTGCATATTCTTAAAAATGCTTTCAATGCATGAATCACTAAACTTATGAGTCTATGATCACCGCAGTTATAGGTCGTGTTCTTTTTTGGTAACGCTATAAATAAAGATCTTAATCATCCCGTAGGAATAATACCAGAGTCATAGATCGTATTAAATAATCGACATAAGATTTTTGGGTCCATTAATTTTAGAACTTCTGCATGAATCATATCTTCACCAGGTGTTTTTCCGTCTTTCAGATTTGCTGCGCCATATTCTACTTCTGAAACAAGGATTGGGGGCCAGTTATATCTTCCTGTTGAGTTAAATTTTGTGCTGCTGGACGAACATTTTGATATAGATCTTTTATATAATTTTCCCATGTCAGACGTAGTTGTTCGTTGTCTGTTATTATTTTGTTATTGTGTCGAATGAAGCTTATGTTATATATTTATAATTCATTTCAACCAATGACAGATATATTCGATTTTCCTTTTTGTGAAATTGCGGTAATAATATTTAAGGAAACCTGAACTGTTTTACAAACTATAAACTGATATTGTCTCTAAATCAACCATTAAGATGAACAACAATCAACAATGTTGATTGTTGATTCGAATGTTGCAATCAGCAACATTCGAATAAATCCTCAAATTGTAAGAGCTGCATTGGTTTTATCTGTGTGATTTTTACTTCATAATGTTCCTTGTTATAACTGCTGCTACGTTCGAGCTGAATAAACATTTATATATATATATATATATATATATATATATATATATATATATATATATATACATATCTATCTGTGTTTCCAAACAGACCAGAAAACCGGAATGGAAAGCGTGGAAATGGAATTGTGGAAAGAACGTCGGCTTGCGACAAAGAACCATTCATTTGCCGTAATATTTCTATTATATAGCCTCTAATTATCGTCGGCGTTTTCATTGTCACAATCCGCGTAAACTTTTTTCCGCCAAACATCACACGGACCGAATCGGTAGCATCAAATGTTTTTCATCATCTAGGTATTACTCCACGGTTGCCCGCCATCCTCACTGCGCACATTTCAACGTAAAATTGTGTCATTATGCAATCATATATCAATTAAGTGATATTACCAGGTTAGTCTCGACCGTTTCTCCCCTTTCACGAACGAATTTATCGCGTCGTTTCCTTCCTGTCCGTTCCCCTCCACTCGCTAATTTTTATATTTGTATGCTGTTAACTTTTCGCGAAGCAAGCGAAACGTCCCGGCCCCCTTCAATTCGAAATACATTAAGATATTATCATTTTTCAGACGAAAAGACCGACTATTTGTGTGTATGTGTGTGTGTGTGGTTTGTGCCGTACGTTAACCGCTACTCGAATTGGTCGTCTATGGCCAAGAGCGCAAGCAGAAGAAAAATAGATGGAGTTACGTGTTGTCTGTCACTGGTAAAGGGCGTTTCGTTTTCCTTGAGGCGACAGGGAACTGGCGACATTAGGAAATGGGATTTGGAATGATAGTGTTGCTTCGTTTGATAGTGCTGTTAAATTTATGTTTTTGTAGGAATACTGTTAAGTACATCAAAATGTATATGCGTAATTATGACTGGTATATATACTTTTTAAAAATATTGAGCTTTCATTCTCTTCGAAAATAACTAGCCATTAATGAACGATGAATAATAATAATTGAATGCGTGATGTTGAAATAGGTGTGGTGCTCTCCAGAGCTACCGTTTCAACCAGGTACCTATCTAACAGCCCGTGATAAGCAAGGACTGAATAAATAGAATCTACTTGGTTTCAGCAATCACAACATTCAAATTGACATTATATCAAAAGTTTCGAAAAGTTCTTGACAAAAAATTTCGACGACCAATACTACAAAATATTTCAATTTTCACTCAATTTAAAGACTGAAGACCAATTTTATTCCTAATTTGAAGCTGAGATGTCTGCTAGAATGGCCTTAGAGTTCCGATGATCCATCAGTAAGTCAATGGGTGACAGAATCAAGAAACTTTACCAGTTATAATCCTTAAACTACTATTTCAAATAGAATGAAATTTGAAATATACCGTGTTTATACAATTCCTGCTTGGTTGCTGAAAAGGATTCAGGCTTCTTTTTTTCATCCACAATGAAGTTATACAGGTTGGAAAATTGTCTGAACTATTTCTCGAAAAGGATGGTATGGCTGTGCCGCTTTTGTGTTCGACTTGGCGGAGGCACTGCCGTACCCCCAGATAATATTCTTGAGAATTCAAAAGGCATATATGCAGCTATAAGTTGGAGATATTCCGGTGTTTGAAGAATTTTGAAGCAGTGATAGAGTTAAGAAATAGAAAATTATTTGGTTCCCTTTATAAGTTTTTCGGGTCAATTCTGACCCATTTTTGTGAAAAAAGAATTTTGAACCAGTGATAGAGTTCAGAAATAGATAGATAATTCATTAGATCCCTTTTAAGTTTTTCGGATCCATTCTGACCCTGATTATTTCCATATACATCCGTTTTCTGTATCTGATATTTTATGACAATCAATGAAATGCTTAAATGATTATATATTTTAGGTTTTATCAAATAAAAATTAGAACTTAGTGAGTTATAAACTTGTTCACTAAATAGGTCTTTGGGTCAAATTTGACCCCTGTGTATGAATGATGATATTTCGTTTTGTATTACGGTGGTACTATCGAAATTTCTCTTCTGCGAGTGACCGATTTGTTCTCCCCATAACAAAATCAGAGTAAACATTGAGTGTACGAAACAATCTTACAGTAAACATTGAATGAATAAGCGTTTTACTATGTGTGTTGCTTTGAAACCACATTGAAGTCGAAGTCTAAAATAAATAAACCATTCAGTTGTTATTATCGATAACGAAAAATGAGAGACGGTGATATAGAACATTTTTTGAATGTCGTGTTAGACAAGGAAGAATCTTGTTCAGAGCAAGAAGATGTAGTGGAGCAGGAAGAATCATCGAATGACAATAAAGAAAGTTATACTGAAGCAGTCCAACTCAAGAACTAACATCAAAAAATGGCTAAATAAAATACCGTAAATAATGTATAACCGTAAAATAAAATGTCCTTTGACAATAATTACGAAAGGACTTCGAGGGAAAATATAATCAATATGATTCTAGGTTTGGCACGTTATGCTTGTTCAAGGATTACAACGGAGGAAGTCTCTAGTTTCCAATTACTCTCTCCTCTTCCTCTGATATATACTATTTTGAAATATTCCAACATTGAGTGATTGTTGGTATATTTCATTCATTATTGATCACAAAATTGAATCAACACAATTTCACAATATTGATCACACATGAACAATCATTATTGATCATGTGTGTTCAATAATGATTGCATTGGCATGGACTCTATTGATATGACTTTTGTTGCTGCTGTTTATCAGTCAAACAATGAGAGAACTAAAAGTTCATAGAATTTCGGAAAATATTGAAAAAAATATCAAGAAAATTACAGATAATTTTTTCACTTCATATCACCTAGGGCAAAAACTACTAGAAAAACAGGTAACCCGATAAACCGGTGTACAAGAAGGTGGTGTGGATACGTTCGAGAAGGCTGTTTCATGCATACTTGCAAAAAAAGACAGACCGGTGTCCTCAGGTAGTATTCAGTAACATGGTAGATATGTCTGCATATAATTCATATATTTTATTCATCTCCGCTAATCAGCATTGGAAAGAAGGTTGCTTTGCTAAACGTTACCTTTTCTTAGAAAATTTGGGTTTGCAGCTTACTACACGGTATATACAAAAACGAAACATTTACCACGAGCACCTTTTTCACAAAAGCTTGAAATGAAAATACTTGAATTGGTTCAGCCTGGTCCGTTAACTACAGCAGAATCAGAAGATTTGCCTTATCTGTAAGAAATATATTTGTAAACGACATTCTGAAACTATTGTTTTGTGTACTCCATGTAACGATATATAAGATTTTAGATAATTAAATTCATAAAACTTTTAATGAATTTCCGTTATATATGACTAATTATTTTTTATTCATAATAACCCATACTGACTGAATAATTATCAGTACATATTGATGCAAAAATGAGTAACATACTACTCGGTCAAATTTGACCCGAAGATTGTTACCGTTAGCGACTTTCTGGTCCTTATGAAGGTTAAGGATAAAATTATATTATATTATATTATATAAACCTATTAAAGAATTCATGAACTAAACTAAAGTCATTATCGCAATTTTCGTAGCTAATTGAATACTTCAAAACTTACTATGACTTTCCTGAGATACTTTTCATCGTTCCCTTATATTCGTGACCTACATTTATAAACAATATTTGAGATGAACGCCGCATTAAATCGGGAATCTTCACAACGCAGCTACTAATTTCCGCCAAATTTTCCGGCAGAACGACGGAAGTTTCCGTGAAAAAATCTCAATCAAATTTCGATCATCCCCTATTGGCTCGATAGCGGGGGGCATCGATTACAAAACTAATCAAAGAGAAGCGTTTAGGCGTAACGATATTGGACGATGATTCAACGAAATCTTCTCCGGAACGCTGAAAGGAAGCTATTGGGGGAACGGAGGGTGAAGGGGAGGAGTTGTTGGGATATAATTTAATTAAAGAAAGTTTCGGTCCGTCGCGTTGTTTTATAAACAGAATATTGTCGAATTCGTTTCGATTTTCAGGGTTGATAGGGCAGAAAGTGAAAATCGAGGCCATGGGAAGTCGATGAAGGATTATGTAAAACTAGTTGGAACTACGAGTTTCATAAAAGTGTTAAGTGGTCATTATTCATAGACATGTGAACCAGACATGTTTCTCAGTGATTAGGTCCCCCACAAACTTTTTGTTCGAAATATTAACTGATGAGTATGAAATAGTATTGTGTTGTGAGATTCGAACGGTCTGAATGGATTAAGTAGTAATTTCATAGAATCGATGAAAGTGTTATATTGGATGAAACGAGGAATTCTACAAATTTTGTATCAAACATCTTGATGTACTTAGGTGCACTACTGGTAGCAACTTATAAAAAAATCTCCGAATTGAAGATGAAAAATAGGGAATTTTAAAGTTTCTTTTAGAAATTTTAGTTATATGATCAAAATTGGAACCGCGAACATCCGACTCTTGAGAAATTCGACCAGACTGACACATTTTTTGACTTCGGAAAAAGAGATTAAAATATTAACTCGCACGGTATTTTCCTAAGAAAGTAATTTAGTTCACAATGATAAATATGTTCAGAGAGAACAGTGAATATATAGCATTAAAAAGACTGAAATTATATTCAAATAAATTTTAAACTGTCATTAAAAGAGAAAAACATGGAATGTTTGTGTCGTATAGTGAAAAACCTTCAATCAATGAGCGCAATAGCCAATTTTGAGTTTACTTTGAGGAGGCTTAAGGTTCAATACATAAAGATCATATTTCAAAGTTAGTACATTAAATGAAGTAATAGAGTATGCCAAATACTTTCAGTGAAAAAGTATTAAAATAGGGATTTTAATTGGGTCTTGTATCCTAAAATATTTAAGTATTTGAAGATAACTAATGCAGCACTATTTTGTGATTTTACAAAGCATATCAACTTCAATTGAGAATTTCTCATAAAGTTGATCGGATGTTAACTGATCTCTTGATCAAACAGATTTTTTTTGTTTAATATATCGAATGAAAAACACTTGGCTCAGTTTTACAATATAATTTTTAAAAGCGAAACTGAACTTGTTCTCTCGACTAATATTTTCATATACCTTTACATCTGAACTTGCTATAGACACATGGTGGAAGAGAAAATAGGGATGAAGATGATTATAGTTCTAGGTATCGATATTTCCGAAAGGAGGGAACAAATCTGTATTCAAGAAGAAAAGATGTAAATTAAATTTTGAAAAATTTCAAACGAGGGAATTTGAATCAAAAAATTGAGGACGAAGAAGGTAATAATCACGACTAAATGAACCTGATCATTTATCATTGATTTTTTCCGTAAATATCAATCATAGTTTTGCAAATGTTCCTGAATTTGCTTTTTGGACATCGTTTTCATTAATTCAATGTGTTGAAAACCTAGAAGAAGTTTCATTATGTAATGAAAATTTCTATTAATGGTGAAATGAGTAGAATTTTCATTATGCAACGCCAAAATTAAATGCACAAAGAATTTTCTACCATTTCTAGAATTTGAATTAGGTGCTGAGAAATATACACTAGCTTGATTATAGGAGAACAAAGATCATACAAGCATCCAACAAGGTAAAGTACTCAGTCCTCCAATATAAATTATCTATGTTAGTAAGTTCTTTGGTGCAATACAACATCAATAATTATTTTTCCGCAAGCCTCAATATAAAATAAAATTATTTAAAAAAATATAAATATCTTAGAAAAAATATGAATATATATGTCCTCGAATCAGCAGAAGAAAAACAAATTAAATCGTATAGTGGAGAAAGTAAATGAAAAAAACTCCATTGAACTCCGGTAGATTAGGGTGCACATTTTTCGAGGCAAAGCATTGAAAAATTTCAACACCAAGGACGTTTTCAAACATTTCGGACAATTGTGGGATCTGCTGAATCTGGCCAACTTCAATCTAATATCATATACTACTATCCGAAGGTCTAGATTACCTGGTTTCGTAAGTGAATAATAAACGAACGATAACATAAAAACCTAGGAAGGATAGTAATATAACCCTCAATTCTCTGCAATCATTTTTAAAACATGCTTTTTAAAAAACAATTTGTAGTCAAGATATGGTGGTCGCTAGCCCCACACCTATGACTTCTCCATCATAAATGACTTAAACAAAGAGAAATATACCAACTTGAGCCCGCCACCCGACAGAGATTCGAACAAACTACGAAGCACAGATATGCTTCTACTCAGCCTAACAGCCACAGCCTAACTTCAATTACAAGCCATGAACATAGAATTGGCAACGTCACATTGGCTCATTCCAGTAGACCGATCGATTTTCGAACAACGGGATATCAAGTAATGATTGCCTTTTCAGAAAATTTTTCAGCTTAATGGTACGTTATATAAAAAAATAGTGCCAACATAAATTGTAGATCATACTGTTATCTATAGAAATTATTTATACACTTTTTTCTAAGAGGAAAACCTACCAGTTATATTACACCTAAAAATACTAGTTCACTAAAATCTGATTAATTATTTGTATACTCTTTATTTGTAAACATTCGGTGACATTTGATGGAAAATCCAGAGTGTAAAACAACATACTGTTATTCTCAAAAATTTTTATATTCCAAGATTTACATGTTAAAATCTTATTTCTATTATTGGATGTTAAATCAACAAAATCACAAATTGAATCTAAATTTTCAAAGGCTTCATACAATTGCTCACAACCTTCAATACTCCTTAATGCTTCTCATTAATCAAAAAATTAACATCAATTATACTCCTCAATGGTCCTTTCAGATGGATCTTTTCTTTGAATGTGAACTGTTTTTAATAAGTACCAGGGTAAATTGGAAAAAATACTTGGCACTGCATTTAAATTCAGTTCAACTTTATCGGGTATCTCCTTTGTTGATCCATCTGGCAAACGATGAATACCTTCTCTAATAAGAGCACCCTCTGGAAAATGCTTGACGCAAACTACAATATATTTTGTGGGAGTCCATGTTGCCTAAGGAATATTTATTTGTCATTGATTCATTAGATTCTCATCATTCGGAAAACAGAAACTGGTGGTTTGCCAGTCTCGAGGTGAGTTTTGTAGTGCGACTTGCATCCAGCACCATGATCACCATATTGCTCGTTGTTTCAATCTATACTTTGTTGATAGTATAAAACAAATAATTGATGCTATAGTTCCAAAACATAACCATGACTATGTGATGAAATTTATACCGAAATTGTTGAAAATGGATACCTTCGAAAAAATAGATATGGCAGGTTCGAAAACTATTGTGAGAAATCTGAAAAACACTGGTAGTTGTAAAGATGATATAACTGTTAAAATTTTAAAAGATGCTTTTGACATTTCTGGAAATAGATTTTTAGATTTGATAAACACATCACTGACTCATGGAATCTTTCCAAATGAATAGAAATGTTCATTGATTACTATACATTATTGTGAACTGCAATATATTTTGTGGGGGTCCATGTTGCCTAAGGAATATTTATTTGTCATTGACCCATTAGATTCTCATCATTCGGAAAACAGAAACTGGTGGTTTGCCAGTCTCGAGGTGAGTTTTGTAGTGCGACTTGCATCCAGGCACACAGTAGTGACTTGCCATGTTAATTTTTGTGCTACCTAATATCAAGAACAAGACTAATAAGAGATTAGTTCTAAATAACTACAAAATCTAACAAGAAACGCTACTAATCTCAAGATAAAGAAAAATGTGGAAAATAATACTTTTGTTAATGCCTGAAATACTCATCCAATACTATCTATTTAGTAGTAAATTAGCTATTTGCATACAATTATCAAGGGTAGTCCTTAGTCTGTTGCTGAAAAAAACACAGTAACATAGTCAATACACTATACATCACATAACAGCACAATAACTAAAACTCAGATTTTTGTTTCTACACAATTATGAGATGAAAAAAGTTAGGAGAGAATTCCTAACTCTCCTGGTATAAAAAAAGCACAACATAAAAACACAACAGATATCTCTGTTTATATGGGAAATTTGCGAGAAATTCCTTTCGCTTCTTCAGAAGTTCAAAGAATAACACTTTTCATAACTTATGTTTGGATTTCAATGTTATTTATCTGGTTAAAGGCCAATTTATTCCGCAGCAACAAACAGAAACCATTACAACGCCATAAGAGCTTCTCTATTTGTGGGACAGATGTAGATGTTACCAGATTTCTTAATTCATGGCTTGTAAGTAGAATTATGCCTTGTAACAGCAATGGATTCTATATGAGGCCCCCACGTAAAGCGAGAGTCGACGTCTATAGCAAGGAACTTGGCGTCATTAGTTTAAGATGGAAATCATGCACTTGCATCATCATTTATACACATAGCGATCGTTGCCAGTAAACCAACGTACAACCTTAAGGGACTCCCCTTCACAACAATACGAATATTGAGATTGTATTCTCGCTTACCTCTTAGTGCAACATGATTAAATGATCATTCAAATCAAACTCTTGACTCAAAAATATATTGAATAATAATACAATAAAATTATAACGTTGAGTCGACATGTTTCCAGCGGTCAGCTCATTATCAAGACTTGACATTATCAAGCCTTATCCAGTCTTGATAATGAGCTGACTGCTCGAAAAATGTCAATTTATTGGTATAATTCAATTATATTAATATACTAGCTGACCGGCTTACTTTGTACGCCAATTTATTTTTCCGAATATTTTTCAAAAAGCTGGAAAGACATGTTCTACTATTTGTGCTACACTATCTTGTTTTTAATAGTTATCCCGTGTGGAGTCAGGGACTTTTAAACTTACGAAGGATTGCAATACTTTCTGCTATTTCAAATCAGTCGAATTATCAAAAAATTGGTATATTAACACGTTTGATGTATTGAAAGTTATTAACCTGTCCGTTCTGTAGTTGAACTGCATGTTCCCGATTTCGTAGCATGTACTTCTCCCATATATCTCATCATTAATCATATGACATATTTTTTGGATATAAGCCAATAAATGTTCAAAATTCAGTCCATTCCCGAAACCAACGAATATAATGCGTCTGGTGGCTGTACCTATAGCGTCTATTTGAATTGACTCTTGGCGTAATATTTGGTCGCATCATTGGTAGTATTTTCTCATCAATAACATTTAAACTTTGCCTTGCAATATTGACACACAACGTTCGTTGGTCCAATTCCAAGGATTTGCTGTGAACTGTAATCTATTTCAACGTTATAATTGAATGCAGGTCGATAGGAGTTAAATGCAACCTTTTCATATTGAATTTCGATTCCATCGATTCCGTTCAACTTCATTCCGAGCTTCGCGTTTCTCGTCAGTTTGACTTGCTCTTTTATATCTTTGACTTGCTGCATTGCGAGTTCCGATACTTCAGTTTGTACATCTAATAGCTAGCATTTTTAAAAAGGAAATTTCAACTATAAATTAAAAAAACAATGTATTCTTCTTTATAATCAAATATACCACGTGCTATGTTAGTAGCGTGTATGTTAGTCTATTCAAACTTACCAAAATTTTATATTTAATTGAAGTTCTAATATTAGTCGCGATAGCTCTGAAAAAACCGTGATGTGTGATAAGATTATATTGTGAAACATAAAACAAGAGTTTAATTTAAATTATTAATACGAATATTATTTAATTCAGATCCCTCAGCAGAAGTGCTGCTCTCATCTGTAAATGACCACTCTTGAGGTAAGATATTCCGTAAGGCATAGGTGTAAGAAATCATAAATAACATTCCGCCAAGCGTCTTCAATTATTTTATCCATTTAGGTACTAGAAAATTCAAAATAGGTTTGAATTTGACAATTTCTGGGATATAAGAAACTCATATTTGAAAAATCTAGGATTGGTAGATATACTGTTAATTTTACTCTCATCTTCGATAGATAGAAGAAACTTTGAATGCGCTCGAGAAGAATTTCGAATACTCTTAGAAATGTCGAATTGTCTTAGAAAGTGATTTTGTGAAATTTTTACGAAAATTTTGATGTACGGAATTTTGAAATATAATTTATATTTCAATATATAATTCAAGTACAACTAAGTAGTTTTTCGATTTTCACTATAATTTATTCAAAAACATGACAATATCGTTTCGCCAACAGTGGTTTCATCAGATGTTGATGATAAACTGAGCTGTTACATTGTGGACCGCTTGTAATTATCTTGAAGTGCGTGGAAATGAGCATAGAACACTGTTCTTCTTTTGTAGGGGAATGACTATACAACATATTTCTTCTGAATTGTGGGGGATGACCATAGAATACTTTTCTTCGATTGAATTTTTGCTGGAATGAATTTAATAAAGGAGAATTATTGATTGAAACTTGATCATTTAATAAACTGTTTGATTGCTTCCTCTTGTTCATTTCCATGGCTTCTAACAGGGTTAGTTCATAACCTTTACGTTCCGTATGCAATATTTTAAAGTTGTTGTCGAAGACATGGTTCTCTTCTAAAAGATGTGTTGCATACGTAGAATCGGTTTTATTTTTTGAAAAGCATCTTTTGGTCAGATATTCTAAGCCTGAAATTCCTACCAGTTTAGCCAACATATACTTTGGGACAAGTACTGCAACTCACTCATATATACCCGATTTATCATCAGGCGAAATTTTATCTTTCGTATTTCTGATATGTCTACCCCCGGTATTTTGAAAGCTATCGTTAAATTTTTATCAGATAAAAACTTCGAGATTTTTGATACAGGGTTGCCTTTCTATTACTTTAGGATATACTTGAGAAATGGCCTTATTATATAATCTTTCAAAAAGATTATATAATATAAACCTAATCGATTAATGATTTAAACCTATATAATTAAAAAAAAAACTTAATATATTTGGAAATAATTCGAAATATAAACATAAAATTAAAGTTTGAGATTTTTGTAGCACTGAGCAAAAACAATACATATAAGAAATAAAATTAAATAAAGATCATTTCAAATCTATCAACTTGTATATTTCACACATTTTGATCATGACTCAACATTCCATCTGCCAGATGACAATTCTGGTGCCACTTCGATTTTTTCGTCTTTTTCGAAGGTGGCTACGACGATGTCAAAACCATATAAAAGTGACATGAAATTAAGATTAAATATCGGAATGTAACTGAGACACGAAGTAAATTTTCCGAAACAATTTAATCGTATCACCCACTATATCTCATTTATTTAATGTCTGGATCGACCATAGAAAATGCACGTAGATTAAACGATCGCCTTTTGAGAGTACTTCGTACTGAACCTTATAAGCTAAATGACTTGCTTGATTATGTTCATCGGAGCTCAACCGCTACCTATCGGCCTTTTTTCTTATCCGATGCAATTTAACTACGGCGTACAGCTTCTCATTCAGTTTATGGTTTCTGAGTGAAATTATCGTGACGAGGCGACGATAGCTGCCAGATTAATTCACCTCGTAAGACTCGTTGACTCCACATCCTTGACTCGATGACAAAGTAGAAATAATAATAATAACAGATCTTATGAAGTATATATAACCGAATAAATAAATGTAGGGATGAGGGAAAATTATATAAATTTCATGAAATTGATGATTTCAGTAAAGAATTTTGAAAAATTTTTGTTTTCCCAAAATTGTGAATATTTCAATGAATAAACGTGTAGATACTTTTCGAAATGAACATCAAAAATTCAAAAGGTTTTTCCTTAGACTATTTCGAGAATATTTTCGATGTTGCAGGTGGTTACTTGTTGTAAATCCATTTTATATATGAAATGAAGAGCAAAACAATGCTTTCTATATTTTCACACTCTCATTCAAAAAATGTGTAAGTTATTTGAAAAAGTGGAAGTGAAAAAGATATAAATGTAAAATTCATATAGTATCGTAGTATTGTTTTTTTAATTTTATTCTTGGGAATGGTTTTCTCGAAAAGAATGTTTTGTTTCGACTCAGAAAGTGCCGAAAACCTGCGAATATTTTTCAATTTATAATGCACACTCAAAATTACTAATTAATCGTTGACTTCCTCTTTCTATATATTTCAAATTTCACTCTTATATCTTATCTCATATAATTTGCTTATAACTTTATTTACATAACTTAAACATCAAAGAACAATCCGATAAGAATCTGGGGTTCAAAATAAATCTGCGTGTATATAATATATAATCTAGGTGTATATACAGTAGAATTATCAGTCATAAATGAGGTATTAAAATTCATTCTTAGCAACCACGGTAGAAATAAAAAGTCATTCTATCACATACTCACTCAGCGCACTCCACAACGTTAGAAAAAAAAACAACATCAAAAACCGATAGAATCGTTAAAATTATTAAATTTATTCCAGTAAAAATGCAATCGAAGAAAAGTATTCTATGGTCATCCTTCACAATTCAGAAGAAATAGACATAGACATAGTTCTATAGACATTCCCCTACAAAAGAAGAACAGTGTTCTATGGTCATCCCCACGCACTTCAGGATAAATACAAGCAGTCCACAATGTAATAGCTCAGTTCATCATCAACATATGATGTAGCCATTGTGTTGGCGAAACGATATTGTCATGTTTTTGAATGAATTATAGTGAAAATTGAAAAACTACTGAGTTTTATTCAATTATGTATTTAGATTTTCATCAAGTATCGATTAATGATTCTATAAGTTTTTTTTTCTAGCGGCCCTAGAAAACATCCCAACCACTAGGACTCAACTTGTCTACTGGAAAGAATTTAACAATAGGTAATTATTTATATTCAGTTGATAATAATTCAACATTTTATTGAATTCTTTCGGTCATTAATTTTCGAGGCTCCTAACAGAGTTTTTATTCTTCCTAAAAACATTTCGGTCGAAAATCACAGGTTCAACTGTAATCATAAAGTTTATTGAGATAGTCTTTAAAAAAATGATAATATCTGGATGAACTCCAAAAATGTTTGATACACAAGATATGTTTTTGGGGCTTCTAATATTTGTATTAAACTCTTGATAATGGGTTATTAGCCCGAAACAATGTTGAGTGCATTCAACAACTGTGAATATTCAATGATCTGTGTAATTCGGCCAGTGTTTTAAGTTTCACACTACATTCAATTATTTCAAATGTATATATATTATTTTTATGAATAGCTCGTGGACATGCAGAACTACGTTCCGCCTAAGAGTCAAGAAATAAAGTTATACCTTTTAGTAGAACAGTTTAGAAGAAAAATAAAATAACAAAATTCAGACTTCAGTGATTCACAGCTCCTACAACTACTTTATAGGTATCATTAGGTAGGTATATAAAACAAAGGAATTAGTTACACTACTTATAACTCCGGAGCATATTAATGTTTATATATGTTGAGAAATTAATGTTTATATTATGCTGTTTTACCACCGAACAGTGGAAACCGAATAACTGTTGAAGAAACATTGGAAAAATTTACTCAAAAAGAAATTACATAAAATCATAAAAAATACTCGAGTTCAAAAAACCCGTAAATAAAGAGAATGAATTATACGACTCAAATCGAATGGTTTCAATCATTCCAGATCATTCGGTCAAGCAATACCACAAGCAGCGATAATGAAATGACCAGAGAACTGTATTCTACAATTTCTTTCGTCAATCTTTCCGATATTTCAAGTCAATAAGTGGATAACAAGTAAAATCATAACAAAGATGAAAGATAGAGATAGAAAACATAAAAGTGCTATTGTTAATTATTCACCCCAAGTATGGCAGGAATATAAAACAATAAGAAATGAAGTTGTAGAAATGATAAGGCAGTCGAAAAAACGATATTTCATTGATATTTTAGACAACAATAGGAACAATTCTCAACAACTATGGAAACATTTAAAACAATTATTACCAAGTAAAACAAACAATACTTTATATGTGGAAATTGATAATGAAATAATCCGGGATGATCACCATATTGCTCGCTGTTTCAATCTATACTTTGTTGATAGTATAAAACAAATAATTGATGCTATAGTTCCAAAACATAACCATGACTATGTGATGAAATTTATACCGAAATTGTTGAAAATGGATACCTTCGAAAAAATAGATATGGCAGGTTTGAAAACTATTGTGAGAAATCTGAAAAACACTGGTAGTTGTAAAGATGATATAACTGTTAAAATTTCAAAAGATGCTTTTGACATTTCTGGAAATAGATTTGATAAACACATCACTGACTCATGGAATCTTTCCAAATGAATGGAAATGTTCATTGATAATACCAGTGCCTAAAATTTGTAACACTGTCAAATTGGAGAAATTTCGACCTATAAATCTTCTACCACCATATGAAAAAATTCTAGAACTAGTTGTTAAAAATCAGGTTCTAGAATTATGCGAAAAACATTCAGTTATTTCTGACTTACAATCAGGTTTCAAGAGAAATTCCTCCTGTGAGACAGCACTGTTGAGCATATGCGAGGAGTGGATAGAGCTATCGATAAAGGAGAGGTAGTGATTGTAGTATTATTGGACTTCAAAAGAGCGTTCGAAACTTTATGTAGATCATTGCTGTTGAAAAAACTAAATAAAATTGGTTTTGAAGGTTTAGTAAACAAATGGTTCAATTCTTATTTACATTCGCGATCTCAAAAAGTTAAATTCAATGGTGTTATTTCGGACAGTATTGGAGTTGATTTTGGCGTACCTCAGGGTACGGTCTTAGGTCCACTACTATTCTCCTTATGCATCAATGATATTGTTTTGCATGTGAAGAAATGCTCTATACAATTGTTCGCAGATGATACTATGATTTTTGTTAGTGGTAAAAATATCCAGACTATGACAGAATGGATCAATAGAGACTTGTCAGCAATAAATGAATGGCTAAGCGATAACAGTTTATCGCTGAATGTTAAAAAGTCTAAATTTATAGTTTTTAGTACAAGTAGAATTCTTAAGGTAGTTAGTAATGAAAATATAAGTATTAAAATTGAAAACCAGAACATTGAAAAGGTAAAACTTGTTAAATACTTAGGCTTTATGTTAGATGAGAAATTGAGTTTCAATGATCATGTCGACTTGATATCGTCTAAAATCTCCAAGAAAATCAATTTTCTCAAAAGAAATGGAAAAAATCTGACCACATATATGAAGTTATTGCTCTTTAAGTCCATAATTATGCCACACTTTGAATATTGTTCCACTATGTTATTGGGATTGAGTAAAAAAAAACTCAACAGTTACAAAAGTTACAAAATAGAGCTATGCGAACAATTTTGAAATGTAATATATATACTCCAATCCAAAACATGCTAAATTGTTTAGAATTGATGTCAGTCAAACAAAGAATACTTTTTGCTACATATATATTTATATTTAAAGTTAAAAACAAATTGTTCCCATATAAAGTAATGAAAAATGTAACATGTGTCAGTGATGTGCACAGTTATAATACAAGAAATGCTGACAATTTCTACATGCAAGTTTGTAAGTATTCTAAACATAGGAATAGTATATTTTATGAAGGATTCAACGCATTCAATAAATTGCCTAGCTCTATAAAACAATTAGCGACTTTAAGGTATTCAAGCGTAAATTAGCTAAATTCGTTTAAACATAAAATTGTAAATAATATATTTCGAACCTTAATGTATGTATGATTTTGTAACAGCTAATGCTGAAATAAATATTATTATTATTATTATTATTATTATATTTCAATTGTTATTGCACTAGTTTGTGCGAAAACATAAAATCATAGAAACTGGTCCAGCCATTTTCGGGTTGTGAATAATTTAACAAATCCAATAGATATTGATGAAGTTTTTTATATTTTTCAGTTACTAAACTCAGTTATTAGTGTACTTGTCAATATAATTGATTCAATCAGTTTTCTGACTTTTAAACTAGCGTATTTATGAAAATTCAATTCGAATATTCGAAATAAGCAGGAGCATTATTTTTTGATATTCTTTCGCCATCAAAAACAAAAAATGACAATGTGAAATCCTCTGAATGTTTTGATTTCAATCTTGTCTAACCACGAAGCCTGTAATTGCTATCATTATAATTTCACAGATACACGCTTAACAACTTTCTGAACGTTTTTCATGGTACACACATCAATCGGTTTATATACGAAGGCATGGCATTAATAATAATTTATTGTAAATTGCTTCATTAGATAGGCGAATCTATCAAGCGCTGGATGAATATCTGGAAAATTGCGAGAGTATCAATAGGCAGTTTATATTCTACTAACTTCCGCTGGTTATCAGATGTTCAGATAAGATATATATCAGTCGTGTGAAGAATTTATACATAACATCAAGCTGAAGTTGACATAAGTGAATTGGCTTTTAAAAATTCGGTACAATCTATTTCCTATTTTCTATTATTGAAAAAATTCTAACAAGGGTTCTAAAATCATTCATGAACAATACTTCTCGGATTTCTAGCTACTAGTAGCTAAGCGAGCTACTATTAACATCACATCATATTGAATAAAAAACACTTGTTTCGGTTTCACAATGGGGCAACACCTCGAAACAATTGTCAAGCAATCAGTTTAATATAATTTTTGTGAAACTCAGTGGTAAGTACTGCGTTACTTCGTTCAAAAAGTTCAGAGTGACGTAGTTTTGCAAAAACCGGTTCTTCTCTTAACCAAACTGGTCCTCTTCAGAACCACCACCCTGAATACGACAGGCGAACGCTTGCCGAAACATTGGAAATATCAAACCGTTACATAGTTTATGGAAATAGCCCAAACAATACTATTACCTGAACTTGAGATAGGATACGCAGATATGCATTCAATTTCATCAAATGACGAAAGCAGTTCCACGACCGACTTTAATCAGGCCATGAAGAGCGTAGTCCGGCGGTGTTGCCAAAATTGAGTTAGTGGTCTAATCTCCCAGTCGGTTGTTCCCAGATTTTCAAGCGTTATTTCAACTCTGTTTGTATATTGCGAACTACTAAGCAATATTATCCCTATTTATAACATATTATACTAACTATTGAGAGCACACATTTCTGTAACAGAAGAATGTAAAACATTTATCATTGCAAGAAAACAACGATGTTTTCGATAAAGCCATACTGCGTATATCTGAAATTCCTTTTTTGTATTTCTAAAAAAGACAAAAATTTATAATAAAAGTGAAAATTAATTCCTTGATGCTTTCGCGAATACATGTTTAAGTCGAATTTTCTTTCCAGCATTTACAACTTCGTCGACACTAACATTATTATAATTAGAACCGCCTAACAGCCTATATTTGCTAAATCTTTCGTCTAATTTTTCAGTAGTGAATTTGCATACTCTATTATATCTAAAAACACCGAAGTACTGTTCTCTAAATTTCTCTTCCCTGATGATATCAGTTTCAGGAAAATGCAAAGCACAAACAACTGAATATTTTGTTGGAGCCCAATTATCTCGTGGTATACATTTAATCCATTTACTCCTTAAAATTTCATTTTTAGGGAAACTGAAGGTCGATACTAGTTGCCAATTCGTTTTCAGCGTGCTGTCATAATTTGATTTACAACCAGGAATGCAACAAGTTTTCGTCATTTCAAGAGAATATACTTATTAGAAACTTACCTATTTCAAGCTTGAAACTTACTGAATCATCTACGGAATCCTCTACACTCTAATACACAAAAAAATTATCTGTAAGTAAACCGTACTCAAAACAAAACACAAATTCGATTTAATTAAATCGGTACACACTTCGTTTTTGTAATATGATGTTATGTTATCCACAAGCTATCATCACTAGCGCCTATGAGTATTACACTATAGAAAATTTATGAATAGAGGATTAGTACGTAAAATATTCAACTTCAAACTACGAAAGTCTTTAACAACACATAATTGATTTCGTTTCACTGAAATCGGTTAGCATACTAAACAGTCTGTTCTTTATAGTTTCATGTTGAGATTTCAACAAATTATATATTAATTTTTGATAATTGTAATGCAAAAATATAGAGTTTATACCAAAAGCTCCAATTATTTAACTTCTAACTGCAAACGTTTTGAGAAGCGTCCTATTTGCGTATAGTATACCAGCTCAACTAATTGTTGTATTATTCCGTAGAACACAGCGACCCTGTTGCCAGATACTCATTTCATGGCCTTGATTAAAGTTGGCCGAGGCAGTGCGTATTGCTTATTTTGCTGATTAATTATATTTATGTGCTTCCGGGTACGAAAGACAAAGAACAGTGTAGACTTTAAAGAGAATAGCGTAGACTGAGATCATATCTGAACTATATTTAATTATTATAATAAATATTGATAATAATCAGTTTATTTATTCATCAAAATTATGATTTTCGCCATAATGTGTCTCTAGGCAGGCCCAGGTCGCCCTCATATACGCGCTTGTGTGCGGACTTTCAGGAGAACATGAAACACGGCCATAGAGGGACGGTCGGTTATCACTTTTGAATTGAAAGATCTCTAACCATAAGAAGCAGTGTGGCAAGGTGCAAAACAAATCTCGTGATGTGCACTTTCATCGCCAATGATAAGTGCAACCCAAGAATGATCTAGAACTACCAACAGCTAATGACCTGTCATACGCAAGTTTAAATGCAAAGAGGTAGTCCTGATTTTAGTAAATGAAAAAGCAGCACGTGTTGCTGATTTTCGGAAATTTGCATTTGTACATGGAAGAAGCAGAAATTTAAACATAAACTTCAAAGTTTACTCTTTTTCACTAAAATATTAATATTAAGTATGAACTTCCTCCGCCCAAATTATATACTCATTGTTTGAAAGTCGAAACTCTTGTTTCATCATTGACTGTGTCTGAAGGTTGAAATTTATTTGAAATATAAATTTCTGCTTTTTGTTGGAATTTTTGTGTATTGATTCCAAATCACAATATCGTGTTATAAGAATAAAATTGAAAGATGAATTGTTGTTGTTATGGTTTTCGACAGTAAATAAATCTGAAATATAATGAAACACGTATTAATCCCAATGGAAAATTATTTTATGACATTCAAGATTTAATTGAAGGAACAATATCATCACTTCTACGAATTAGTTAAACTTAATACAGTATTAATTGATTCTTTGCTGATATTTCATACCGCATCACAGAAACAGACTATATTGTAGATAAAGAGAAATATATAACAAAAATTATATAAATCACTCGTAACGAACCTACCATTGAAATTCAACGCACCGTATGGTAAAATTTGTTTTTATTGAATTGAATCATTCATATTTCGAATATAAACGGCACGAGTTCATCGAATAAAAGACACGTCTTAGTCAGGGACGGGGATATCGAGTGGGTAGAAGGAAAACTATATTTTTTACGTTGATTATGACCGTATCTTATATCGGTTTTTGTTGCGTCGTCATGGAGCGAAGTACGGATTAGTATCGTTTCTCTCTTTCTCCCTGTTCATCCCATCCTTCGTGAACCGCGAATTCAAGTCGTTAGCTGGCATCAACCATATTAACGGCTACTGCTCTTACACTCTAAATAGCCCGAAAGGTCGTTCTTGTTGTACCATTACCAACCACGCGGGTTCAGTGATTCCAGCAATGACTGGACTGAAAGTAAGATGGACAAATAATTTCCCGATTTTGTAACGCGCTTCGATGACCTTGAATATACCGATGTCGAGTAGAATGAGGTTATCTAGTTCGTTTTCCGTCTTCTTCGATAGCTCGGCCTGATTTATACAGTATATGTTTTGTGCGCGCCGCAACATTACTTTGACAAATTCATCTCTACCGGAACAGTTAAAACGCAACCGTAATCAGATTGTAATTATTGTTATGGGCCCAGAATTGATGCGGTAGGTGCGGTGCAATAAAAAAATCCGAGAGCTGAAGCAGCTCGCGGCAATCTGTAATGATAGGGCTACAGCATCCGTATCACAGCTAATGTACACATAATTCAGGCTTCATTAGCCATGCGTCCGAATAAAGTCGAAAGAGGCTGATGGTGGTAATGAAATAGAGCGATCGCTCTCAAAATGTTTGAATCATCATTGGCGTGTTGTGACAACGAATGAAATATGAATTCATGATATTATAGAATCGAAAGCTCTAACTGAGATTTGCTAGCGTAAAAATCTATATTTTTATACTGTTTAATTTGCTATTAGGTTTGTGATAACCTCAATAACAACGTATGGGGCAGTGTACAGCGTTTAACTTTTGAATTGCCCCACGTACCGCTGTGTCTATTGAAGTAATAAGAGATGCCATTCAATTGATTTGAAGACGATAAATGTTATAATAAGCTGCATGTAGTTATCGTTTTCCGCTCAAAAGAGGTGTTATCGTATTCAAGCATCAAATTCGACTGCATTTTCTCCACCTATATTTCATGTTATATTCGAAGTGATATTTCACATCCAGTTTTCGTTACTTCGTATAGCCTGATTCTTTTGTCTATCTACAGTGCACGTTTATCAGTTTTATTTAAGCAGGTGTATTTCTGTAAAGCTCCGATGCCACACATCGAGAGTCTTTGAGCCGGTGACTACGAGTATTTCAAAGAACAAGGCTGTTCATTTCTCTGTTGACAACCAATGTCTTGGTTGTTCATACATCAATAACACCTTACTCAATAATAATATAACGATGGAAACGAGATTCATCAAACCAAATAATTTCAACTTTGCAATTCTTTGATGGTGGCCATTTTTTTTTAGAAACACGTCTTCACTGCTTCTTTACATAATTTAGAAAAGTGAAACATCTCTGTAAGTGCAGTTTAACGTTTGATACCTTATAACTTTTACCTGATAATTGAATAACAATCAAGTGAAAGATGATTTTATACACCTATATATATATATATATATATATATATATATATATATATATATATATATATATATATAACATATATATATATATATATATATATATATATATAGATATATATATTTTATACACTATATATATATATATATATATATATATAATATATATATATATATATATATATATATATATATATATATATATATATATATATATATATATATATATATTTATATATTTTCATAATAACAAAAATTAAAAAAATATTAAACTTTTTATATCAAAAGAATATATAAAAATTTAAAATATAAACAGGCAATAAATCAATTTCAAGAAATATATATATATATATATATATATATATATATATATATATATATATATATATATATATATATATATATATATATATATATATATATATATATATATATATATATATATATATATATATATATATATACTCATCTTACACGTAGCAGGGTTGCTACACAAAGACATTTCACTCACCTTAGCATCAAATTTTACAATTCATTGCCAGAAAGTGATGAATTGTTCTTAAGGAATATCATTTCGATAATCCTCATCAGAAAGAAATTTAAGTTTTATTTGAGCTCTATTGATAGAACGGCGGTTCATGATTTTTTTGTTCTATAAAAAGGAAATAATTGTTTAGTTTTGTTAGTTTCTTACTACATTTCATGAATAATTCTTCAAATTAAGTTTAAATTTAGTTTAAATTAAATTAATTTAACTCGTTCTCTCAAAAATGATGAGTGATTTGTACATTTTGGAAAGCAAATATTGTAATTGTGTAACCTTTCGACTGATATATATATATATATATATATATATATATATATATATATATATATATATATATATATATATATACATATATATATATTCAAAGAAAGATTCACAGGTAATTCAATACTAGTAAATACTGAGACTCTTAGTCGAAATATCGAAATATTTCAAATAAAACTCTCAGGGAGCTGTCTACACAAATGTTGTCAACGAGAACGAACCCATCACTTTCGAGAGTGAATATTAAGAGCGTTTCGAAAAATTCATCGATCTTGTTGAATAATAATAGGATACAATTGTTTCATCATTGATATGAATCATCAGTCCATATTTAATCTATCAATCAAGAATTGATGACTTTCAAAACGAACATAGGTCCTATACCAAACTAAGAGAAGTTCTAGAGAGTGAAATACTCACGTAGGCTCCCTCTATCGGCGAAAGGACGTATAAACACTCCCTAGTGTTCAAGATTCCTACTCATGACAACAAGAGTGCGAGTGGAAGGCTTTGTAGATATTTCATTCGAACACAACAGAAAATTGTCTGAAATGTGTACGAATGATCCCATGCCTAATTGCTCCAGATCACGCCCAGTCGGGCAAAAGTGTAGCTAGTTCAAAGATTCACAGGTAATTCAATACTAGTAAATACTGAGACTCTTAATCGAAATATCGAAATATTTCAAATAAAACTCTCAGGGAGCTGTCTACACAAATGTTGTCAACGAGAACGAACCCATCACTTTCGAGAGTGAATATTAAGAGCGTTTCGAAAAATTCATCGATCTTGTAATGATAATAGGATACAATGTTTCATCATTATTTATATTCTTGATTGATAGATTAAATATGGACTGATGATTCATAATAATGATGAAACAATTGTATCCTATCATCATTCAACAAGATCGATGAATTTTTCGAAACGCTCTTAATATTCACTCTCGAAAGTGATAGGTTCGTTCTCGTTTGTGCATTTTCGTTGTGTACATTTGTGTAGACAGCTCCCTGAGAGTTTTATTTGAAATATTTCGATATTTCGATTAAGAGTCTCAGTATTTATATATATATATATATATATATATATATATATATATATATATATATATATATATATATATATATATATATATATATATATATATATATATATATATATATATATATATTGTAGAATCATCTGTAATATCATCTTTTAAGTACAGATCTGTTCAGCACATGATCGGCATTTTCTGAATCCAGCCTGGAATTTCCCAATTAGTGAATCCGCTTGGTGTTCTAGTTTGTTTAGAAGTGCTTTAGAAAATATTTTGTAAGCAATCGGGAGTAATGAAATTCCCATGTAATTATTGATAATCATTTTCTCTGCTAAAATGGCCCTATGTCCAAATTCAGACTATAACACCTCGGAACAATTCGTAACATTATTTCTGTTGACTTCGATTTGTAGGCTGTTTTGGAGGTAAATTAACATACTGATTCGAAAATTTTAATCAGTTTTTTCTATCACGTCAAGTTTTTTCTACAGTTGTTGCACATACTACTACGCTTCATGGAACTGAACGCGAATTACAGAAAGTGCTACTGCTCTCTTGTCGGCGGAACTTTTTCCAGTAACGACTAGAAAGGGTAATGGTAAATAATTAGATTCGTCTAGTCTAGACTAATTTGATGAGTTACGCATGAGGCACTGGTGTAAACAGGTGTACTTGTCGCTCTGAACTATGACTTGGTACGAGCTTTGGGACTATCCAAAAAAGCGTCAGAATTTTTAGCATCAAGACTGCACAAAAAAACCTGTTAGAAGAAGGACATGAATTTACCTACTTTAGATCGACAGAAAGTGCATACTGCAGATCTTCGGAGTGTTGATAGATTTGTGATTGTCATTACATAGCTGGTTTAATGAAAGAATTGGGAATTTTAGATTATAACGCAACTCAATGGTGATTGTTTATAGATAGCTCAAAACGTAGCTTGAAGTGTGTTTTCCTCCGCAATGGAAATGTATATGGTTCAGTCCCTATAACTCATTCAGTTTCTTTGCATGAAGAATACGAATACATAAAGAAGGTCTTTGACTTCTTGCAATATAACTTACACCAATGGATTATCTGCGTTGACCTTAAAATGGTTTGTTCCCTTCTTGGTCAGCAAGGCGGATATACCAAGTTTCCCTGTTTAATATGTATGTGGGACAACAGAGGTCGTGAGAAGCATTGGGTGCAGTCAAAGTGATCGCCAAGATCTGACCAGAAACCTGGTGATCCAAACATTCTAAATCAGCCACTTGTCAACAGAAAAAACGTTATATTTCCGCCTTGGAATGTAACACTGGGTCTGTTTTAAGTATATCATTTTGGCATTTCCTAGCTTGTCGTATGATAAGATAAAGGCTGCTCAAGGCTATTTTATTTGCAGGGAACAACTCATCTACACCTGTCTCAATTTTATTACGCAACTTCGCTAAGCAAACTGGGTCACCGAAACTATTCTAAACCAAGTTGTGTCATCAGGAAAATTTTGTATCTAGGAGCCAGGAAGTAACCGGGAAGATCGTCGATGAAGATGAAAAAAAAGCAAGAGCTCAGTACTGAATGAAACTCTATTCTGAGCCCCGTGGAACCCATTTCTGGACCATGTATGGGTATTTGGTCATATACTCAGCTAAACTGCAATATTCATTATATTTTTTCGGAGTCATTTGCCCAATTTTGGGTTGAGGTACCTAATAATTCGTCCACTTTCGAGAAATATTGAAAATCAGTTACTGTTAACGATAAACTGAATGATTGTCTTGGTTTATATCAAATATGTCGTATTGATGCAACTACAGTATTTGTACTGCTTGATGAAAAAAATAATGAAAATTTTCAAGCGTAACTCTTTCTGTAACATTTTTTGTGGCATACTGGTAACATATTGATTTCCAGGTAGTTTCATCTAATATTCTAAATTGATAGGACATTGTAATAAAAGACTTCCTGTTCTGATTTGCCTTATATCTCGCGAATTATGACGGAGATATTGTCTCTATTTTCACCACAATTACGTCCAATAAATCCTTATGCACTAAATCAAGCAAATATCACAATTTCCTACCCAAATAAATCGCTTAAAATAATTTTTCTCCGATTATTATTAGCCTAATACCATTCGCTCGTTTGCAATAATATAATTTACCCCTTATAAGTCATCCCTTAACGTTAATGGTCCGCAGCCCTGCCGGCCACCCTGCGATCATTTCGCGAATCCTGAAAAGCGGAAAGGAGAGAAACGAAACGAAAGAGAGTCGGGCAAAAAACAGCATTTTGCTCCGGAAAAAAACCGGAAGGGCGTGCTGCTGTTTTTTCTGATGGTGAAAAATGAGCAGGGGCGTCGGGCTGCGGGGCGGAGCGGTGTGGGTGGCAGCCCGGTTCTTCGGGACATTAGACCGTGGACGGGATTGACACTATTTATCAATGATAGGGACGATGAGGGATGAGTTATCGTGTTGTTTTGAAGAGGTGGCTAACTGTGTGATGAAATCGGGGTCAGTAGGTGAATTAGTATAATTGAACTATATACTTATACCTATCTACAGAGATATGTTTATTTAGCTTTATGACGTACTTTTGATTGATTCCTATTTTTTGTAGAAATTTCCTTGTGTTTTCGTTTCAGCCAAAAAAAGTATATTTTTACACGCATATGTATTCTCATATATATATATATATATATATATATATATATATATATATATATATATATATATATATATATATATATATATATATATATATATATATATATATATAAAAAATGAACATTCATTCGAAAATTCAAATTAATCAAGAGAATGTTATAGTAGAGCTAGATATGTGAACGTGTACGATGTGATGTCTCCATTATCCTTCAAGGGATAAATGTTAGAGAAATATTGAAATCGACGCCACACCTGATGGAAGTGCGAGACATATATGTTTCGTTCTGCAAGGAACTCGTCAGTCGCACCACGTCCATCGAAGTGAGGCAACGATTTCAACCCCCAAGCATCTTCTTGTGTTTACAAGTGGAAGACCGTAGAGTTATGAATACTCCACAATTCCACCTATAGGAATCAGTAGAAAACACGTCTCAGATTAGCGACACACCAAGCATCGAATCTGAGATGTTAGAGACGAAACGTCTGGAGGAGGAGGAGTTCCAGTTAACCACCGCCAAACAGCTCGTAAGATTATAATATAATAATAATTATTATAATTATAATAATTATAATGTTGCTGATATTATCACCAACATTATGATTATTTAGTTTTTTTTTAGGTAAACATTTATAATGAAACACACTCAAATATTTTCAAAACAAATACCAAATATTGAAAGGAACAGTGATGGAAACAAATTTTCTGGTTAATATTTTCTTAGAAGAAAACACTGATAATATCTTTCGATTTTAGTTCTTATCTAGAATTCAGATTGAATTCAGAACTAAACTCAATTTGAAATTTTATTGGCATAAAAAACACTTTATATAAGCCTGTAAATGAAATATGATTATTGGCATAACCTCGTAATGCTGGTTGCATATCAATACACTGTTTGAGTATTATTCAGAGGTTGCATATTCAGAAACACTTCTTCAGAGGGCTGCAGTGTGAATCCTTTGGTATGGAAGACCATTTTTTCTGTAGTTCTACTAGATTTTGTCAGCTCAAAGTTGGTCAACACACTAGCCAAGTACGATTTTATTATAATCTCGGAGTATTTTTTGGCTAAAAAAAATAATCAGAAATATTAACTCCCATATGTGGAAAAAACTCATCAGCAATATTATATATAGTCAGTCAACTGACCGACTGACTTTGTACAATTATTGGTGAAACAAGTATTGATACTACTGCTACTAAAAATGTCATCAAGAATGTAGAACAAACATTTCAAATTGCAATATTCAAATATTAAAAAGGTAGTGAACTATTGAAATGAAATCTGCAATAAAGAAGGATATTTAGGGTTCATATATTGAACTCTCATCAATACGTTAGTAGCCACCTAGTTAGCCCCCTCTTAGCAACCCCAGAACGGCGTTGACAAGTTCAAGTTATCCGAAGCTGTTAATCGAAAAACAAGAAAAAAGAAATTCCCGTGTAGGAATTTCGATAGATTTCAGGCTACCGCATTTGCACTCTCCGAAATGGGAGATTTGACCAACATGATTTTGCCTTTAAGGCGACTATTTATTCTTTATGGACTCTCTAAGCGGAGAATTTCAGCAATATACGAATAATGTTTAATGCAGGGGAAATTCAAACAGATATCAACATTAAATATATATATATATATATATATATATATATATATATATATATATATATATATATATATATATATATATATATATATATATATATATATATATATATATATATATATATATATATATATATATATATATATATATATATATATATATATATATATATATATATATATATATATATATATATATATATATATATATATATATATATATATATATATATATATATATATATATATATATATATATATATATATATATATATATATAGTAAATACTGAGACTCTTAATCGAAATATTTCTAATAAAACTCTCAGGGAGATGTCTGCACAAATGTTGTCAACGAGATCGAATCCCATCACTTTCAAGAGTGAATATTAAGAGAGTTTTGAAAAGTTCATCGATCTTGTTGAATGATAATAGGATACAATTGTTTCATCATTATTATAAATCATCAGTCCATATTTAATCAATCAATCAAGAATCGATGACTCTCAAAACGAACATGGGTCCTATACCAAATTGTGGAAAATTTTATCTAGTGAAATATTCACGTAGGCTCCTTCTATCGGAGAAAAGACGTATAAACTCTCCCTGGCCTTCAAGATTCCTACTCATGACAACAAGAGTGAGAGTGGAAGGCTTTGTAGGTATTTCATTCGAATACTACAGAAAATTGTCCGCAATGTGTACGAATGATCCCATGCCTAATCGCTCCAGATCACGCCCAGGCGGGCAAAAGTGTATCTAGTTTCAAGATTCACAATTCATTCAATACTAGTAAATACTGAGACTCTTAATCGAAATATCGAAATATTTCAAATAAAAATCTCAGGGAGCTGTCTGCACAAATGTTGTCAACGAGATCGAAACCCATCACTTTCAAGAGTGAATATTAAGAGAGCTTTTAAAAGTTCATCGATCTTGTTGAATGATAATGTACAATTATATAATACAATTGTTTCATCATTATTATGAATCATCAGTCCATATTTAATCAATCAATCAAGAATCGATGACTTTCAAAACGAACATGGGTCCTATACCAAATTGAGGACAATTTTATCTAGTGAAATATTCACGTAGGCTCCTTCTATCGGAGAAAAGACGTATAAACTCTCCCTGGCGTTCAAGATTCCTACTCATGACAACAAGAGTGAGAGTGAAAGGCTTTGTAGGTATTTCATTCGAATACTACAGAAAATTGTCCGCAATGTGTACGAATGATCCCATGCCTAATCGCTCCAGATCACGCCCAGGCGGGCAAAAGTGTATCTAGTTTCAAGATTCACAATTCATTCAATACTAGTAAATACTGAGACTCTCAATCGAAATATCGAAATATTTCAAATAAAACCCTCAGGGAGCTGTCTACACAAATGTTGTTGACAAGATCGAAACCCATCACTTTCAAGAATGAATATTAAGAGCGTTTCGAAAAGTTCATTGATCTTGTTGAATGATAATAGGATAGAATTGTTTCATCATTATTATGCATCATCAGTCCATATTTAATCAATCAAGAATCGATGACTTTCAGAACGAACATAGGTCCTATACCAAATTCAAACCAGCTACACTTTTGCCCGCCTGGGCGTGATCTGGAGCGATTAGGCATGGGATCATTCGTACACATTGCAGACAATTTTCTGTAGTGTTCGAATGAAATACCTACAAAGCCTTCCACTCTCACTCTTGTTGTCATGAGTAGGAATCTTGAACGCCAGGGAAAGTTTATACGTCTTTTCTCCGATAGAAGGAGCCTACGTGAATATTTCTCTAGATTTAATTGTCCTCAATTTGGTAAAGGACCTATGTTCGTTTTGAAAGTAATCGATTCTTGATTGATTGATTAAATATGGACTGATGATTCATAATAATGATGAAACAAATGTATCCTATTATCATTCAACACGATCGATGAACTTTTCGAAACGATCTTAATATTCACTCTTGAAAGTGATGGGTTTCGACCTCGTTGACAACATTTGTGTAGACAGCTCCCTGAGAGTTTTATTTGAAATATTTCGATTTAGAGTCTCAGTATTTACTAGTATTGAATGACTTGTATAATCTATATATATATATATATATATATATATATATATATATATATATATATATATATATATATATATATATATATATAATTATATTAACATTAAATATAGACATATATTTATGTATCGATTGGGCTAACAGTTGATGAAAATTCAACTCCATAATTTGAAAAAAAATGAGTAGTTTGTAATTTTCACTTTCAGTCAAACATGACAATATTATTTCGGCAACACAGTGGCTTCATCAGATATAGATGATAAACTGTGTTGGCGGAACAATTGTCATGTTCGACTGAATAAAATTGAAAATTACAAACAACTTAGTTTTACTCAAATTAAAAAAATATTTCGGTTATAACCATATAACTACATTTTAAGCACATTGATGTGCTTGAAAATGTGTATTACTAAATTAGCAAAGTATGAATGTTAACGTTTGTTCGACAGATTTAGTACTTCAAACGACGTTGAATAAAATTGATCATTTATTGTTCAATACACAGAGATCAGTATTCTTCACTGTATGTTATTTGAAACATATTTGCCAAAATTAGAATCTGAATTACGAAAAATACGAAGAAAGGTGAAAAATTATCAACCAAATTCTTCATACTACGTCAATCCCATCGGATTTATTTAATTTATTTACATTAATTTCAAATTTGATGGAACTGTAATATATGTAAAGTTGATTGAATGTTTGCTGATGTCTTGGTGAAACATTGTTCAATATATTAAATAAAAACACATTACTGGGCTTCACAAAATTTATAATAAATAGTTGAAAATTTTTTCGGGTTGATACCCCATTCAATTTTTTGAAAATTGTTCAGTATTTATCATAAATTTCGTGAAACCAAGTCCAGTGTTTTTATTAATATATATTTTAATTCACTTATTATTTCAAAATGTATTCATAATGATCTCCAGATTAAAAATAAAATATACGCAAGTTTTTAGAGCGTTATTCTCAAAGCACGTATATAGGAGCCAAGAATATATCTGTAAGAAACAAATTATAATGACCTATAATCTACCGTTTCCTATTATGTCTCAGACCATGAGTTATCACATTAATTATCACAAAAACATGTACTTGACATAAGTTCAAGAAATTATAACTAGGTAAGATAATTGAATGGAAAATTTCAATTGAATATTATCTACACATTAATTTTATTCTCAAATTATTTGATATCATTTATCATCTCAACGAATCACAAAATTTCAACCGGAAAATTATTTTGGAAACTACTTGTTACAAATTTTAGAAAGATAATGACGAACAACCTTTAAAAACGAAGATTTGTATATATAAATTCTGAGACACTGTATTCGATCCCGCAAATTATCAAAATCTATCAGGAATCTACATTCCAATCTTCTCTCATTCCAATAACTCCGTCAGAAAATGCACCTTGGATCAGACATCAACCAAGACTGAACGTAAAACTGCACAGACATGATAAATACGAAACACGTGATATATTGAAGCAATCATTCAGAGAAATGATGAGGAACGAAATATTTGATGATATAAGATATACAGACGCCTCTAAAGACGAACATGGAGTAGCTTGCTCGATCATAAACGAGCAAAATACACCTGAATCCTACCAACTTTCAACTAACTGTAGCATACACACTGCCGAATTATATGCCATCTAAAGATCTATCCTCAGTCTTATCATAATAGAATACAAGGTTGCAGTTGTCACAGGCTCCCTTTTCTGTATACAATTCATAGCTGACATTTACTCGAGAAACCTACTTGTACAAAAAATCCAAGCAAAATGCCACGCTCTGAAAAACAACAGGAACATCTCTACTACCATCATATGTATTCCATCTCATGTGGGTATCCCAGGGAATGAAGCAGCGGACCAATCCGCGAAGCTTGCAAAATTCTCTGATCTTGATGTTGCGAACGTTATGGTTCATACAGATCTAAATCAATTAATAAAAACAGAACCATTAAAGAATGGCAAATTCGATGGGAAAATGATACCAGCAAGCTGCACAAAATACAACCGAAAATTTAAAAAGAAACAAGATTAGCTCTGAACACACAAGACAAAATTTAGCAAAAAGTAGCTAGGAGACTAAAAGTAGGTCATGCGAAACTGACCCACAGTTATTTGATGACATCCGGCCGAAAATCCAAGTGCGAATACTGTGAGAATATCCGCCTTACAGTTGAGCATATACTCATCTGGTGTCCAAAAATGATGCTATTCGTAACCAACTAGGACTAAAACACAATATCAAAGACATTCTGAGCACAACTACCCATATTGAAGTTACATTAAAATTTATCGGGAAATGTGGATTATACAACATTGTGTAGTATACACATCTAGAAATAATACAGTTTCATCTAATTTCACTACAAATAAATTTTTAATTATATTAAGTATCTGTAGCATTAACGCTGTTGTTATATGAAACTGTAAAAGTTGTACCGTGTGTCAATGATCAAGTAGTCGAAACACGTTAATTCAAATTAAAAAAACAAAATTTCAATAAATTCAGGTGTTTATAATGTCCGTGTTGAAACTGTTTTTATTGCCTAAGACTGTTTCATGGAATTAATCCAGAATAAAAGTATTTGTATATATAATATACAAATTATAGTTGATAAGGCAGATAAATGGGAAAAATTAATATCCGTAATGAACACCTGTTTTGAAGTGAACTTTCTTCAGATGCTAAATTGACATGGTATAATTTTCCTAAATATAGATGTTCATATATCGGCTATTGTAGGGAGAGAATGGAGAACACCCAATAAAAATGAAGACATGTATACAGAAATTTTGAATGAATTCAATTTCAATACAATTCACCTTCTTATAACATCCGGGTTATTTTGAAACTGATTATATTTCTTAAAAACTGTTTCATGGTATTAATCCAGAATAAATTGAATTTCAATGTCGTATTTCTACTCGTATATATAATACAAATTAATGGTTGGTGCGGCCAATAAGTGAAAAAAATTAATATCCGTAGTAAAACAATTAACAATGAAATAATTTTATTATCAATAATGAAATATTAATGATAAAATTTCCTTATATATTAAACAATATGCATCACGCCTGTTTTGAATTAAAACTTCTTCAAATACTTAATTGACATTGTGTAATTTTTTTATATACAGATCTTCATATATCGGATATTTTCGCTTTATATATTGGATAGATATAGATGTTTATACCTATTCTAGAGTGGTAGAACATAGAATATGAGAAAAAAATCGAAACTAAGAATTGAAATTGAACAAGAAAACTAGGAATGAAGTGTAAGCTGAAACATTACATGACAAACCACAAATAACACCAGAACATGGTAACACAACAATAAAAGGTAGCTATAAAAATTAATATGGAAACCGCTGAGGGGGTGTATTTGAAGTAATAGTTCTTCTGACCTGAAAAAATATAATTTCAAGAATCTTAATAATAGTATTCCAAGTAGCATGTCAGAAAGATTATGTTCTCCCGAGTTTCTATAACAACCTGCTATTAGCTTGTTTTCTATGTTCTGGAGTAATTTGTCATTATTATACCTACCTATTTTATACCTAAAAATATAGTGGTCAATATATATAGTATTTATAAAATTTTTAAAATGTATTTTTTGTAATTCTAAAATTGTCTATTTCTAAATTTAAAATTAATTCTAAACTTCTCTCCCTCCTCAATCAAATACTTTATTTCAATTTGATCATTCCATCTTTTGGCACTGTATATATAAAAATCTGTATTCATAAAATTGTATGAGATTGGATTTAGAACTTAAAGAAGTTTTATTTCAAAACGCGTGTCATTCTTATTATTCGATATATGAGATAATCTTAATTACTGTTTCATTAATATAAAGGATAAAGTTTATCCACAGAGAGGAGTCAATCATGGACGAATTATTGAGTCGATTCAGTTTAATCTCAATGCTGCGGAGGAGGGAAACTTTATCACACCAATTTTTTTACAAATTACTGCACAACAGTATTGATTGTCCTCCTCTCTTGTCCGCTTTGAAAATTCTCGTACTGTAGAATTTTTCCACCTAGAGCCTCCAAGGACCAACAATACTCGCTAATACAATCCCCCATTTAGTTTATGGAGTATACATTCAATACAGTTGCAAATAAATGTGACATTCACTAATTGAATTAGATTGTGTTCCTTGTAATATTTCATTCAATTTCATTATCTAGTTTTCAGTTACGTTTTTAGTTTTTCAGATAAGAACGAGCTCTTTGTTATTTTTCTCTTCATTTCATTTATTTAGATATTTTGTTTTATTCAACACAATGTTTTTATTTTCTGTAATTGAAAATTATACCTGCTGAGAATAAAGAACTTATTATTAACTAGCTGACCCGGCGAACTTTGTTACGCCCAGTTATTTTTCTCTGAATATTTTTCAAAACGCCGGAAAGACATGTTATCTTGTTTACAATATCTTGTTTTTAATATTTATCCCGTGTGGAGCCAGGTACATACTCATTTACGAAGGGACTGCAATACTTCATGTTATCTCAAATCAGTCGAATTATCGAAATAGTTTGATGTATTAAAAGTGATTAACTTGTCCGTTCTATAGTTGATCGGCATGTTCCTAATTTCGTAGCAAGTACTTGTCCCATATATCTCATCGTTAATTATATGAGATATTCCCTGGATATATGTCAAAAAATGTTCAGAATTTAGTTCATTACCGTAAATCAATGAATATAGTGGCTCTGCTGACTGTACCAATAGCGTCTATTTGAATTGACTCTTCGCGCAATATTTTGTCGCATCATTGGTGGTATTTTCTTATCAATACCAATTAAACTTTGCCTTGCAATATTGACACAAAACGTTCATTGGTCCAATAGCAACGATTTGCTGTGAACTGTAATCTGAACGTTATAATTGAATGCAGGTCGATAGGAGTTAAATGCAACCTTTTCATATTGTTAATTTCGATTCCATCGATTCCGTTCAACTTCATTTCGAGCTTCGCGTTGCTCGTCATTTGACTTGCTCTTTTATATCTTTGACTTGCTGCATTGCGAGTACTGCGACATAAGTTTGTACTTCTAGTAGCCAGCATTTTTATGAACGAAATTACAACTGTTAATTAAAGAAAATTATGTATTCTTCTTTATAATCAAAAATACCACGTGCTATGTTAGTAACGTGTATGTTATACTATTCAAACTTACCAAAATTTTATTTTAAATTAAAGTTTTAATATTAGTCGTGATAACTCTGAACTACCCGTAATGTGTGATAAGACATTCACTTTTTTTCATCCTCTTTTTGAAAATTATTTAGATGAATTAGAAATAATATTATATTTTATGGTTACTACGTATTCTTAAATAAGTATTCTTGAATTTTCTAATTTTCCGTGCAATTTCTCAAATTTTTTTTTATAAGAACCTTCTTCTGGCAATAACAAACCCAACAAAAAAAATAGTGATTGGTTAGACAACAGTGATATGAACTTTATTGAATAGCAATAAAGTTCAAATTTACTCTACATTTCAGTTAGAAGTCGTTTTTATGGGAAAAGGAAAAGGGCTGTTTTTACGGTTTTCCCGGCAATTATTCGAATTTTTCTCGCCGTAAAATCCTTGGACTTCAACGAACAATTAAAAAATCGAATTGGCAAAATTGGTCAAGGCGTTGTTGATTTATGCGCTTACCAACACATTTTGCGATTCATTTTTATATTAAAGATATACTGATTTGTATCGAACACTTTCGTCTTACCTGGGCACATCCTAGGTCCTTTTCCAAATGGCAAATAAACTGACCAATCAATTGAATCATTTAAGAATCTGTCTGGATTAAAAACGTGCGGTTCGGGATAATATTCTGGGTCGAAATGAATTCCTAGGAGGGAAACGTATACTGAAGTACCTTCTTCAATTTTCAGTTGCGGTTCATCTAACAGGAAGTCTTTCTTACAAATCCTATCCAGAAACGGAACATTTGGATACATTCTTATCACTTCTGCAGAGAATGAAATATTTCAATAAAATTGCACCTTATCGACTTATTCGAAAATTTGGAATGATATTCACAATTATGTTATATGTTGAACATATATTTGAGGTTTCAGAGAAGATGGTTACTTATTTTCAAACGCTCTACCACTAATTTTCATAAGAAAGTCAAGATTTTATCATATCAAATCACATTCAAGGCCAAAGCCTGCTTTGGCCTTGAATGTGATTTGACCAAATTTGGCCTGCTTTGGCCTTGGCCACTAATTTTCATAAGAAAGTGAAGATTTTATCATATCAAATCACATTCAAGGTCAAAGCCTGCTAACGAAGCATACTCTATTTTCAAATGAAATTTAAAAAAAAATTTTTAGGAAAAAATTGATCAATTCGTACAAATATTTCAGTAAATTTATCATCATCAGTAAATTAGAACTTTTAATTTGTTAATTAGGGTTTTCCAGTTTCATTGTTTCAGTTATATGTGCATTTTCAAAAATTTACCTTTAACAAAACACTCTAAATACTTCAGCTGACAAAGTTCTTCACATGGAATTGATTTATCGTCTTTCTGGATTTCGAGAATTTCTGCGCGAAGTTTTCTCTGGATCTCCTGATTTTTCACCAATTCAAAACAACAGAATGTTAGTACAGCAGCTAATGTTTCATTGTTTGCCACAAAAATTTCAACAGTATTGAACAGCAAGTTTCCTTCCCCTAAAAATTAATTGAATAAAAATTAGTGTTTTTAGATCGTCATGAGGGACTCGATAAAATAATGACTGGATACATAGTAAACTGAATTTTAAATACTTTACATTATTTCAATACACAATTTCTATCTAATGCCAAAGACATTTTTGAAATGGTTCTTCAATTCATAGAGTGTTTGAAATACGTAGAATTACGAATGAAAAAATTGGAAAATTCAGTTCTCAAATTTCGATATCAAGTATTGAAGATAGGTAAAAATGTATACAATCACAATTCTTACAATGCTTGTAGAATATTTTCAATTGAACTACACAATATTAGAGTCGACATCATTCACTAAAATCCAAACACATATGTAAATCGGACGTCATGTTTTACAACAATTGCGAATTCGTTTTTTGATGTATAGTTCGTAGGGTTCATTTATCTCTTCCTCTGTCAAAAACAGAGGAAGAACGCTTGTGGTGGGTTAGAATTATAGTGGTGCAGTTGGTTATAGTGATACGTACAGTGAGTTGCTCGGAACCAAAAAATCTATCTGCAAAAACCTCAAGTGGAACCCCAAGTGAGCATAAAAAAATAAGAGAAAAACTGGAAGGCTTCTTCCAACATTCAAATACTTCTCAGAACTATTGGATTTACTCTGATTGAGAACCTTGTATATAGTTTTGGTATATTCTCATTTATCCTACGCTCTGGAACTGCAGTTGGGAGATTTAGAGGTGATCCAGAAGTAGATTCTGAAGCTTATTTGTAGAAATATTCTAGTGTTAAATTATTTCATGAATTCAGAGTATTGGACACCAGGAAATTATATATTCGATTCGTGTGTTATAGATGCAATAACTCTGTTGATTATTAACTTTACTAAATTATTCTCACCACGCGAGATATAAAACTACCGCCTACAAAAATAGGGACTAATTGGAATATTCGTCAGAATACTTTATGTTTATAATTCAAAGATTTCTGCAGAGAAATTTCGATTAATTTTTTTAAATATCATCGTATGATCAATTCAGGAAAAACTCAGAGAATTGTCGACTAGAACTCGTCTATCCTTCTGGGCATAATGGGCACTGGTTTATATCTACCTGCCAAAAACTAACGAATTCTTCAAGATACAAGACATCTTATGGCTCAGTTATTTCGTTCCTTGTCATTTATTATTCAAATGCAAGCTCCACTTTAGAACTCATGATATATCTTTCTCAAAAGTTCTCTATTTCATTTTCATCTCACATAATTTCGTACTAGAATAGAGTGCTAGTGACAGAATAACTAGATGGTGCATTATTTGTTCTGGTGTCATTGTGGCAGATAATGATAGTTGACAAAATTATATACTTGATATATAAGTATTAAGAATAGTTAGTTATGTAATTATAATATAACTGTATACAATGAGTGAATGAATTAATGTTCTATTAACATATAAAAGTTATTTCAATATTTCACTCACCATCATAACTTTCTATCGCTTCCCTTATGATGTCCAAATAATCGTTTCTGTACTCCATATTGTCCTCCCTAGCAATCATCGTTTTTCTCACATGTTCCACAAAACATTTAGTAGAGTCTCCGTGGAAAAATTCTAAACCTAACATTTTAGAAATGGCCGGAGATATGAATCCCATAGCAATATGTACCCCGCGCTTGAACAATCTGTAATCGAATAAATTCGTATTGACCACCATATAAGGAGATATCTCTGAAGAGAAACACTTAGGATCAATGCCAAAGAAAGTCGAGCAACCACTCTCTATGGAATATCGAGAACAAACGTCTCGGATGTTTATATCTCCGCTGATTTTGTCTGAAGAACGACGTATAAAATCAACCGTTTTTTCAGTCACGTTTTGGATGTCACTGGTTGTTGATTTCAGTTGAGAGGCGGAAAAAGCTGGGGTCACTGTCTTTCGTAACCATTTCCAAGTGTCATCCTGGCTTGCTAGGAGGCCGCAAGTGCCGTTCGGAACTCTCGCATGATCCACACCTGCTCCGACTGATCTGTTATTGAAATGATCGAAATTTTTAATCAACAGTTTTTTCACTATGTCAGGGTTTCTGATGAGCAGAGCGGGTCGATTCAACATGAAAATGCCCACAATGGATCCTGTAGTATTTCGGTAGAGTTCTGCCAATTGCTCAGCTATATTTCTCCTCAGGAGAAAAACAGGCAGCAAGTTGCCAAATAACGGAATGGGAGAAACATACTGGATCTTCCGATCTTTCCAATACGAGAATATTTCTTTGAAATAGAGGTAGGCTAATAGAGCTATGACCAATGCGTATGACAGAATCTAGAACAGAAATTTATGGAACTTCAATTGGGTAATTTGCTTAAATCGTTAATTTCATTCAATCTTGCTATCGATAGAAAGTCGAGAGGCATCATGCTATAGGTGCTGTTATGAGAAAAATTAATACAATTGGAGCAGGCAGCACTGTTTGAAATTGATAAGTTGATTAGAATGTTGATAATAATGATATATATAACAACGATTAACAGTGAGTTGAAGCGAGGTGAAATTACGAGGAATTCAATCAATTTAATCCAACAAACAAAATGAAAATTGGATTGATATTTGTTATGATGGAGTAAAAACTCTTTAGGTTTTTATTTTATTAAATATTAAATTTACATTTGAATATTCATATTAGCATATATTAATCGGAATGTTTTTTCACCATGGCAATTGAACAATTTGTTTTTATCCCAAAAAGTTCTAGAACTTAAAAATAACATGTAACACCAAGACAAAATTCAAGCAGAGAATCTTCAAAACTTTGAGTCAAGCAAACAAGACATTTTTAATATGATGGAATTCGACGGAGAGATAGAGGAAATTTCGGAATATAAAATCGAAAACCTCTGTTATATGTGAAATAGAATAAATATATAAAACAAAGTCGTGTTAGTTACCACTTATAGCTTATGAACCGCTGGACCAATTGGTTTGATTATTGTGGCAAAATTTGTCTTTGTCCGCAATAGAATGTTGAGAATTAAAATGTGATATTCATCAATAAAGAACTAGAAATTGAAAGAAAAATTAAGCACTTCATCAGAGATCAGATGAACCTCTGACAAAAAGTTGTGAAGTTACAAAAATATGTGTTTGTTGCAGAAACCGCCCGGCCTCGTAGATGAATCAATTTTTTGACTGGAGATGAACGTGGAGCGACTTATCATTGAACTCGTGACAGGGTGAGAGCGGTAATCTTTTCGACTTCGAATTATATCTAGGTATATGGAACGATGACGTGTTCTTGCATACAATTTAATAAAAATTCAAAATAACAAACAAAGGTTTGTATATTCACTTCGTAACATTAAGGTTATCCCAAAGGTATTGCTTCTTACAGTTACTGTTGACTGCTGAGCGTAACGTGGTTTGCTGATTAGTTTTATATAAATATATATATATATATATATATATATATATATATATATATATATATATATATATATATATATATATATATATATATATATATATATATATATATATATATATATATATATATATATATATATATATATATATATATATATATATTATATATATATATATATATATATATATATATATTCGATATCGATCCTTCAATTCTTTCCATCGTAACAAATTTAGGGATTGTGATGGCAAGAACCACATTGGAGTATACACAGACGATCTGTGATCTGGGTTTATTGGGTCTTTTAATTTGCAATTTCATCTTACGTGGCCATATATTAGAAATCATGATCTGTGATTTGATAAATAGTTGTTGGGTTGGGTGTTAAAGAGATATATATATTCATATATACAAGAATATATTTCAATAAATTTTGCCGATGAAAGGATGGATGTGAAATCGGCATCATCGGCAAAATTTATTGAAACTGAAAAATATTCTTGTCGATATATACCCTCTGAATTTCATAAATACTCTTCTCTTTAACACCCAACCCAACAACTATTTGTCTTTTCATTCTTTACCTTACATAGAAAAATTAACTGATAAAATTGTAAAAGTGTTTAAAGATTTTCATATGAAATTTGCAAAGAGAACAGTTCTTCCACTCCGCCGGCATATCAGCATTTATTATAACGGGTGTTTTTTTTTAGAGGTATAGAACTTTAAATTGCAATAAAACAACGATGGTTCATTCGATTGACAAGCATTTTTTTAATTCGAAAGATAATCTTGTGGCATTACATTTTAAATATGATTTCTGTCATATGACCGCCATGGCTGTCTCGGATTTTCAATCTGGACATCCAATTTTCGATAACTTTGTCCAGCATTTGTGGCCGCATATCGGCGATAACACGGCGAATATTGTCCTCCAAATAGTCAAGCTGTGTGACATGTTGCGCCGTCTTGTTTAAACCACTGCTCTGGGACATCATGGTTGTTCAATTCAGGAATGAAAAAGTTAGTAATCATGGCTATATACCGATCACCATCGACTGTAACGTTCTGGCCATTATCGTTTTTGAAGAAGTACGGACCAATGATTCCACCAGCCCATGAAGCGCACCAAACAGTCAGTTTTTCTGGATGTAACGGTGTTTTGACATATACTTGAGGATGATCTTCACTCCAAATGCGGCAGTTTTGATTGTTGCCATTCAACCAGAAGTGCGCTTTATCGCTAAACAAAATTCGCTTATGAAAATCGGGAACAACGACAATCTCGTTTTGGGTCCATTCGACGAATCTACGCCTTGCTTGATGATCGTTTGGCTTCAATTCTTGCACGAGTTGGATTTTGTAAGCACGCAAACGAAGATCCTTCCGCAAAATCTTCCATAAAGTGGATGGACACAGATCCAATTTCTGTGCTCGATGGCGGATGGACTCGTTCGGGTCTTCCTCAATGCTACGCCCTACAGTAGCAATAGCTTCTTCTGTACGCACCTTACGGCGTCTCTGGGGTTGCGAGTGTTATCAATAAGAGTAAACGTGTTGCGGAAGCGTTCCATGGTTAATCGAATTAACTGCTCTGATGGACGATTTTGTCGACGATAAAATGGACGTAGTGCACGTTACGTATTCCGCACAGAACCATTATTTTCGAAATAAAATGGCACTATTTGCAAGCGTTGTGCAGGCGTGAGTCTATTCATGATGAATTGCCACTCCAAACTGAGAATAAATCACTTCTCAGCGCTGTTAAATCGGTCTCGCCATCTTCAACAGTAATGCCAACTTAAAGTTCTATACCTCTAAAAAAACACCCTTTATTATTATATATATATATATATATATATATATATATAATATATATATATATATATATATATATATTTTATTTTGAAAGTTTTTAGCGATAACAGGCTTTTTTTGATATGAAAAAGTTCTTTTTTGTTGACGTTTCGTTGTTATATTACAACTTTGTCAAAACTAATAAAAGGTTTAAATTAAATCAATTTCAAGAAATATATATATATATATATATATATATATATATATATATATATATATATATATATATATATATAGTTACGAAATGAAAAAATTCAAATATCAAAATTGACATTTTGAAATCTTCGTGTATAGAGGATGACACCAGAAAAATTTTTGCGTCCATTGTCGCAAAACAAAGCATTGAATTCAAAATGAGTATTGCAGTCTGAAAACAGATAACGAAGAACCAATGTATTCCAGTTGTTATCTTTGCGATGTAATTATAGACACATCAAATATTTTATTAGTTGATCACATTATCAACATCCTTGTCCTCACACATCCTGATTGAATATCAATATTTTGAAAACATTGAATATAAAAATCAACAGGTATATGCCTGAGTTAACATAATTATGAAATAATTTCAATTGGATTATATGAAATTCTAATTAACAATAGGACTATAATCACGTTTTAAATTATAATATTTTAATCATTGATTTTTTTATAATACGAACCGAGTAGATTGTTTCTTCTGAGGAAAAGTACGTATTTGTGACGTTTTCACTTCCTGGATGTTCGAAGTGTCTTTACAAGAAAGATTATTAAACAAGAGCCGAAATTCTAATAACATGATGTATTAAGCCATAAAACGAACTACATCACCTTGTATTATCTATTTTACGGATAATTATGAATGATCAAGCAACAAAAAGCTTCATCCTAGTAAATCTCTCAACCACAATTTTTCATAGAATGTCAGAATATTTTCCCTAAAGCAAGAGGTTTCTTACCTCCTATCATGAGACAGTCGGTGTAAGTGGAATAATAGAGTCGTACAAGTTAGTGAACCTTCTTTCATCCCTAGTTTGATATAAGGAGGGTTTATGGTGTCAAAAAATGCTTCAGGTCATTTGACTCCTGCGATGCAGGAAGAAGCATTACTCGTAATTCTCACAAAATAATGCTAGTATAGAATGATATGAGTTTTTTCTCAATACTCTATATATAGGTGAAATCGATTTTTCCTATTAATTTGTGTTTAACTATTTCGATTAATTGCACAATTTAACTATACTTTATATCGTGCACCTATTCATTTTCGAATATGTAGGTATATTTCTATCTAAAATTGGGTCGTTGTATATGTGAAACAGATAACTATCAGTATAAAAGTTTCGAGTAACTACTGTTCATTCATTTGATTTGAATTGAGTTAAGGCTGGGGTTTAGTCCATTCTAAGAAACAAGTCTTAGGTTCCTTTGATACCATTTCTGAACGAAAACGAATTTCGTGAATCTAAAAACTGTTTTCCGAATCTTGAATATTTTCTCGAATCTAGAAAATCGAATATTGAATTATGCGGGTAGGCAGCTCTTTATACATTCATACATTATACGAGACAATTTCAAAACGATATCGGTATCGCCATTTATGGACGCAACGCAATTTAGAGTTTACTAAACCCTCTCCTTAAACTCTTATCAGTGATAAATGAAGAAACAAAGGTTACAAATAAATAATCAACGATTTAACAGTGAAACGTCGAAAAAATTCATTTTATCTTTCACAAAATAATCGGATCGAAATCCGGAATTTTCTCCATTCAGTATATATATATATATATATATATATATATATATATATATATATATATATATATATATATATATATATATATATATATATATATATATATATATATATATATATATATATATATATATATATATATATATATATATATATATATATATATATATATATATATATATATATATATATATATATATATATATATATATATATATATATATATATATATATATATATATATATATATATATATATATATATATATATATATATATATATATATATATATATATATATATATATATATATATATATATATATATATATATATATATATATATATATATATATATATATATATATATATATATATATATATATATATATATATATATATATATATATTATTTCGAAAGTTTTTAGCAATAACAGGCTTTTTTTGATATGAAAAAGTTTATTTTTGTTGACGTTTCGTTGTTATATTACAACTTTGTCAAAACTTATGAATATTTGAATTTATGAGTTACTATAGATATCAAAAGTCAAACTCATTTTTTAGAATAATCAAATTAGTTTTTTTGTATCTTCACTTATTGATTTTCATTATCAGAGGAATATTTCTGGCTTAGCATTCGCTTCGGAAGTTTTAGTCTTCTTCACCATGAGGAAACCTCTGAAAAACTCATGGTAAGCCAGGTTATTCTAATAAGTATGATTCATATACACATTTTATAATTACATATAGTTTTTTATATACTTATCCAGAATATGTATATTGTTAGTTTATATGTGTGAAATTGAAGGTAGATCTGGAAAAAATGAGTGTTGAGATGTGATGTTTGGTGATTGTTGTGTTTGGTAATTTTACGAGTGTTATTTGTGAGGTTTATTAAGTTGTTGTAAATCGAATTAAGATGTTTAATGTCTGTTCTCTCATTTACTGTGTTTTCTAAATTTTTACGAATGTGTAACATTTTTAAAATTTCTCTACTTTTTTTGTCCCTTTCAGTTGCCAAAATTTTCGTATTTTTGTAATCAAAATCATGTTTTTCTGTTATTTTATGTTTATGTAAGGCTGTGATTTGAGTTTTTGCGTATTTATGCGCTTTGATTCTTTCTTCGTGGTTTTGTGCTGTTTGTCCGATATAGCTTTTATTGCAATTGTTACACGGAATATTATAAACTGTATGAGTTTTTCTCTGAGTTACAGTTTTACTTTTTAATTTTGTATATATTTCTTCGATTTGATTTTTGGCAGTATGTGCTATCCTTAAATTATAAAGTTTTAATATTTTTGCAATATTTGTACTTAATTTTGGAATATATGGTAAGGGAATGTAATTATTTTCGTTAGATTTACTTCTTTTTGAATGTAAAGTATTATATAATTTATGAATTCTGTTTTTCATGATTTTGTTAATTAAATTTAATGGGTAATTATTTTTCATGAGAAGAGTACGAACTTCTTCAAGTGTACAACTTCATGTCGTAAACATATATAAAATAAATAAATATATATATATATATATATATATATATATATATATATATATATATATATATATATATATATATATATATATATATATATATATATATATATATGTGTGTGTATATACATACATACATAATAGTTATATATTATGTGATATTTAGCATAATTTTCATATTTATTCTCGAAATGTTTTTTAAATATTCATGTAATATATAATATAAACTTATATTCAATTTTCCTCAACATTTCCAATATTGAAATATGTTATACTGAATATTTCGACAAGTTCATACTTCTACCTATATTCCTCCTTATTCATCGTATACATTTTAAGCGTACGTATTGTAGACGATAATTATGTTATTGTAGTTAAACTCCTTCAAATATTGGTAACCTAAATTTGTTATCCACTATTCACTACTGGCACAATTTTAATAGTAATTATCAATTATATGTATTCAATTATCTTATATGCACTTAATTGTTTCTGATGTCTGGTATACTCTTATTTCTTATCACATAATAATTATATTAGTTTCCATATGATGTATCTTTAAAACCTACTTCCAAAATTCAATTATGAAATCGATCTAAATTTCAAATCAATTAAAAACTCATATAATCTGGAATACTAACCTGGTAGTTCAAACATATTTAGCATAAACATCATAAAGATATTTGTGATTAGAGGTTCAAATCAGAAATGGCCGTGAAAGGAAAGCAAATAGAAAAATAATAAGAACAATGAGAACAGGGACGACAAGCTAGTTTGAAAAGAAATTTGAAAGATGAAATATTGATAAATGAAGCCAATTCGTTTGTGAATTATTTTGAAGAAAAAATTATATTAATTTGAATTTTGACCCAATTAATTTGAGAAGAGGTTACATATTGTGGAGCTGGGAAGTTCCTGAAAATTGAAGAAGAGAAATAAGAATAAAATTGTCGGAAAGAGGATAGAAAAAATAGTGATATCTACCTCAATTTAAATCAAACCCAATTACTGAATTCTATTACAATAAAAAACACTTCAACATTTTGAAGCCCATTTACTTCAATTATTTTCAGTTTTCGAAGAGTTTTGGATTTGAGGGACAGTTGAGAGAAATTTTTGTTTCAGTTTCGATGAATGATTTGTTTATTAATGCACATATATATTTTAAATTATCAGGTTTTTTCAAATTCCATCAATTCAGAAATTTCGATCTATTTGAAATTTCAAAGTGAAAAACAATTATAAAGTGTATACAATTACTGAAAAGGTGAATGATTATAAAAATTCACAGTACGTATTAATATATATATAATAACAATATATATTTACTTAGTAGGAATATAAATGAGTATTTATATTTCTTGTGGATTAGCTCAAAAGTTCTCAGTCACATCTTTTCTCAATCAATTCTACAATATTAGTCGAAGACGAAAATTCAAAGGTTGGAAAATTACTATAGACTTGATAAGGTGGAACACAAGAAAACAGAATACAGATGACTTGAGATGAATCACTGTATACGAAAATTTAGTGGACATTCGGACAAGATCCCCTTCTTAAAACAGCTCCCAGGGATTTGTTTCGATAAATCAAACGCCGTATCTCTTTCCTTGCCCCAAACAGTCTGACAAAGTGGCCTTATGCAGTGACAAATGGAGCGGGACAGCAGATATGACGGTATTTGAACTGTATACAATCCTACAATACTATTTAGCACCCTTCTTTCATAGGTAAAATAACTTCGATAATTTATATTCACTAATTTTTGTGTATTAGATACGCAGAACTAGTTCAACTATAATAAAACTATAATAAACTTCAACAAGTTCACAACAACAATAACAAAAACAAAAAATTATATTTTTTAATATACTAATATATATTCTAAGTATCTATATATTTTAAGTATTCAAAGTACTATAGTACAGTATTCCAAATTTTGTATTCCATTTTATTAGTCGCATCCCACAATCAATATAAAGGTAAAAAGAATTATTTCTAGGGAATTCCGCACAATATTGTAAGTTCTAAGCTTGAGTTGAAAAAATTCAGTAATTGGAATTTTGAATGGAAAAACTGCGGTAGCTATAAGAATGGTTCTCAAGATAAAAATGAAAACTCACTTAGGTAAGTCTTACGAGGGTGAATGATAAAATTGTCTTTATAATCTGCGAAGTTTTGGAAGTACAACACGACCAGAGTCATAAGTATATCTATTATGCTGTTCGAATTAATTGGGACAAAGGATAAAAAACAATGTTTTCGTAAAATCTTACCTTTTAATGAATAAGTACATAAAAATAGTGTAAATTCTTCATATTAATATGAAGTATGTCCGCCTTTCGCAGAAATAACTTCTTGAACTCGTCTAGGCATCGATTCCACTAGAGTAGCGCAGATTTTCTTCAATTCGTCATCATAAAACCACACCTGAATTGCACTTATAATCATTTTTTCTTTTGTAGGGCAATCCATTTTTGCCAGTCGTTTCTATAAAATATTCCATAAATTCCTAATGGGATTGTGATCTGGTAAATTCCCCGGCCAATCGAGTACTTTTATTTCATTGTCACGTTTGGAATTGTGGCAAGGGGCCAGGTTGTGCTGAAATGTTCCATCAAACGTTTCCATGAATGGGACAATGCTAGTGAACAATATTTCCATATATTTCACTGAATTCATTGTTCCTGTTATAGAAGCTAATCGTCCAGTGCCATTGGTTGTGAAAAAACCACAAAATATTTGTTTTGAAGGATATTTTACTGTTTGCTGCATGTCATCAGGCCGCAAAGTATCCCCATCACTTCGTCTAACAACACTTGAATTGTACCCTTGAAGAAACAAATGTGTCTCGTCACTAAAAACCACATTCTTCCAGTCGTCCACAGTCCACGCACGGTATTTTTGGCCCATGCCAAACGTTTCTTCATCATTTTCTGGGTAAGCATTTGCTTTCTTCTTGGTCTTCTTGCCTTACGGTCAACCTCCAGCAGTCGTTTTCGCACAGTTGAGGTGCTCACCTCCACACCAAAAACCATTAAATCCCTTCGAAGATCAGTGCTTGTCTTTCTCGGATTAATTTTGCTATTTCTCACCAACAATTTGTCTGTTCTTGGAGTAGTTTTGCTTTTGCGACCACAGTTTCCTTTTCTTTTTGGTGACGATGAGCCACTTTCTTCAAATATTTTTAAATTCTCGAAACGCTGGACTTTCCCATACCAGCTTTTTCCACACAACAGCTTCAGCTATATCTCTTACAGTCATTGATGTGTGTTCATCAAGCGCGATAATTTTAGAACGCTTCCTCGGAGTGATATCCATCTTTAGACAAGACAATACAGCACGTATCAAAATTGAAACCAACTTTCGCACCGGTAGGCTCACAACTGAATTGCTGGCGAGGTAAATCCGGTCAGAATGTAAATGATGGTCAAGGTCGAACCCTCATATCACCTCAGGTAGTAAACAAGCAGGTGTGAGGGTGTTTGGGCCACCCTGGTACTCACATACTCACTACAGTAACTCAAACGAAGAAAAAAAAATTTTGTCCCAATCAATTCGAACCGCTTAGTATGTATGTACCTATAGCTAGGAGTTAAATACCAAAATCCCGAATTCATAACACTTACATCGAATTAACAGATCAAATATACGTATTTTACTCAAAGTCCAGTAATCCGAGCTTGAGTATTTTACTTGAGTAATAATTTAAAAACAACATTGGTTACCATAGTTTAGATCAGAATTCACTGGGGTGATCTTTATCGAAGCACAGGGGTGTATTTTACAAAAACGTTGGCCATTCTGAGCTAAATGGGGGGTCGAAAAAAAAACTAGATCTTCATTGCTACGTAAGGATTAACAGTATTTTTCGAATGGCGAATAATTAGAAATGAATGAAGGAGACTGAAAATTTATACAACTCATTCTCAAAAATTGAACGACGGTTTTTAGCTGCGCTTTGTTTATTTGGAGAACATTGACAATATTTGCACTCCTGACCTATGATAACATGATCCTCATTGAAATATAGTGCAATTTTCTGCTCAAAATGAACACGTGGACATCAATCTGCAAGATGAGTTTGCTGAATTGTTATTCAATGTTGTAACGAAAACGCCTTTTCAAAATTTAACAATAACCAAATTTGGAACGACTATAAATATAATGCAAAATATATAAGATTTTACCAAGTATCTCAGCCCTGTACCCGTATGGTACTTAGTTCCTACATGGTTGAAGCCGGTTTCAGTCACGTAGGTATTTTAACTAAGTACAGAAATAAATTAAACGTGGTTTCAAGAAATTGATCAATTTTGAAAAAAATATACCAAACCATACAAAAATCACCTGGCCTACCCATCTCATTGATGGGGAAGCAATTAATCTATAGTTACTTTACTTATTATTTTTCTCTAATTATTCCTACTTATCATTCGATAATTATTAAGGTATTTCAACATTAATATATTTTTTATGAAACTATTGTTCAGAATGTACTCATTATGATTGCAATAAATGTTTGAAAACGCAAAATAAATGTACAAACACAGTATCTAATAATTTTCGTTATATTTAAAGCAAAATATTTATTAAAAATATAAAAATAGGGTCAATTAGGCATGTTAGAAAAATATTTCGTGACAGCTTCGATTATGACAATAATAATAAATATATGCAAGTGAAACTCGCATTCGAATAACATCAAGGAGATAAAAAAGTTGTGTTAATCTATAACCACTTTCTAGGTACTATGATAGCATAGGAAAGTGATGATATTCTTTATAACTTTAAGAAAATGCTAATTATTCGGAATTATAGTATATATACGTATATTATATTCGGATTATGCTAAATGATTCTGTTAACTTTGCATAAAGTTTCAATAAAATTTAAAACGATATGAATAGTCTTATATAGTTAAGTGTTTCATAATTGTAGATCTTGAAGAAGAATTTTGATAACATAATATATTAAAAAATAAAGGTATTTCTAGGTACTTAATGCATAGGTATACTATATGATAAGTTCCTACACTAAAGCTTAATTCCAATAGGGACTAGTTTGTGGGAAAATAATGTTTGCAATAGTATTCCATTAATTCCCAAATTCAATGGAAAACTGAAAATTGTTATAAATATTCAATGAAAACCCTTTCCAACAGAGCTAAGAGACGCAAACAATTTCATGAAAGCATGATCATTATGAAAAAGTATTTCTCTTTTAATTCTTCAATTTCAATTTTTTTTCAATTTGTTTTATTCTTACCTGATATCCATTAAACAGACTGAGAGAACTTGTAGTTGTACTCATTTTGTCGATTTTATTATAACTCACTCAGTCACTTTTTACTGAACATGAAGTTCAGTGAATGTGTACTTGATATAGAGGTTCAAGTCACATTGCGTGATTCGTAAACATCTTCCTTTAAATAAATTATGGAGGACCCTACGAAATCATTCAAATGGCCTTCAAATTTATGATGTAATCATGAACTTATCTCGTTAACAGAAAATACAGTTTATGAATAAAAATAAATGTTTATTATACATGAATAATTATAGATTGGACTACAACCGAATGAAATATTACTGGGTTCATCGTATCACTTCGTTTGGCAATAATATGAATTGAAAACCTGCATTTATTATCAATTTTATTCAATTTCAATTTGTTCACTGTATTTTACGATTGGGATTTTAGTCTGTGTTTATCTGAAAAAAATACTTGCGTGTTTGTATTCGTCATATTCCAACATATTATTCAGGAGTATTTTTAAATTCAAAATCTGTGTTATTAAATATATAAGTCACGTTGATTTTTTTGATATTCAATAAAATTTGGTCAATTAACAAATTCATTCAAAAATTTCATTTTTATTTACTTCAGCATTTGTAGTAAATGAAAAGAATTAATCACGTCTTTTCACATACCAACTTTCGAATGCTAATTTACGAAATATACAATTCAATACCTTCATATTAGTTTGGTATTCACAGCTCCAAATAAGGCTAACTCCTTTTTGTAATGAATAAGAACTACCCAGTTGGGTAAAATGCCATAATCATATCAATCTTGATATTCCAACTATGCGAAGTCTAGGTCTAGATCAGCCTTTCCCAAAGTGGGCGATAACGCCCTCTTGTGGGCGCTACAGAGTTAAAGGGGGGCGGTAAGAGATCCATCTAGCTAGGAAGACTCGACTTAGACACCGACTGAGCTCTCGACTCTCGACTACAACTTGTGAACATCAACTGATATTAATTAAGAGATTGCTCAAATTCGGTTCGATATTTCTCTCCACGTAGTTCATGTACCTACTATGCTGTTCGAATTAATTGGGACAAACATTTTTTTCTTCGTTTGAGTTAGTGTAGTAAGTATTTAAGTACCATGGTGACCTACTTTTACTTTCGACCTTGACCATGATTCACATCTGACCGGTTTTATTTCGCCAGCAATTCAGTAGTGAGCCTACCGGTGCGAAAGTTGGTTTCAATTTTGATACGTGCTGTATTTTCGTGTCCAAAGATGGATATCACTCCGAGGAACCGTTTCAAAATTATCGCACTTAATGAACATACATCAATGACTGTAAGAGGTATAGCTGAAGCTTTTGGTGTGGGAAAGTCCAGCGTTTCGAGAATTTCTGAAACATTTGAAGAAAGTGGCTCATCGTCTCCAAAAAGGAAAGTAAACTGTGGCCGCAAACGCAAAACTACTAGAAAAACAGACAAATTGTTGATAAGACATAGCAAAATTAATCCGAGAAAGACAAGCACTGATCTTCGAAGGGATTTAATGGTTTCTGGTGTGGAGGTGAGCACCGCAACTGTGCGAAAACGACTGCTGGAGAGTATTGCCGAAGAGGCATAGAAAACAAAGAAGAAAGCAACTACTTACGATTGGCATGGGCCAAAAAGTACCGTGCTTGGACTGTGGATGACTGAAAGAAAATGTTTTTAGTGATGAGACTCATTTGTTTGTTCAAGGGTACAAATCAAGTGTTGTTAGACGACGTGATGGGGAAACTTTACAGCTTGATTACATCCAGCAAACAGTAAAACATCCTTCGAAACAAATGTTTTGGGGTTTTTTCACAATCAATGGCACTGGACGATTAGCTCCTATAAAGGGATGGCGAATTCAGTGAAATATGTGGAAATATTGCACACCAGGATTGTACCATTCATGGAAACGTTTGATGGAACATTTCAGCAGGACCTGGCCTCCTGCACAATTCCAAACAAGTGCAAGCGTTTATGCGTGACAATGAAATAAAATTACCCGATTAGCCGGAGAATTCACCTGATCTGAATCCCATTGAGAATTTATGGAATATTTTAAAGAAATGACTGGCAAAATGGATTGTACTACGAAAAAAACATGATTATAAGTGCAATTCAGGTGTGGTTTCATGATGACGAATTGGAGAAAATCTGCGTAACGTTAGTGGAATGGATGCCTAGACGAGTTGAAGAAGTTATTTCTGCGGAAGGAGGGCATACTTCATATTAATATGAAGAATTAACGCTTATTCAATAAATAAAAGAAAATATTTTCAATCGGCAACCATGTTTTAACAAGTTAATGAGATTGAATTCTCGCTTAACTTTTGGTTATAATTGAATATTAAAATAAATTAAACTCTTGGATTAATGTTTCACGTTTCAACATGTTTCGAGCGTTAGCTCATTTTCAAAAGCTATAAGAAACGTACAACAAATTTATATCTACTAAATGGATGTGAGTAGGGAGGATAGTTGAAAATCTACTTGTTCATTTACAATTTCTTCTTTTCTCTTCCAAGAACTGCTAATTTCAATTGCCTCCAGAAGGTCAAAACGTTTACCTTTATTACCTGAGTGTAGGTATTTAGTTTTATCAAAGTGATTAGAGCTAATACAATGTTCTGAGAATCCAGTTTTATTAACATTGTACAAAATCGACCTTTTATGTTCATCAACCCGAGTTTTTATTTTTCTACCTGTTTGGCCGATATAAAGACTGCTGCATTCTTACAAAAAATCTTATAAATACCGTTTTTGTCTTTTCTTTATTACAAGTTTTTGTTGAACAAGTAGAACTATCCTCCCTACTCACATCCATTTTGTAGATATAAATTTGTTGTACGTTTCTTATAGTAGTTTAGTCTTGAAAATGAGCTAACGCTCGAAACATGTTGAACGTGAAACATTAAGCCAAGAATTTAATTTATTTTGATATGTTTTAACAAGTTTTTGTTGAATAACCCGATTTGTGCATTCCTGTATCAATCGACTTGATCATACAATACTTGTTCTTACTTGTAGTACGATTGAGCGTCGAATGAAATAAACGAGTTTATGCATATTTGTGGCGGCTTGCAACTGTTCTTTAGTAAATTGGAACCTGATATCAACAAACTTATTAAACAGCATCAGATTCATCCTTCACATTAGTTTATATATAAGAATCAATTATGTTTATTTTGTTTTAAATAAAATATACTCTGTCTGATTACGAGTACTATGAAGTTGAGTTTCAATAATCATTCTCATTGGCAGGTGTAGCCTGTAAGAGTTAACCTGAGACCTGAGCACTGTTGTTTACTACCTACTGCGCTCAGGTCTCAAGTTAACTCTTGCAGGTTATAGTAACAGTCTCGTTTAGAATGAATGTTTCATCTTTGCTAATATAGCTCACCGTAATTAATTAATTTAATTTGAAGTTATACTTGTTTTAAATTAGGTGAAAAATGGGGTCGCTAAAAAATAATTTTTCTCAAAGTGGGCAGTAGACAAAATAAGTTTGGGAACCCCTGATCTAGGTCTTCAAGTACTGCACGTGCAAGAATACGGATTTCAAAATTGTAGGCTAAACAATGTATGGATGACCATCAACTCGTATCATGGTTCCAAAATGATTCCTCACACATATAAATCTCTAGATAACATCAGATGAAAATGCTATTTTTGGCTTATTGAGAGACATATTTACCATGATATATCCTATTGAAAATTGAAAATATTCGTTGAACCAGTGAATAATCTGCATAATAATTGATATTCGGATTGAAAATACTTGCGAAAATATTACTATGTACACCTTCTTCAGCTAGTGTGAATAATGATATATCAAATCAGAGGAAAAAAAGTACACGAAAAATGATATCCTTCTGAACCATAGAGCAGTGCCTAGATCACTCAACATGAGAAATAGGAAGATCAAGATGGATGCCAGTAGATAAGAGAAAGATCAATGGTTATATCAGTTGCATTGTAGCGTGTTAAATATTTCGAGGAACAAAAATGACAGTTATTGGTATGATTACATCTTCTAATAACCAGAAAAATTGAAAATAACAAAAACAAATTGATATTGTATTATAGAAATAATGTTAAGAATAAAATGATACTTGGGCGAAAATCTAGACAAAATGATTCCTTATTAAGAATTACATTTGCTGCAAAATGAGATTAACGTTTTCCATTAATTCCACAATCTTCATGCAGAGACAGTAGACTCGTATCAATAGATTAGTGTAACTCTGAAAGAGATTGTTTATTACCGATTTTTGGATCATCTGTTGATTCCATAAACAACACTCAATTAATTGACATATTCGACGCAACCCATGTATACCTATATTAATATACTGATATATCAACATTGGACCATCTATTTGAATGTGGTGGTCAAAGGTTTCTTCTCTTCACTGTCATGGAAATTACTGGCTACTTAAACGTATTTGTTGTCCTAACACATCTATCCATCAGCAGCTCCACTATCAACCATGATAATGGAAGTCGTGGTTGAGGAGTGTTGGTTCCACTTCTTTGCCTTCCGTCTTTGTGGTAGAGCTAGTAACGTAAAATAATAATATATATACCTATCTGAAATTTGATCATCTAACAGTCGACCCTTTACGTCAAGTTTAAAATGCGAGAATTCATCGTTAATCATTTTTCTTTCTTCTATTAGGAATTTCTTTATATAACGTTTGTGTTTAGACTATCACCAAATCATATATTTACGTTTTTTCGCTTCCTTGGATTATTCTGGTTTAACGAACTTACGGTATTAACTTATCTTCATTGTACCATTATAGAGGGACGTAAATGTATCGTTCAAAGCTTTTATCACAGGTTTAATTTTGAGAAAGTTATATTTGTTGTTATTTATTAGTTATTTATTATTCAAAATTGAATTCAACGTTTCTGCAGACGTAGCAGACGATATCGAAAAAACATCTTAACATCTTAAGCACGCAATGAAGTTGAACGAAATGGATGGAATCGAGATCAACAACATAGAGATGTAACGTTTAACCCCTATAAAGCTTCATTTATAACGTGGTAATAACTAAGATTGAATTCTCGCTTAACTGTTTATGAAACATAATTAAATATTAAATTAAACTCTTAATGTTTCACGATTATATTCAACAATATGAATTTGTCAACTTGTTTCGAGCGTGAGCTCATTTTCAAGACTAAAATTTTCATTTTCAAATTTTCATTTAAAATTTTCATTTGATTTAGTCTTGAAAATGAGCTCACGCTCGAAACATGTTGACAAATTCATATTGTTAAATATAATCGTGAAACATTAAGCCAAGAGTTTAATTCAATTTAATAACGTGGTAATCGATAAAAATTCATAGCCAATCGTTGCTCTTGAACCAATGAACGTTGTGTGACAATATTGCATAGCATTTGAGATGAGTTTTATTGTTATTAGTAAGAAAATGCGCAAATAATGATACGCAATGATCTTATGACGTCGAAAAATTCATTGAATTTGAAGTTTTCAATTCAGATTTTCAACGAAATTACGGACTGAAGAAGAAATACCAATTACGAAATTACAAACTTCCGTTTGGACTGAAGAATTAACAAGCTGATCATTTTCGATGCATTGAAGCTTTTGATATATGAAATTATCGATAATCAAACTAATTTGTTTTTTCTGGAAGTGTTACATTTCCTGAATATACGCGTGCAAGATAAGTGAATACTATAGCAATCAATACTCAATAATTATAGTTTACTATAAGTAAACTATATCAGAATTCAATATGTTACTGTGAGTTGAATATTGTTGCTCAACAAGAGCAGATACACAAGAACCTCCATTACCAGAACAGTTTTATCCGTTTACTGTAATGCTCGGAAACAATATTATCCTTTTCTTACAATAACTTTCATTAAATTTGAAATAAACTCTTGGCTTAATGTTTCACAAATATATTGAATATCTAATAAAATGAAACCACTATAAAATTGAACGCTCGAAACATGTCGACTACACGTTGTAATTTTATGAAATTATTCAATATATTTGTGAAAAATTATGCCAAGAATTTAATTCAAATTTTTATTGAATCGCGCTTACCAAGAGAAAAGCGAGAATTAAATATCAGTTATAACTTACATTATTTAATATCCACAATCATAACATTTTCATTATGAATGTTATTTATATATCAATTGAGTTCTAACGGGTAACAAAAGATCGACCTATTTGACTGATCCAATCCGGTATGTAAAAAGCGTTACATTCTACACAAATTAACTCATTAACACCAAACCGGATTCAGCAACTTTTCTGATATTTCGAGCCATGAGAATTATATGGTTGGAAATTGATGCCTTCCGCATTGTTGTTTTTCAGAGAGAAACTGTTTTTGAAAGTATAGTTTACACAAAATAAATAGAGTACAATAAAAAAAGCAAAATGAGAATATCATCAAATTATTCAGATCATTTGTTGAAAGAAAATCTTACTTTCGATTCAATATGAACAAACACTTAGACAATAAGATGATTTATGGGAAATAGTGGAAATGATTAGACTCAAATCATTGATCCTTGACGATACTTGATGAACATCTGAATACATAATTTAAATAAAAATTAGTAGTTTTCTGATTTTCACTATAATTAATTCGAATCCTGACGACAATTTTTTCGCCAACACAATGATGGTTGATGATAAACTGAACAGTTTATCATCAACATCTGATGAAGCAACTGTGCTGGCGAAACAATACTGTCAGGTTTTGAATTTATTATAGTGAAAATCAGAGAAGTACTTAGTTTTATTTAAATTATAGACTCAGAGATTCTGAGAATTTGTATGATGAACAATTGAAATTAAATAATTCACCCTTTTCAGGGTCGACAATGGTGAATATATTGGGTCGACTGTAGTTTAGTATGGCCTTTGAGAATAACTATATGCTTCCAAAACCCCTATTTTTATAAAGGGTGTTTTTTTAGAGGTATAGAACTTTAAATTGCAATAAAACAACGATGGATCATTCGATTGACAAGAATTTTTTTATTCTAAAGATAATCTTGTGGCATTACATTTAAAATATGGTTTCAGGCATTGATTGCCACGGCAGGCTCGGATGTAGTCCAGTCTGGACGTCCAATTTTCGATGACATTTTCCAACATTTTGTGGCCGTATATTGGCAATAATACGGCGAATATTGTCTTCCAAATGGTCAAGCCTTTGTGGCTTATCCGCATAAACCAATGACTTTACATAGCCCCACAGAAAGTAGTGTAGCGGTGTTAAATCGCAAGACTTGGAGGCCAATTCACAGGTCCAAAACGTGAAATTAGGCAGTCACTAAACGTGTCCTTCGATAAATCGATTGTAGCACGAGCTGTGTGACATGTTGAGCCATCTTGTTGAGACCACAGCTCCTGAACATCATGGTTGTTCAATTCAGGAATGAAAAAGTTAGTAATCATGGCACTATACCGATCACCTTTGACTGTAACGTTCTGACCATCATCGTTTCTGAAGAAGTACGGACCAATGATTCCACCAGCCCATAAAGCGCACCAAACAGTCAGTTTTTCTGGATGTAACGCTGTTATGCCATACACTTGAGGAATATCTTCACTTCGAATGCAGCAGTTTTGTTTGTTGCCATTCATCCAAAAGTGCGCTTCATCCCTAAAACAAAATTCGCTTATGAAAATCGGGAACAACGGCAATCTCGTTTTGGGCCCTTTCGACGAATCTACGCCTTGCTTGATGATCGTTTGGCTTCAATTCTTGCACGAGTTGCATTTTGTAAGCACGCAAACCAAGATCCTTCCGCAAAATCTTCCATAAAGTGTACTCATTCGGGTCTTCCTCAATGCTACGCTCTACAGTAGCTATAGCTTCTTCTGTACGGCGTCTGTGGGGATGCGAGTTATCAATGAGAGTAAACGTGGTGCGAAAACGTTCCATGGTTAATCGAATTAACGATAAAATGGACGTAGTGCGCGATACGTATTCCGCACAGAACCATTATTTTCGAAATAAAATTGCACTATTTGCAAGCGTTGTTCAGGCGTGAGTATATTCACGATGAATTGCCAAACCAAACTGAGAATAAATCACTTCTCAGTTGTTGAATCGGTCGCCACTTTCAACAGTAATGCCTAACTAAAGCTCGATACCTCTAAAAAAATCACCCGTTAAATACATGTACAGTCAAGTTTGTTGTTCGATGATAGCGTCTCTGACAGCATCTGAAGAAGTAAGAAGTCGATAACCCGACGATAAGTTGATCTTGCCTCATCTCAATGATTTTTTTGGAAACTTGGATTTGTTCTTCTCAAGAGCTGACATTTTGTTCCGAATTCACATATGAAGCAAATTAGTTATCTATTTCGATATTGATGAATTGTTTCTCTAGAAGGGTAATTTCATCGTTGACAGCTGCCAGGTTGATTGTGAATAACCTATTGAAAGTTTTCTTATATGATTCTCTTCCATAGAAGAGTATCAAGGTATTACTGATTGATATCCTGCATTAAACCGTGCATATAAAGTTTATGGTCTTTTGGATTTTTCTCCTCCTGGTATTACCGAATTTTAGCCAGAAAATGTGTTTTGCTCCCTCTCCTCCTAAATTGGTGTTCGGTGGTCTCCTTGGTATCAGATCAGTGTTAGATTTCCATACATTTAGTGCTTAATGTAAAGGAAAGAGGTAATTAATGAACTTATAATGGCCTACAAGAACAGAAAGCTTTCATTCAGCTGAAAAACAATTTCGTTTTGATTTTTCGGAGATCTCACAAGATTAGTTACTCTCTATTCTAGCTCGTATCTATTGATTTCGTTCGGGAGTATTCCTATGACAACCTGTTCGATATCATAGTTCTCTTCAGGTATCGTTCAATTCATTATTAGATGTTGTTGGCTCTTTTTAAGGCATTTTAAGTTCATAGTTTATCATAGACTCGTTGGTGAATGAAGTTCTTAACTAATTGTTTTCTACAGCAGTCTCACGTAAGACCTCGTTTGTTATAATAATCAACATACTGTTTTGAAGGAAACTGTTCATAGTCCACATTTATATTAACAGGAAATTGCAACGTTTTATTAGCGATGGACTGAAATTCAGTACTTCTATGTATGTCGTAAATATTATGTGAATTCTCATCAATGGCGTGGGATTTTTTTTGAATGATACATAATTAAAATAACCATAAAATTTTATATTCTGTTGCATCTCTATGTGTACAACGTTTTGGCATTGAACTCTATCAAATTTTTTTTTTCTATAAAAGAACAAAGCAAATTCCTCGAATGTGATTTCTAAATTTCTTTGAGGATCATTGTTTAATTATGTATAGCGCTGTATATCCGATTTTGTGAGTTACTAGCACTTGTGCACTGTGTTTGTGTAACAAGTAAAATTGCAATTTATATGACCTCTAGTATTACGCATTAAATAATAATATATAGATTTGTAAACAATTACTAGAATGAATATTGATAAGAAATGTCGTATTCAATAAATATTTATATATTGTATTTGTTACAAGAACAATAAGCGTTTACCTTTTAAATAAGGTTTCATCGAAGGTTTTGTAGTGTTAGGCCACTGTGGCAGTGTTTTCCTGCAATAAATTTAAAAACAATGGATAACTACATTTCAATGATTTATTTGTGTATTCAATAAGTTGGTACCTAACTTTGTCACAATTATTCCACTCAAAGTTCTGACAAAGTTACAATTTATAGCAAAACATTATAGTTCTCCGGAAATGAAATTTTTATTTTATAGTGTGTTAGTGGTTAAGAATATTAATTTTTAAATATATAAAAGATTAAAAATATCCGACACAAGGTACTGCCACGGCCACTCACCATACAGGCCATGAAATGAACATATGTTAAAAGAAGATAGTGGTCCAACAATCCCGCTATTAGTTGACCTAGTATACTAATGCAAATAGGACGCTTCCCAAAACTTTCGCAGTTTGAAGTTAAATAATTTGAGCTTTTGGTATAAATTCTATATTTTTCAATTGTGTACAGTGTAATACATGTGTTGATGTGGATAATTTGTTGAAATCTCAACATCAAACTATAAAAAACAAAGTGTTTAGTTTGTTTACAAATTTCAGTGAAACGAAATCAATTTTGTGTTGTTTCAAGACTTTCGTAGTTTAAACTTGAATATTTTACGATTTCAGTTCTAATCCTCTATAGTATTCTATAGTATTATTTAGATGCCAGTGTTGATAGTTTGTGAATAACATAACATCAAATTATAAAAACGAAGTGTGTTGTGTGAACCGATTCAATCGAATCGAATTTGTGTTGTGTTTTGAGTACGGATTACTTACAAATAATTTTTTTGTGAAATATAGTGTAGAGGATAGGTATTCCGTAGATGATTCAGTAATTTTCAAACTTGGAATAGATGAAATTTCTAGTAAGAATATTTTCTTAAAATGACGAAAACTTGTTGCATTCCTGGTTGTAAATAAAATTATAACAGCACCCTGCGAGCCGGTGGGCAACTAGTATCGACTTTCAGTTTCCCTAAAATGAATTTTTAAAGAGGTAATGGATGAAATCTATACCACAAGATAATTGGGATCCAACAAAATATTCGGTTGTTTGTGCCTTGAATTTTCCTGAAACTGATATCATCAGGGAAAGAAATTCGTTTCAGCTAGTAGGATTGTAAGCATAACTACAAAAACAAGTTTAGTCTCTCACGCGGTTCCTTCAATTTTTCCAAATTTACCGCATTATTTGTCAAAAATTATGCTCTTACCTAGGAAAAACTTAATGTTAAATAATAATATTTCTAATGTAAAATAATAATATTTCTTATTCGTTCGCAATATACAAAAAGAGTTGAAATAATGCTTGAAACTTTGGGAACAACCGACTAGGGGAGTAGACCACTAACTCAACTTTGGAACACCAAGGGACTACGCTCTTCATGGCCTGTATTAAAGATGGCCGTGGTACTGCATTGGAGGATACCTCTGGAGTTTTATATTCATACATTGCGTTATGAACTCAAGAAATAATGCAGATAAAAATTTCTGTCTTTTGCCCCGACAACCATTTATAAAATCAATTCCACCCCACGTTAAAAAATGGTCAAAAACATATCGGCATCGTTCATTAAATACACTGTTGATAAAGTGTCCGATATTTTACCGACTCTCATTCCAGAATATCAAAAAATGGTCAAAATATAAATATTTTTGAATTTTTTTGTTTTAGATATATCGATCGACTCCTGAAATCCCATAACCTCCTAAAAGATGACCGGACCATTAAAAAAGCACTCTGGTGCCTGAGTAATCAACCGATGTTACGGTTGCTGGTTTCGTGGACCCCGAGGGTGAGCCGCGCCGTCATAAGAGATCCAGTAGCTGATGGACTAATTTCTTTGTTGGACCGCGACTAATTTCAATATTCATGGGAAGTTGGCGGCGAAATCACAGCAGTGGAGAACAATGCCCTTCCCTGTCCGTTACCGCGCATCTTGCGCCATCATATTTAGCGCTTAAATTGCTCTATTAAATTTTCTTGATATTTCTGATCGTTTCGTCATACATAGTACCGAAATTGAACGTTTTGAAATGGCGCTAAGAGATTCAATTTTTCGAACGTATATTGGTACCAGGGGTGACCAACTATTATTTTCATGATACCTTTTGCTCGCACAATACGAAAAACGGTTTTGATGACATTATTATTTATTATCTCGTTCTAACCATAAGTTAATACTACAACATTCAATATATTATAGTAAAGTAAAATAATTGAACTACGCGCGTATTATAAATAGGGTAGCAAATTCGAATGAAGACAGTGCTTCTTTTCATTTATTCCTCCCGCGCCTTGAATATTCTCATGAGAATTTTCATGAGCTGTTGTTTATTCTGGTGGTAATTTTGTTATGTGAAATAATTCTGATTCTTCATTCCTTTTTTAGTTTTGATTTCAAATATTGTATTTGATATCTTCTCTGTTAATTCAAATGGTCTAATCCTAAGTTCATCTAGTTTTTCCTCTATTCAATCTATTTCTGTTTTCTATGTATACAAAATCACCTGTATTGAATTAATTTTCTCTTCTGTGTTTGTCAAATAATTTTTTGTTATATTCATGTGATTTTATAGTATTTTGTAATGCTAATTTTCTATCTATTTTCCACTCATCTGCACTTCTATATTCTTTTAATTCTTCGGGTAGTTAACTTGTGTTAGTCCAATCTAGTAAGTACTCTGGTGTAACCCAGTGCTCTGTTATGTAATATTTATCAACACATTCTGTTGCTATTGTTGTCCAAGCTTCCTTTCTTTAGATTCATTCATTCATATTATTTTATTATTTATTGTTTGATTCAATCGTTCATTTAGGACATTTGAAAAGGGTACATTCAAGGCTGTGTATATATATATATATATATATATATATATATATATATATATATATATATATATATATATTATATTATATATTTTTATATAAGTCTGATGTCCTGTTGTTTTAAATAATTTTTGAATTATTCACAGTTTAGTCCTCGATATTGATCGGTTAATATTGTATCTATCTTGCCAAATTCTGATGTATTCTTCACTATTTTTATGAAATCATTTGTACTCGAGTTTTTGACGTTAATATAAAAGCGTATCTTGTGTAATGATCCTCTAAAAGGTGGAGGTATCTTTTCGTTGACCTTTGACCACCAAATCCACCGATGGTATCAATCGACACTATCACGAATGGCTTTGTTGCTGGTCCTTTTTGAGACATTAGTCCATATTTTGCTTGACCTCTAGATTTATTTTTTTTACAAATATATCATGTCTTGCATATTTTTTTATGTTTTCTCTTAATGCATTTGAAGTATAGAATGGGCATACTCTATTAATCATTTGATTTATGACAATATGACACCAATCTCTATGTATATTTTTTATTAACTCAGTAGCAGCTTTATATATTCAATATAATAGAAACGATAGGTTTCGAATTGAATTCCGAAGTTGATATAAGTTGAGGAACAAGAATGTAAAATAATTTGTGGAGAAACTTTCGAGAAAAATCATTGTGAGATAAAAAATAATCAGAATTTCAATCAAAATGGTCTTAAAAATGCTTGATATGATCAAGTTTATTTTTATTTTAAATTTATACTTTCTCGTTTCACTGTTGAATATCTACAATATTTCATGACAATAATATGGAACGATTTCTCTGGAAACTTCAGTCGAATAATTCAAGCCAAAAAATAAAAATGGTTCAGACATAATTGATTTTGTTTCACAGGAGTATATTGTTACTTGATAATTGTTTCGAGCTGTTACCCCTATTTTCAATACTTAAACTAGAAGATCAGTTTAAGTCTTGAAAATAGGGCAATACCCCGAACAACTGCCAAGTAGCAATATAATTTTTTGAAACAAAGCCAAGTGTGTTTTATTCAATGTATAAAGAACCGTCCATTAATCATGTGATGATTTTTTTGGCATTTTTAACCCCTCAAACCCCTTGATGATACATGGTGAAGTTCAAGACTACCCCTCCATCTCCCCAACATCACGTGTATTTTTTTAGTACCTACAAAGAATCTTAATGTTTTAAAAATATTTATTATGAAATACAAATTTGCGTATCATCAAATTTTATTATAGAAAATAAAAAAAAGCAAGAATAACCAACATTAAGAGGTAGACAGAAAAGTTGCAAGTTGTTTTGGACTGACATAAAAATAATGAAAGAAATGCGAAAAACTTTTTTGTAGTAATACATGAAAATAATTTAATTTACAGTGTCCTCAGATCACGGATTAGCAAGACTTTCTTCAACACCAATAACTGGATAAGCATCTTGCAAGTTAGTTGTAGGCACAGTGCTTCGTTGAAGATCAACATCGGTTTCATCAATCCACCCACAAAAATAAATACACGTAACGCCGCTTTTCGGTTCAGTGTCGCGCGTTTGCCACAAAATAAATATATTACTAGACCCCCTCCCCATTGTGATATTTCTTGATTTTTTATGGAGCTACCTCACCTTTCGAGCCACGCATGATTAATGGACGTCCCCTAAGTATCAAGCATATTCCACCATGAGATCAGCGAATATTCAATTTTAACTATTTTAATGATAATAATAATAATAATTTTAACTTTTATAATTTAGTTAAACAGTTTCATCAAGACCAAAATGTTATTTTGGACATTAATTTGAATCGAAATGCCAAAGTAAATAAATAACGGGTGATTTTTTAAGAGTTAAGTTTTTCAGGTTGATGGCACTGGTTGGTAATGGCTTCCAAACGTGATCTGTCAAAGTGAAAAGTTTTCAGAATACTCTGCCATTTCATCATGGAAAGACTTACAAACGAGAAACCATTGCAAATTGTTGAAATTCACTATCAAAATTGGTGCTCTGTGAAAAATGTGTATCGTTTGTTACGACTATATTCGACCTGGTAAATCAACAATTCGTGCTGTTATCACCAAATTTCGCACCAAGTTTACTTTGTTGGACATTAAACCATTGAATTTATGCAGCCTTGGCGTACAGTGTTAATGAAGATCGTGAAATGTCAATTCGTCGCTGTTCTCAGCAATTGGACCTTCCGAATGAACCATTTGATACGGAGCCGCGGACAACATATGTAAATGGCAAAGGCCAAGTTATCAATTTCAAAAAACTCTTGAATATATGATGCAAATTGAGGTTTAATTCGATTTAAAAAAAAACTACGCTTAAAACATCACCCTATATAACGTTAAAAACACAGTAGAAGTAGGTTTAAGATATTATAAATAAAATTGTATAAACACAGCCGGACGGATGTTAATTTGAAGAAAATTTCAGATAAAACTAATTTATGAACCCTGGTATACATATACTAAGTATATCCAATTTCCTAACATAAGCCGGTCATTGTCACTTCTTAAAAACGTGTTTGATAAATGTGGTAACATGAAAGTCTTTCTATTTTACCAGATAGGTACCCATTCATAGTAGTTCATTCCATTCCTATGCAAGTACTACTTCTTTAACAAATGCTGGATTAATCCAGCGTCCGAAACGTCGTCATGCGTATTTGTATTAAATTATGAGAAAATTATAAATATCGTTTGATTATGGATATTAATTTTCTCCAAGTATCGGCCTCATCAATTATCGTAACAACACTATCATTTGCCGAGAACTCATCAATTTTTTATTCACATTTATACTGCAATACTCCTTCTATTATAGTATATATTTACACACACACACACACATATATATATATATATATATATATATATATATATATATATGTATATATATATATATATATATATATATATATATATATATATATATATATATATATATATATATATATATATATATATATATATATATATATATATATATATATATATATATATATATATAAATTGTACATGTAATTGTATAATTGTGATTATATATTGATATTTCCTCAAAAATATTAAAATTTCAGGTCTAGAAGTCGTGCTTAAAATTCTACGAAAGCTCCTTTCCGAATCAGTCGCAGTTGATGCAATTATCTCACAAAAATTTGTCCCGAGTCGTCAATCCAAACAATCCCCAACATACCCAAACATGTCCTGATGATCCTGATTAAACCGAAACCCGAACGCAAAGCTGGAGTGACCACTTGCCGGAATTATAAGACCGCATGTAAATCGGGACAGGGGACACATGCATACAAGGGAATGGGATATCTAAATAGGGATTAAACAGACAAGACACGCGGTGACAAGCTCGTTTGAACCTAACTGCCCTGTCGGTTGAAGTACGGGATCCAAATGGAAATTCGGTTCCATTTATAATATTTTCGGAATAATTTCAGAACTTCCGGGCAAATTACAACCTAGTGAAATCTTCAAAAACGATTGCCTTATTGAGAAGGTTTAGGGCATTCTTTCTCAAAGTGGTTTAATTGGACCCCCCTCAGGAACCCCAAGGAGACTCGACAAGGATCTACGTTGGCGTAAGAAAGAAATGGTACATTCAGGAGATCTATGATAATTGAAGATATTCAGACCTACCATGGATCATAAATCATAAATGCATTTGAAGAAACGGAAGTGGAGAATGAGCTACTTGAGCTTAGATCTAATCAGAACCTGAAGGGTCCAAACATTTGCTAACAATTATACTAATATTTTTGTAGAACGATACTTACGTTTAATAACATTTTTACAACAAAAACATTTGTACTACAGGCAAAACTTGCAATGCAAATTGCCCAAAAAATATCGTGTAAGTGGAAAATTGTGAGAAAGCGTCATATCTCGTCGAAAAAAGTCCAGTGTCAAGTTAAGTGTCGTTATAAACCTTATAACAAAGAAATCGAGCAGACGCAATATTACAGAACGGCGAGATTTGCCTTTTTTCCTAACTAAACTGAAGCATGTCATTGATAATTCACCGTCATAATAATGTTAACATCATGCACATCTCTCCTATTAAAATTATGACTAATTTGTGATTATCAATAACACAATCAATGTGTAATATTATTTACAACTGTTATTGACAACTTCAAATGTCATGTCATATTATAACGTGATGTACAATTTTTAACGTACGATTGTAAAGTGATGAACATCGCTTTATAATCCAATATAATGAGAATAAAATTGATAATTTCATATAAGATTAAACACAATACAAAAAAATGAGACCGTGTCGCGGGACACAAGGTAGGAACGTTAGTTCCTTCAAGAATTACTATTCAGTTAATTATAAAAGAAGTAAATATTATCTATTCAATAAATAATAAATAAGTCGTCATAGTCATTTATAATATTCTTATTATTTATATTAAATTGAAATCAATGTATCTAATGTATAAACAATTTTTTATTGAACACTTTCCTTGATTTTCACAATAAAATTTTACTAATATTTTGTATTTTTATTTCACTTTTGAGTTATTTAAATTTGAATTATTAAAATTGTGTTGACATAACAGTGCTATATATTCGATGTGCATTTTCTCTAGGCTCATGCGACAATGCTATCAAAGATAGCATAGTTCAAAGAAAGAAAGATGTTGAAACAGAGAAAGAGACACAGCGTGCAGGCGGAAGATGCTAGCCTCTCGGCGAGAACACATTCCGATGACATGACCTGACCACATTCCAATCACTCATTTCTCGTTGCGATCCGCCTCGCTCTAACTTAAAGTAAGGAACTAACGTTCCAAAATATAGGTACTATTTGTCTATTCCAAATGGGGAGTTTTCTAAATCAAATATGTGAAAATTGTTTGTGTCTTGTGTTATGACATGTGTTGCTGTCAAAGAAGTATAGTTGGATGGAATCATGTTTAGGCAACTTTACTTTTCCCACATCCACTCAAGTACAATAAACTCTCAATTTTTTGCATAACTGTTAATTCGTGGTTGAAACTCAACATTTTTGTTTTTTCGAATTTTGGGAATATGGTAGAAACTTAGCAGCAGGGGACCTAGCGAACGCCTCAAAATTTTTGAAGTGGTCTTTGGTAAAAAGGTTCTGGAACCTTGGTTTGAAGTGAACCATTCAGCAGGTTCTTCCATATTTTGAGTGTTTCATGTTTAGATAACTATGTAGAAAAACAAAGTGCAAATACTTGAATTGAAAGACTTTCTAATAGATGCCAATATCAGTTGAAAAACTCAAAACACATTTCAATGAACTCACTTAATTCAACTAAGATATTAAAAATTTTATATAAACTACATATAAACCGAAAAAAACAATTAATTGACAAAAATGAAAATTTAAAAGATGTTTTCGTATAGAATCACAATTGCTACATTAAAAAATATATACCCATGTCATAAATACCAAGTATCAAGTAGGTACATTTATAGAAAAGTACAATAAGAAACAATAACTTGAGCACATCACTTATTTCAAATGAGAAACATGAGGTGAAAATAACGAATAACATTCTGGTATTTTGAATCAGGAAATTTGTTAGAAAGATTTAACACAAATACTTCTGTTTCAATTGTAGATGTTACTGAACATATGACTTCTGAAAATATAGATCTACTATTGTTTTCAAGTTATAAAAAACTTCAAAGTTACATCGTGATTTTGGAGTGACCTCCCTTACCTGAAATCTCAGTTCTTTTGCTTATTTCTACTACTACATCCCACGTCCTTTACGAACTGGACTTAAAGCACGTATCACTCGTATATGTTAATCCGTTTGTCAAAAACGTAAACAAGCTTATAAAAGACAAATGAAAGTGTGCCAACTGACATGAATATAATTCAAAAAGGGAAACCTCCCCATTTGCATTAATTGATACAAGCAGTAAAAAGTTTTCTGGCGCAATTAATTGATTTATCCATAATCATTTGATTAGCAGGACCTACTACGTATGGAAAAGTCACTTGTCACAAAATTGTTTTCCATGAGGAAAAATACTGATACGCTATATTTGAAAATTTCAAATTAGGTATATAAAAACGTATACACAAGTTTCTGTTATTAGTAGTAAAACAAAATAAACGTTGCGATGTAGGTTCTATTTCTAATATTTCTAAGACTCTTCAATTTATATAAAAATCATTTTGAAGAAGCAAGAGTAATGAGTAATTATCTATTTTCTTGAATATAAACTTAAATTCAAACACTTTAATTTATGATTTACACTTTATTGACTACATAGCATGACGCGTTTCGTCGTTACAAACGACTTCTTCAGATGCTTACAGAATAATAAACGCGTCATGCTATGTAGTCAATAAAAAGTAAATCATAAATTCTAGTGTTTGAATTTAAGTTTATATTCAATTATAATGGATTTACATCAAATAAACGCCAACACTATCAAATATCTATTTTCTAATGAAAATTTTTCAACGCAATTCAATTCATTTCTATTATGTTGAAAAATTAATTTCTAATTGAAACCATTTTCAATAAACTTATCAGAGGAAGTCTGTGTAATACATGTGACAAACAAATCTATATTTCCCAAACACATTTTTCAGGTTATTTGGTAAACATTCTGGTTTTCCGTAAGAGTTAAATGCTGTATTTCAGAAAATGAAACCCAGTAATAACGATTATGTGCTGCTTCCTGTGAATCTACCTGTGTTTTTAAAGAGATAAATTTAAAGAAATTAATTTAAAGGGTTGAAAAAGTTAAGCATCCAGTATATACAAACCATTTAAATATTTTTTTCTTCAAACAAGTTTCGGCAATCATTGTTCAATTTTGTTAACAAAAACAAATATTCAAAGAATCAGAATTTACTTTTAAAAATTCTCAGAAGTTTCTTTCACATTGTTCTTTTTATTGATGGTCTTTCTTAGTACTACATTAATTTCATTCAGTTTACGTTCTACGTAATATATGTGTACTTTCCATGACAAAAAATTAAAAAACACGTATATCTTTCCTCTTCAATTTGTACTTAAAGTACAAGCAAAAGAAATGTGTTGCTAAGTTCCTGTGAAGGAATCTGTTCGAACTTCCATCAATTCATTTTTTTCATGAACACCATGCACTAGATAGGTGCTAAAATTTAAAAAAGCTACTCTCTCGAATGTTTTGTACAATGCTTCAAGATCTTTCAACTAAATCAAATAGAATGGTGAGCCAATTAGGACTCACTTGGGCTATTCTAGTTTTGTTAAATGGTCTCTCAATTAGCAGATTTAACGGTAAGGCGATTGATTGGAAACATAATTGATATGAGGATTAGTACTCTTAGTTTTTAGGTTAGATCAGTTTACCACTAATATTGTTCTTTTTCTTTGTATATACTACCGATTATTCTGTGTTCTGTATCCATTATAGGTTATATATTATTATATAATAATAATAAAAAAATTCGAAATTTAAGTGTCAGTTATTTATTCGATTTTAATGATTTGTTCCAATTGAAAACTGTACTTAGCAGTTTCAAAGAAATTTTGATAGTTCCACTAGATGGAATCTTTGTTTGTTTTTTCGTCTCAAAGTTCGTACATTTGAAACTTGTCTACGCCGTTCTGATGGGAGCCAACAATCCCAAAACTCGTGTCAATGGCTGCTTCCATTTATATAATTAGTGCTGCTCTATTTTTTTAAAATTTCACCAGCATTAGACCTTTTAATATCATATTATATCGCAGCAATATTTCTGTATATTAACAATATATTATTTGTATCATATCAATAATTTATTGATAATTAATAGTATATTATATAAAACCTATATATAATATTTTTTAAATTCTTGAAATGTGTTCGATTTATTTATCGTACAAATAATATTTTGGACAAAATCCTAGAAAAACTCCAATGAAACAGGGTGTTTTTAGCTCCTTGAGTTCGTGCAAATAACTGATTTGGTATTATTCGGAAAAATGCCTAATATGAATGAACGAACAAATATTCCAATAATACAATATAGGTATGAGTATATTATTATTTTTTCAAATAATTTGTTCCATATTTTTCAATTTGGCTTTTGCGTCCTACCGAATATATCTTGCCGCAAACGCAGTCACGATATTATTAATTACACTTAGAAATCAACACATCCTTGGAGACACGAGTCTAGTACCCTCCTGGAACAATGACTTCATAACAATGGTTTATTATAACTGTATCTGGATTATTAATGATAGGGGGTGTGAAAGTGACTTTGCGTCTTTTGTCTAATTATATCCGGGAAGCCTAATGAGTTTAGACTAGGCCGAAAGCTGGGTGAGATGTTGTCCTGTGGTGGTCTTATCGGAGACGACGCGAGATGCTATATATCAACCTGCCTCATTCATTCTGCGCCGTGGAAGAGTAAACGTGAATTATCGCGAAATACAACCGCAACTGCCCTACCTGAAAAGTTAATTATTGCATATTTGTTTCCTTATACTCAAGATCCGTTGGTATATATGGTAATTCGAACTTTTCAATACTCTTTTTAATTGTTAACTCTAATATAACAAAAATTTCAATTATTGATGATTCATGACGAAACTTGATAGGTAGACATTAAAAACTGATACTTAATAAGTAGAAACGTCTGTTATTACTGTCTATTAATCACGTGAGGTTGGGAAAGGGGGCAGGAATTTCGGAATTTGAAAATTCACAAGGGGGAGGGATGAAGTGATATTATTCCTGTATTTTCTCATGTCACCCGCCGTAGTTGATATTGATGTTTTGAAATATTTGTATTAAAAAAATAAACGTGATTTTAGGTAGGGCAGGGGGTTCTGTCTCAAACCTTACCATGTATCACTAGAGGGAGAACGTCTAAAATAGTTGCTTAAAAACATAACGTGATTAATGGATGTTCCATAAGATGATATCACTTTATTTTAAGTGTCAGTAGATATCACAACACAACATAAATGAAGCTGAAACCTTCTAAAAAAAAGTATGAAAATGTTCTGAATATTTACTAATAAGGTACCTACTTCGAACTTCTACTCAGCTCAAAATTTTGAGTTCTATATTCTATGCGTTCGTGTAATAATATTTTCATCCCATAAAAATTCAAATTCTCTGCATCTGACCATATCATGAGAAAATTCCTAATCCTATTACTATCTCTATTCAATCAGAACACATTTCAGTGAAAGTTTTAATAAAATTTCTTATTTCAAAATCGATTTTCTCACTTGTTTGTTATACCTAACGTATTTTTAAATAATATGCGCGGTATATTATTCAAATGCGCGTGCCTGTTTATATAATTTAGAGACATTGGGATTTTTTTACTGGTATGCAGGAGACTTGATGTTATTCTTACACATATCCATCAAAAAATGTCGAATGGCAGATTGACAAACTAGATACTCTGGAATTCCTACCAAATATACATATACAAATATATTTAACGGTATGGTCTAACCTTTCTCTTCAAAATTTTGCACAATTTTTGAATCAAATATAAATCGGGATCCTAATAAGTTCTGGTCATTTTTCAATAACGTGAAATATGGTACAACGGTTTCAAACGTAATGAGTAACAATGATAAATTACTAAATACTCTGGAAGCAATATTGAATGGCTTCGCAGAATATTTTAGTAAATCATACATAACATCATCTCAGTTTGATAGAGACAGAACAAGCAACACATCGGCTCAGTTATTAAATATATCCGAATTCAATGAAAACAAAATTGTGGTGGCTCTCAAAAAAGTGAAACCTAAAAAACAACCGGCCCTGACGATATCCATGCCTTTATTTCAAATGATTGTGCCTATATTCTTGCCCGCCCTCTCATGCTTTTGTTCAACATATGCATAAAATCGTGTACGATTCCTTCAGTGTGGAAACAATCGAAAATTTGCCCAGTATTTAAAAAAGATGATAAATCAGATATTTTTAATTTTAGGCCCATCTCGATAATTTGTAATTTCTGCGAACTCGTTGAAAGTTCTACATGAAAAAATTTCGTATCATGTTAATACCATGATTTCCCATGATCCCAAGGGTCGTTCAACAATTACTAATCTAACATGTATCACTCAGTACACTGCTGAGGGTATTGACAATCGCAAACAGACTGATGTGATATACATAGCCTTCTCTAAAGAGTTCGACAGGCTTGACCACGGTATTCTTTTGAGTAAACTAGGCACTTTCGGGCTATCGAAATCTCTCATCAAACTTTTCGAATTGTACTTGATAGGCAAAAAGCAACGCGTTTTTAACCGTTGCTATACATCAATTGAATACCGTGCTTCATCTGGACTGCCCCAAGGTTGCATACTTGGTCCTTTGCTTTTCACAATGTTCATAAATGATATAATCGATGTCGTAGATGTTGAGGGTTTATTGTTCGCTGATGACTTCAAGATTTTTCATTATGTTTCCAGCATTGGTGAATGAGAACGCATTACCAGTAACTTGCGTAATATTGTGAATTGTTGTGATCTCAACAAATTAACTCTCAACATCTCCAAATGTCATGTTATATCGTTCTCCACAAAATATAATTTGATAAATTTCAACTATGAAATTAGTAATAACATTTTGGAAGACCTAAGACATTTATTGACCTTAGCGTAACCTTCGATTCTCAACTAAATATTCTGTCACATATCAATGCTACAGTAACCGCTGCCTGTAGAGTAGGTATATGGTTTCAATATTCGCATTGGTAAGGAATTTAGCAATATATCAACTCTGAAAACATTGTATTGTGCTTTCGTAAGATCTAAACTTGAATACGGATCAACAGTCTGGAATCCTGGTTCTCAGTTACATACATATTGATCAACTGGATTGTATTCAACGAAAGTTCCTGAAACTTTTGAGCTTCAGAATTGATGGAATATATCCACCTATAGGCATACAACATGACATACTTACAAGTCGACATAATGTAGACACACTCAGTGCGCGAAGGAAATGCTAAGCAATAATCTTCTTGCATAAAATAATTAACAATAATATAAACTGTCAGTAATTATTGCTAAAGCTTAACTTTATTGTTCCAAGAGTTTCTTTCAGAAGAGAATTCACGTTCTACCTTCCAGCAGCTAGAAGGAATATTTTAAAATTTTTACCATTGCACACGATGTGTGAACAATGTAATATTTTGGGAGCCAAGGTGGATATTTTCCACTGTTCTGTTACTGATATTAAGGCAAGTTTCCTTGATATGCATAATCTCTTCTAGAAAAATCTCTTATGTGTATTCACGTACAGGATTCATATTCACGCATATATTTGTATATGTGTATATGTGTTAACATGTGAATGTATATGTATGTGTGTGTTTATCTTTATATGTATGTATAAATTATGGTCAGCATTTAATTTATTTCTTAAATCCTCTAATTGTATTTCTTTTCAGTGGTGATTTCATTACAAAAAATCTTTCTTTTAAAATTGAATTTTAAAATTTGAAAGTATGTACAAAATTTAAACTTTTGAACTTTAGTACTACCAATTTTGTTTTTAGTTTATCGTTGTCTTTCCCGTTTGTAATTAGGACATGTCCTGTAAAACAGCTTAGGTTAAATAAATAAATTCAATCGACTCGCCATTTCTTCACAGAACAAAATGAATATTCTCCTACCAATGCCTGGTCTGAGGCTAAATAATACATTTTATGTCAATTACCATTGGCGGATTTACCAATAGGCCAAGTAGGCCGGTGCCTACGGCGGCAGATTTAGAGGGGCGGCAAATTTAGCAAATTTTTTTTTTACAGATTTTTTTTTTATAATTATACGTGTACACAATCTATACTATAATAAAATCGTAAACCTAAAATAGTCTGTACATTAAAGATATTCGAAAAAAAATTAGCTAGGATGGCTTAAGATGAGTAACTGAGTAGAATTAGATTTTTTAAAGTTTCTTGTTGGTCTGTCTGTCTGTCTGTGGCATCATAGCACCCGAATGAATGAACCGATTTCAATTTAGTTTTTTTTGTATTACAGGTGTTTTACGGGCGAGTGTTCTTAGACATGTTTGATGAAAATCGATTGAGCCGTTTAAAAGTTACAGAGGGTTTACTCTTTAAAGTCGGGGGTTTTTTGTTTTTCCTGTCAAATAAACTTGTTAGGTCAACATTAACCTCTTCAGTACATAGCGGGTTGCAAAAATAATCTAGTAACTGACAGAAATATCATAAAGTTCACAGTCATACTAATAACGGGATTAAACTAACGTATTGAATTTCAAAAGTCAGTAGGGGCAGCAAAAATTGAATGGCCTACTAGCGGAAAATTTGTAAATCCGCCACTGTCAATTACAGCAGATCAAATGTTCTCCTATCAACTGTATGTAATCGTAATGGCACCCATCCATATTGATATGGATGATATGGAAGATATCACGTCGATACTCAATGTGATATCTATTTTGATCGACTATCAGTGATTTGACATGCCACTCAGAACAGCGCAATGGGAGTCGTGATATTTTCATGAACTTATCTTGTCTACATATGACTTTGTAATTACTTCATGATAATATTTCAATTTTAGTTTCGTTTCATTTGATTACTTAATGTTACTTTTGCAATTACTTCATGAACTACATTTCATTATTTTCTGTTGACTACGTGTGAATTGTAATAGATAATGAATGAGGTTGAATTCTCGCTTAACTCTTGGTGAAACATAATTGAATATTAAAATGAATTAAACTCTTGGCTTAATGTTTCACGATTTATTTAACAATTTGTATAGTCAACATGTTTCGAGCGTTAGCTCAGTCTTGAAAAATCGTGAAACATTAAGGCAAGAGTTTAATTTATTTTAATAAGTAATAGATGATATTTTATTTTTAGTTTGTTCCATTTAGTTATTGTTTGTTACTATTTCAGCTGATTTTAATTTTTTTTTCGTGGTATATATTCGCTTATACTTTCTGTTTTCTGTTTATTTTCCTTTAATTTTTTTTTATTTATTATGATTTGTGTACAATTCGTTATTTTTCTCAGTAAGTGGATGTATATCTGTTAGGAATAATTGTATTATTATTATTCTAGCATCTACTTTTTGCAGAATAGATCGTAGTTCCTTGGGAGTTGAAATTAAGATATACCTTATGCATACAACATAATATAGTTACATAGAAAGTATGCTTTCATTCCCAGCGGTTAAGATTAAGAAGTCATTCCTAGAAATATTCGCGATGAATGTCCACGTAGACAAATGATAATACATAATCGTAACTTCTACAGAATTATTTCTACTAATATGAAGAAAATACAATACATAAAAACTCAGAGAGATAATAAAAACAAATAGTTTTAATGAATCACGGTTAAGAATTCCAAACAATATAGATATTCAACACTATGTTATAAATGTGTTTGACTTTGGGACCTACGTTTGCTTTTGAACCTCATAGACACATAAATATAATTGATGTGTGATTATGTGATCTTGTCGCCATTATGTGTTGCTGGAAGGTTGATTGTGAGGAAAGCGAGGGTACAACAAATACAATTGAACACAATAGCATACCACCTACTTTCAACATTGACAATTGACACATTTAGTCCCAGTTTAGACTTCCCTAATGCCACTGTTACGTTAACAAAGATTCAAACATGTATATATTATAATAGTTTATTGCTGCTAACTGCGAAACCTTTTCAAACTACATTTAAGATAAAAATTCTGGTTCTTCGAATAAATTCATTTAATTTCGCATTCGTCAGTCTACTTTAGATAATTGCATAATTTACAACAACAGTACATTTTAGTTTACCTAATACTTCCCTGAAAACTTAAGAAAAAGTTATTATTCACATTCTCGGTTAGAAATTCGGTAAAGGATAAATATTCGCCGCAAAGGCGAAGCAATGACCAAATCTCCCAACCCGGAAAGTCCATGTGGAAGCCTAACGTTTTGTTTTTCTTCAGGCTCGTACACTTTAAACTTGTCTATGCCTTTTCTGAAGAGAGCCAAAAGCTCGAAACACGTGTCAACAGCTGCTTCAATTTTCAATTCCTTCATAACATTATCTTCCGAAGAGAAGTATTACATCGTTTTGTATCAATTTTCAATTTTTGAATTAATTAAAAAATAATTACCCTGTTTTATAATTATCAAATCTAGTAAGATATCAGTTTCAATTTAAAACAATATTCGTGAAGCACTAATGAAGTCATAGTTTGTGTAAGAGATAAAAATGTCTGAGGAAATAATAAATTTCGATAAAATACGAGAAAAATTGTTTTTCGAAAAAAACATTGTTGAATGACTTGATTGAGTAAAAGTTTCATTTCAGCTAGCTGCTATTTTGAATTATTTGTAATAATGTTCCAACTAGAAGTAAATGAAGTTAACTGACATTAAGACGAGTTTCTGTTAATTGTTCTATTGTCAATGAACAATTATAAAATATAAAATTTGCAATCTTTTTCACAAACTGAGTTACGATTGATATTAAAATTTTTTAAGTACCCGTCTTATATTATCAGTAATTGTAAGGTCTTATAATCTGCGACAAGCTGAGAAACCATGTGAATAGAATGCCGAATTAAATAATCTTTAATTTTATATATTCAAATATATTAAATATAATTAACTGCACTGTTTGTTTTTATTGCTACATTAGGATTCTCAGTTTGATAAAAGATTGAATGTACTCTGATTTTGCTTTAGATCTGAAGATACAGTATCTGCCATCTTTGGGAGAAGCTATACATTAATTTTCAACGTCACAGTTAACTCAAACCTGTTTTCAGTAGTCTAGAGTTTGCTGCATTGCTATCGAAGATATACGCGTTTACTCTACTCCTCTACAGATGTCGCGGAATACAACTTCTAATCAATATTAAGCACATTTACATTCAAATATCGACTTTGGAATAATTCTACCGTGTTTCGCCCAATGCCGTTTACACTATAACAGCAGACTTCGGGAGTTGTCAAGTTGCCATACATGTATACCTTGACATTTTTCGTGCTAGATGTCCTACTTATCTCTAGGTTTCGCATAATCCAAAACGTAAACCGAACAAAATCAATACCGTACGATCGCTGTTATGACATTTTAAGATATTTTGAATGTGTTAGGTTGGGAAATAATGAGTTTATTGTGTTTATTTATAAATCAATTGATGATTGAAATTAGTGATGTATATTGTGAAAATCTAATGGTTTAAGGAGTTTGTTTGCTGAAGTATATGAATTATAATGGTTCATAATTTAATTTCCATCGTTTTAAATGAGTAATATATACCTAAATAATAATGATGAAGTTTATGTATCTAATACTTAAGTATATGAGTAAACGTTAGAAAGATGTCAATGTATGTAATTTATCGTCAGTATTCAAGATATTTTCAAAGAAATTCTCTTTCATTAGGTCATCTGGAGAAATATAAAATTTGTACTCTGGTTATCTAATATGGACTCGAATTTTGAGATATGAATGTTTGTTTATCTCTTTTTTCAAATATTTCTTAATTGAAAACAGGAACATGCAATATGGAAGTTTACTATAATTTGCCGAAATATTTGAGAATATTCTGCTGAAACATAAATGTGAATATCTTAGTGTAAACTAGGTACTCATCATTATAATTTAATTGACTACTTCAACAATTCATCTGCAGATACACTCCATAATATACCTTGCATAATGGAACTATCATGCAAAACATTGCTCCAAGTATATTGATGGAAATTTCCAAAACGATTTCACAATTGTATATTTCTTTTGTTCGGCATGTTAACATACAAGATCATCCTTTGATTACCATTTTTCTTAACATTCCTCCAGACAAAACTGTATTTAAAATTATGGCATGTATTTATGAGCAATAGCTCCACATTATAATTGAAGATCCAAGCCTTTCAAATGTCAATTAGTATGAGTTACAATGACAATTTGCGCTCTGAAAAATCTCAACTAATGGTTGTTATTCTGAAAAAAAAATTGAATCTAACGACGATTAGTTTTCCAGCTCAATTTTCTAAAGAAAAGAGCCTTTAGAAACGAATACCAACTAATTTCAATAGTGACACTTACAGAGAAATCTGCAACATAGTGAAAAATAAAATTAAATCTGCCTATATAACGTTTATTTGTAACATATCGTCAAATACGTCTGAATTTTGGTAATTTATTCGGAATATGAAAGGTAACTCGCATTTGCCAGGTGTAATGATGGATGGAGAGAATCGCTACAACAAAACGGAAGAAATAATTGATGCCTTAGCAAAATACTTCAGCTCTGTTTATACTAAATCAAATACTGACGACAGCTTTTATTATGATGAACATGCTGATCAGAACTTCATTCACATCAATAGTATATCAGAAAATAATATTCTATTCGCTGTTAGAAATACCTAGTTTTATTGTAAGAGATTGCATTAATGTGTTCTCTGCACCTTTATAATATTTCCGAAAATCTGGAAAACTGCAAAAATAGTACCTGTACTGAAATAAGGTGATGCAACGGTTATCTGCAATTATAGATCTAAGTATATCTATTCCTTTCAACTTTTCAAAATTATTTGTGATCATAGTATTTAATAATATTTGTCCTAAAGTAAAAGCCAAGTGAAGATTGAGCAGCACGGATTCATGTACCATAGATCTTGTATGACTAACCTTGTAACATTCTCACAATTTGTGTTGAAAAATCTTGATGAAAGCAGTAGGTAGAAGGAGGTAGATGTTGTATATACCGATTCAACGAAAGCATTAGATCAAATTAATCAAAGTTATGTTGCACAAACTTAAAGCCAAGTCAGGTTTCTCCAAAGATCTAGGTTCCCCTAATTCAGCCTTATTCAAATAATCGAACACAGTTTGTACAATTTGAGGGTCATAAGTCATATGTATATTGAGCCATTTCGGGTGTACCACAAGGCTCTAATTTACGCGCACTGCTGTTTCTCCTCTTTGTAAACGATCTAATAAACTGTCTAGCAGTTCATAGTATCATGTATCCTGATGATTTAAAAATATATCGCAAAATCGAAACAAATGAGGACTGTATGATTTGGAGTCCCATTTACAATTCTCATAAAAATCATTAAAAGTCGATATAACAAAAATTTCTCAAATATCTGCTTTGGATGGAAGATCACGTTTATCCAGAGGATATAGCCAAACTGATCTGTTAAACAGGTTTGAAGCTAAATAATTCGAAGTAGACAGGGACTTGTTGTCTCTCTTACATGGTTATATAGAGTGTCCTATATTGGTTTTAGGCTCTATTGATTCTCATGTTCCTAGACAATGTTCACGTTTAAATTAATATTTTTCATTTGGTACTCCGAAATCTAATTACCTCGTACAATTACACATTAGATACATGTGCTCGCTATTCGAGGATGTGTCTGACAAATGCGATATCAACAGTTACTCATTTGCTTTCATTAGTCGGGTTTACTTGGACTCTTTTCATGTATAATAAATTCAGAAGAAAGCCATAATCTCATTGTATATTATTTATTATAATTACTTTCTTCATTGATGATCATTTTTTAAACGTTACGTTTGTATCATATCTTTAGGTGTTAATACAATATTTTTGAGTATTTCCTGTAACTGGATGCTTTTATCTGTAGGAAAATAAAGACTTTTTATTATTGTTTTTATTTCAATTATATATATATATATATATATATATATATATATATATATATATATATATATATATATATATATATATATATATATATATATATTATATATATATATATATATATATATATATATATATATATATATATATATATATATACACCTATATAGATATATATATATATATATATACATATATATATATATATATATATATATATATATATATATATATATATATATATATTTATAGTTTTATAGCATCATCAGATGTTGAATACTGATACTTTTTATCGAAATATTTCAAATAAAACTCTTAGAGGGCTATGTAAACAAATTTTGTGAACGAAAACACAACCCATCACTTTTGAGAATGAGTATTTCGTGCGTAGTATTTCGTTTTCAGCATCGTTCCTTTGAAAATACTTTTGAAAATATATTGAACTTCATCCTATTATCGAAATCATCAGTGACATGCATCCAAACAATAAAGTTTCGATGTTCTTTCAAAACGCACAAAGGCCTAGCTTATCAAAATCGATAAACATGTAGTGAACTCATGTGAGCTCCTCTATCTCATAAACAAGATGGACCCTCTCGAATATTGGAAAAGTGTTCGTGACAGGATCAGTAGGAACGTACTTCCACACAGAAATGCCGAGGCATTCCATCCAAACACCTCAAACATTTCTGTGTTGTTTAAAGAATGGTCCAATGCCTTATCGCTTCAATTTTCACTAAGTTCTCACTAGTTTCAATATTCATAAATTGTTCATGGTCAGTAAATACTGATATTCAATGGAAACATCGAAATATTTCATATGAAACTATCAGTGATCTGCCTACTACTCGAATGTTATCAACGTAAAAATAACCGATCGTAACCCCGAAATACAGAAATTAGAGAATGTCGATTTTCATCCCTAAATTTCAAAACATACCTATGAGTAACGACAGTGGAAGACAGAATATTTCATTACATTCTCGTAAATTCGAACCCTCACCGATTATATGTGGACAATCACAGATACTCTCTAAGGTTCAAAGGGAGGGACCGACAAAGGGGCGACTGGCTACAGCCGAATCCTTCATTCAGTTAGGAGTCAGCCAGCTTTGTCAGACTTAGTAGCATGTATGATGTATGTAAGTAAACTATTTCCCATTTCTTTTCGATGCCTCATTTTTGAAAATAATTGATTTACTATCTTTATTTAAGATCTTTAGCCAATAAATCAGGATACTTATCGATAATCACTACCAAAAAGATCCTTGCTCCATGGGATAAACTAATCTATTTCTATTTTCAGGTGACTTAACTGGACACATAGGTTATCAAATTCAAATATCTAAATGGCCCAAAGATAAATAACTGTATCTATTATCAAACGTTAATCCAAGTTACAACTGGACTCGAATCTGTATCTAGAAGCTGTAATGAAATGGCAATTTGAAAGAAATAACCTTAAAAAGTTGACCTGTACGCAGTCAAAAGGATTTTATTGATTTGAACTTCAAACATAACTACAAATACCTAAAAATCAAAAAAATAAATCATAATTCAATGGTACGGAATTTTGATTTTGAACGACCTTAATATTCGACTTCTTAGTTTCTCAACAAAATGAAACGAAAAAGACAAAATAATTGTCAAACTGCCATAATAACACTAAAAATATTTGAGACTTCTCATCACAAGTGAAGATATTCAATACATACTTTGAAATGTAATTCATTTCTGTACCACAGGTAGCACCACTAGTGGGTAAATCATAGAACATAATTAGGTGTTTTTCCCATTCCACACGTGATGCATTCTGCCTAATTATTTATTTTACCCTTCCACTCTTCATTTTATCTTTTCAAAGTAGAAGTGCATTCCAAACACGATTTAGGAGTCTTTATTAGAACAACAAGCTACAAGAATCAAAATCTACAGCGCAAAGGTTTCCTGAAAGATGTAATGCTAAAGGTTTAACGGAAAATGTAGATTCCGATTTACCATTTCCAAATCTACCTACATCATTCCCTGTGATCCAAACTTAATACTATACTTTGGTAGACATATAGATAAATATTTATTCATGTAATTCAAATTGTAACCATTTTAGCGCGGGTGCATGAAGAGTAGAAATTAGAAAAACCAATGGAAGTCGAAAATAAAAAAGGTAAGTAGATAAGATCCTCAATACAAGAGCTTTTTCACAATAAAAACCCCTATTATATTTTTCAATTGTGACTTGATCAGTATCTATTTCTCAAATGAAAAGGTAACTTGTTATAGAATTTGGAGGAAGAGAAATTCTTACCATTCTGTGATTTGCTGAGTCTGTACCAGCCGCGATATAGGTCTCATTTGTTTTTTGTACCTATCATATGTATATCTGCAATGTACCTATCATATCTGCAATTGACCTGAAATTGTTTTTTTTTCAATCAATACAATAAAGTATGCATTAGTAAATATAAAGACAAGTAAACGTCAGGATTTTTAGCTATGGAAATGCATTTCTGCATTTTTAAATTTCCTAATAACCTATTACCTACAACGTGTTTGAAATCCAAATATACTCCTTGCTCTAGAAGAGCAACCCATGAAAGTATACCATATCTTTTTATTGACATTATCAATTTTTTTATATTCTATTCACGCGAAGTTCGCTCTTGTCATTCAAAACAAAATTTCTAATGACAAGCTCTTTACGACACTTTTCAAAAGCTCGACGGACAACTGATTCACATGTGTCTTCCATGTTAAACCAACAACAATAGAAACACCAACATATTTTATATAATCATCAGGATCGTTATTCACAGTATAACTTCTCAAAGAAAATTAAGTTCGCAGAAATACCGTTCGCAGAGTATTCGCAGAGAACAATTTAGTCTCACTAGAATTTATCTTATCACCCAACTTCGATAAGCAAATCAGGTCAGTATTCGACACAGACAATGTTGTGTCATCAACAAAAAACGCTAATGGAGCACCAGGCATGTAATCGGGGAGATCGTTGGTGAAGACCAGGAAACCAGTCAGAGGGTCTAGTACTGAACCTTGTGGAACCCCGACCATATAATCGTCCACACCGAATACTCCCCCTTCAACACCACTGGCTCAATCTATCAGTCAAACGAAACCTTCCCAACTTGATGCAGTGAAAAATCGAGTGAGATATGAGGTCAAAAGCCTTCGTCAAACATAAAAACGACATCGAATGCAAACGTCTCTCAATAGTGAAGCTAATGTTGCTGAAACTTCTGTTGGTGTCTTCGAATCTATTGAATGAAATGTGATGCAGTTTTTACAAAACGATACAACTTTACCTGAAACGATGAATAAGATTGATGATAAAAATTTTGGTTCTTTATATACTTCTTTGATGTATTGCCAAAATGTCTATACATATGTTTCATTCGAGGAATTTTAGAAGTAATAATAAAGTTTCTTTATTTCAAATAAGAGAACACATAAACAATCTATGAACTCCTTGAAGTGAAATTTATGTCAAAATATATGTATATACAATAATTACACAGGCCAACGAAAACAATGTTTGTGAAAACTTTTCACACCAATAAACCTAAATCTTATGGATTTGGTGCTGAAATCGTATTTGGTTGTAGTTTTTTTTATCACCCACAATTTTCTCTTAATATGACATCCATTATATATTTAAAAATATAGAGAAATTTGATAAATAAAAATTAAAAATCAAGCTTTTTTCATTGATTTACTTAATCAATAATTATTATCAATACAACAAACGATAGGAATGTGCCTATACATGTACACGACAATGCTCCAAGAACTCATTAATACTATAAGGTTCGTTGGTAAAGAGCAGCCTAAATACAGTCGACTTGTAGCTGCTTATGTTTCTTCCCGACCAAATATTTGGAGGCAAGACATTGTAGTATCATAAGCAGGTGTATTCAGTTCCATTCTCTGTATGTGAATTCGATGCTTTGGATACTTCAAAAAAGTTGCCCTTGTGCTATACCCACTATCAGCTTTCTGCTCAAACATTTGCAGATTTTTGGACACAAAAAGCAGATTTTCTTGGATGTATATCGCTTTTGCTGTGAGTAAATATTTTTTCGAAACTTGCCTCTGCAGGAACCATCAATTTCCATTCTCAAAATGCTACGAGGGTTTTTTTTCCAGAACGTTTATATGTCTCATAAAACTACTATTGCCGAAGAACATAGCACCATATCTAAGACTCGATACGAAGAATGCCTAATAAACTAGCCTCAACACCGGCCAATTCCGATATTTCACCATCTCCCTCGAAGAGTAGCAAACAGAGCTCAGACTATTATACAGCTGTGCTATGTGTACATCCGATTTCATAAACTCATCAATATGAATACCAAGGAATTTTGACGAGTTCCGAGCTACAATGACGTGATTCTTTGTTTTGATGAATTCAGCAGTTGGAACATTGGAGTGAGTTGTATTGAAAAAGGTTGCGGTAGTTTTGTCCTCATTCATATGCAATCGATTTATATTGATCCAATGCTGAGCCTGCTGAATAGTCCACAGCTTATGTCAAATCTGACAAATTATCACCTTTTACTAAAAGAAGTAAGCCTTTTGAATATAGTTTGTTGCACTTAATACTCGAAATAAGAAGTTTAGAAAAAATTATATAGTTGTTACTGGAATAAAAGCAGAGCTGGCGATATATTTATATTTTATTTTGAAGGTTAGTCTTAGTGTCAACGAAAGTTAAATTCGAAGAAAAGTATGGTCTAAATAGCCACTGAAACAAGGACTCAAAATATTGGGTAGATATTACAGATTTCTGAACGGAATGGCAGCAGTAGCTAAGTAACTTTGAAAATTTCCATATTTTTTACAAAGATAAAAATCGGAAAGTATTGAGAATCTTATAGATATTTTGAATGATTGTTGATTTATTTTGGTCTTTTACATACATTCACATACGAGTATATTCCTATAAATTGAGGATTTATTCATATGTTGGTAAACACAATGGCTTTGGATGAAGTATATAGTTACACCTAACAAAATCACCCGTATTGATCTGACCCTACATAATGGCAGATCCATTACTGCCCAGCCCTTTAACAGACATCCATTAATACTGCGTACGAAAAATATAATTCATCGCTGATGTCGTTCAATCGCCTAGGGAAGCCCCTTTTATTAGTCTATTAATGCAACAACTCCCCTTCCTGAACATCGAATACATTATTCAGAAAATTGAAGTAGCTCATTTATTCATTTCCTTTATCGATTTCATACTCAGGAAATCGTTTTGCTAGTCTCAAGATATCATGTGTGAAATTTCTGTGGCAATTAATTGTACATTTTTGTATTTCTCAATATTTTGTCAAAATTTTATTGTCTTCATGAAGGGAATGCTGAAAGCAAATTATACAATGCGGCAAAAGAAAAAATTTCAAACTATTAAATGTTTTAACTCATGAAAGCACAAAAGTAGTTACCACCGAAACAGATACATTTAAGACACATACCACCGTTTTAAAGTTACGAATGGTTGAGCAAAACACGTTGATAACGAGCGATTACAAAACAATCGCAACAAATAAATCGTCAACAAATATGTTAGTTCATCTCAGATGTGGAATTGAATATAAACTAAAATTCAAGCATTTGAACTTTTGACTTACACTTTATTGACAACAGCATGATGCATTTCGTCGTTACAAACAACTCCTTCAGATGCTAACAGAATACTCCAAAACCGAATGGATTACCTTGAGATACACATACATTCGAAACATCTTTTTGATTATACTGTATTTTGCAGTCTTCATTGATCCAAGTTTTCATTCCTTGTACAGCCCCTCTACTTGCCGAAATATTAGTGTTATCTGTTCTTAATTTGATGTTACGGGTGATTTTTTAAGAGTTAAGTTTTCCACATTGGTGGCACTGGTTTGTATACCATGTGGTAATGGTATACAAACGTCATCTGTGAAACGTCAAAGTGATAAGTTTTCAGTATACTCTGCCATTTCATCATGGAGAGACTTACAAACGAGCAACGATTGCAAATTGTTGAAATTTATTATCAAAATTTGAGCACTGTGAAAACTCTGTATCGTTTATTACGACCATATCCGACCTGGTGAATAAACAATTCGTGCTGTTATCACCAAATTTCGCACCAAGTTTACTTTATTGGACACTAAACCATTGTCTCGCACGCGTACAGTGCGTACTGAAGAGAGTATTGCAGCCCTAGCGTACAGTATTAATGAGGATCGTGAAATGTCAATTCGTCGCCGTTCTCAGCAATTGGGCATGTGTTACTCAACCACATGTGAAATTTTACGTGTTGATTTGGGTTTGAAAGCCTATAAAACTCAACTTCTGCAAGAATCGAAGCCGAATGACCTACCACAACGTCTAATTTTTGGTGAATGGGCCTTAGAACAGCTTAATGAAAATCCGCTGTTTTATCAAAAAATTGTGTTCAGCGATGAGGCTCATTTCTGGTTTCACGGATATGTAAATAAACAATACTGTCGCATCTGGAGTGATGAACAGCCACATGCCATACAAGAATTACCGATGCATCCCGAAAAAACGACAGTTTAGTGTGGTTTATGGGCTGGTGGCATCATCGGTCCATTTTTCTTCAAAGATGACCGTGGAAGAAACGTTACCATCAACGTCTAACGATATCGAGCCATGATACGCAACTTTTTTTTGCCCCAGTTGGACGAGTTGAACTTGGTTGACATGTTGTGATACACATGGAATACATGGAATAATCCACCGTATTGATGATTGGTGGATACTATCAGGATTATTTCTTGTGGGGTTATGTAAAGTCGTTATTGTATGTGGACAAGTCGAACACGATTAAAGCCTTACAGGATAACTTAACACGCGTAATTCGTGGGATACAGGCCGAAATGCTCGAAAAAGTGACGCAAAATTGGACCTTCCGAATGGACCATTTGATACGGAGCCGTGAACAACATTTACATGAAGTTGTCTTTAAAATGTAAATGGCAAAGGCCAAGTTATCAATTTTAATAAAAAGTTTGAATTGATACAAATTGAGTGTTTTATTCGATTTAAAGAAAAGTTACGCATAAAAAATCACCCATTATTTAGGGAATACTTCTTTCTTCAGACATGTTGTGAAAAACCATATATTCTGCGTGTTGATAGCAATTTTAAGTAACACCTTAAAGTACCATCGTGCCAAAAAGCTGTTATCGGCTTCTTTTAAATATTTAATAGTTTTATCGTTTACTTGATGTAAATGCATTATAATTGAATATAAACTAAAATTCAAACACTTGAATTTTTGTTTTATACTTTATTGACTACATAGCATGACGCGTTTCGTCATTACAAACGACTTTTTCAAATGCTAACAGAATAATGAAGAAGTCGTTTGTAACGACGAAACGCGTCATGCTATGTTGTCAATAAAGTGTAAATCTAAAGTTCAAGTGTTTGAATTTTAGTTTGCATTATTTTGGATTTATATCAAGCCAACACTATTAAATATTTAGATGTGGAAAATAAAAATTTTAATCTTCATAACAATTCTCTCCATACAGTAATTTATTTCAACGTCATGATATCATAACAAATATTACCAAATCGTTTCTATCTCATTAGAAATTTACAATGTTATCTTTCTTATTGGTGAGTCACATTTAAAGGGTTAATTTGTCTTTATAATTACAGCTCTGTTCATATATTTTTAGATAACAAAAATCAAAATTTTGGATTTTTTTCGGATACTATTCGACCACTGCAAGAGTTTTTACCAGCCTGGCAGTAGCTTTTATATTGTTCTAATCATTGCGTAGGAACCACATATGGGACCTACATCTTTTTTGTAATAAACATTTGTAATGTAACGTGTGAATTCCCCACACTACCGCCGCCACTGAATTGTTGTTTTACTTTTTATGTTCTTCGGCGCTGAACTCGATCGCGATAACCTGCGTACATCTAAAATGCTAAGATATAGTGGGCTGCATTCTCGTTGCACGTTTCTTTTTCGCCAATTATCCATCTAAGAAGTAACATCGTAATCTTACACATAACATTTGGTAGATTTCAATTACTTTGATTATATTCTTATATTAACACCAAGTGGTTTAATTAATTATCTGTGGCGTCTAAACTGACAGTAAGTTATGAAAACGAATTCTATTTTTCGTATAAATGCATTGTCTGGAAAACCTGAGTTGAATTTTTTATTTCATTCATTTCGCCATTTTCATTATTATTTATGATACCTTTTCAAATTGTTTATCTTTCAATATTGCAGTAATCATTATTACATTTTCTAGTTTAAATTATTCTTGATTTATCTGCTCATTCAATTTGTTCAAATTGGTTCAAGATTTTTATGGGCTAACGATGGCTAATTCCACGTGTTCGTACCTCATGTTCATGTTTAATGTTAGAACACTTGCTTCATTTCTGGGTATATTTGAATCATATCATACTATCTATAAATGTGATTGTATTATCGAGATCCTACAGAAATTCTTGGAATAACTTTTGCCTATTATAGAATGTTGATTTGCCCTGAATGATTTTCAACCTCCGCTGGAGCTGTAAAACTACCTCCGATGGAGCTAAAAGTACGTTCGCTGGAGCTGTAATTCAAACTCCGGTGGAGCTGAAAGTACCTTCGCTAGAGCTCTGAAAGTACCTTGGCTTGAGCTATATTTCAATCTTGGCTGGAGCCTTAATAACACCTTGGCTAGAGCCTGAAAATTATCTTGATTCGAGCGTTAGAAACACGTCGCTGAAGTTTCAAGCTACATATATTAAAGGACAATCTTGTGAATCCAACATGTATGAAATTATGTAGATAAGTTATTTTCTTTTATTGTCAATACGAAGAAATCTAGTAAATTGATACATTTTAACTTTGTTATTACTGAGTGCCAATCAGACCGAATGTGTAACCCCTCGTTTTCAGCTAGCCTGGGCTATTTAAAGTTAAAACGGGGGTTATACTCGTAGTAATAAACATCTTCAAGGATTTTGATGAATATACAACGTGGCAAAAAACACAGATTTATTCACCAAATTGAAAGGCAATCAACCTGTGTATGCTTCCCTCTGTGCTTCCCATCATCCCGTTCTGCTACGATCTCCTATTCATTTGTCACAAACTAGAGTACAAGGCCAATCGTTGCGGTGCATATCATTAATCCGAAATTCCATACTGAACTGCTAGAGAGATCGGAAGAAGAGATATTTTAAAATGGCTTAGGTGATGGTTGTTCAATAAAACAACAAAATGTTTTGATTCATTGAAATATACCCGTTATAAAGAAACAAATTGAAATTTCGGCATTCAATATTTCTTTCGAAGTATGAATTTGAAATACCTATATATTTTTCTTCTACGTATTAACATAGATTTGGTTAATATGAAACTGAGTGATAATAATGCGTTTAGTGTATGAATTTCTTATCTGAAAGTTTTTGAATTTTCTACTAGATTTAAAATTTTCAAATCTACTTTATTTTATTTAATTTTCTCCTATTTATCTTAATAATTCATTACCCTTTTTTCATTTCAAATTTTGGAATTTGGGTCATTTGTTCAAAAATATAAATGAATATATATATATATATATATATATATATATATATATATATATATATATATATATATATATATATATATATATATATTATATATTATTATTATTTTATTATTTCGATTGTTCCCCATGAGGAGAGCGACTGAACTTGAATTCGCAATCATTAGGAATTCTGCTTCATCTTTTTTGCCTCCCAAAAACGCTTCATCCTCTCTGAATGCACTTTCTTCCGTTCATCTGTCCACTTTACTCCAGGTTAACTATTTACTTTTTGCTTGAACTTTATATGTGCGATTTTATAGCGGCATTCAGTGCGATCTTCGAGATTTTTTATATTGATCTGTTGTAGATACTCTTGGACCTCTTTCAGCCACTCTGTATCGCATTTACTATTCATAATTATATTGAGTAGTTTCTTCGGTGTTCTGGACTCTTTCATTCTGTAGACATATATATAGATATATATATATATATATATATATAATTTAGTTATTTTTTTATTTTATTTAATAGTCAATGGCTCTCGATGAATGTTTGAAACTGAAACAAGAATTTATTCAATAAATACAATATTAACTCATTCTAAAATATAACAAACCTGAAACAAGAATCGAGAATTAAATGTCGATTGAATATTAATCTTGAGCTCTGCGTCCACAAAATATACAAACAGAATAGGAGGTTAAAATAATATGTCGCGCCTTAAATACTGTCAGACAGTTCATAGAATAATATAAGAATTACAGAATGATATGAGTCAAAGGTACAAGTATTACAGAGTTTGTCATATGGTCTTTAACGTAACATAATACACTAAAATACCATAACGACTGTGCATAGTGCACTAGATGGCGTTACATCCCCCCCTTCCGGGAGTCACTTTGTGTCAGGAACTAAGCTTTGATGTTGTGTTTTCATCTTATTTAAATTTTTATGTGACTGGAGCTGCAAAAAGTGATTCTGATTCTTCAATTAAATCCGCATTTAATAAGCCTGAAATTTGGTTTCCTGTTTCGATTTGATCTTGAATTGAACATCTGTATGGTTTCTTTGATATGAATTTATTTTCAAGAAGTATTTGTCTATCAAGGAATTAACCGTTTCTTTGTTTTCTTCATCCAAATGGTTTGTTTTTTCTTCAAAATTTTCTGTAACTATAAAATTATTAAAATTAACTTCTATTTCTGTATCTAGTATGGTTCTAGCTATACCATTAAATCCCTCTTAGTAATGTCTGTTTCTTCTTTTTCTTTCTGTAATATTTTCGTAATATTGTAACATTTAAGTCTCTTTGAAGTTCTGTATTATTCACTGTTTTTACTCTATGTTTATTCCAACAATTATCCTGTTTGTGAAATCTGTTTGGTGAACCCAACTTCTCACAAATCTCACAAGGTTTCTTTTCAGATTTAGGATGAAATTTTTGTTTGGAAACTACATTATCTAATTTATCAGAATGTTCATTCGAAACTTTTGTATCAAATTTTCTAATTTCACTGATCAGGTGCTCTGTACTTTGTATTTCAATATCTAATTTGTCCTGAATGACAGTCGGTAGACCAATAACAATTAAGTCTATTCTAATTGCCTCAGGCATCTTGGGATCTCGTGATAATAGCATTCTTTCTTTTTTCAGAGCATATTCTACCATTGATCCACCTTTATGTCTAAAATCATAAACATGACGTGCATTTGACCAACCTTTTTCTGAGAAAGTTTTCCTGAAAGAGTCCTTAAATACCACCACCACCCATGGTGTTTCCAAACCATATTTGATTCTAGCAGATGTATACCAATCTTTTGCAATTCCAAAGAAAAACAATCTTAATATTTCAAACATCTTCTCCTCAGCAATTTCAAACCTTATGCAGTCATTCTCAAAATTTTTTAACCATAACTCAGGATTATCATTCCTACCGTTATGATTATCCAAAATGAAATTCTAAATAATGTCATTTAAGTTCGACTGTGGCTTGTTTGAACTAAGTAAGTGTCTCCACTATTCTTCTTATAATTTCTGGAATATCTAAAGATGGAGTTTCAGATATCTTATTTATTTTTTCTACAACTTCTTCTAGGTAATAATCTTTGAAAACTGGATCAAAATCAGAATCCAGGTATAGATTTGCTATTTCTCTTGGTAGTTCTACTGAAATATTTCGAAACTAACCACATTTCTTCATAGATCTACAAATCTTCTTTATTTTGTTGATGGCTACCATTTCTTTATGTAATTTCAATTCTTGATGTTCCACAGGAAAAAGGTAAATTTTTTCTCTTCCATCTGGACGAATAGTTTTTGAGTTATTTTGCCATCAACTGCTTCTTTAGCTTGGATTCTTAAGTAGACCAGAACGGGATATTTCTTGTTTTGAGACATTATATTACTTGACGAAAATTCTCGATTTATAATTTAGTTATTTTTCTATTTTATTTAATAGTCAATGACTATCGATGAATGTTTAAAACTGAAACAAGAATTTATTCAATAAATACAATATTAACTCATTCTAAAATACATATAACAAACCTGAAACAAGAATCGAGAATTAAATGTGGATTGAATATTAATCTTGAGCTCTGCGTCCACAAAATATACAAACAGAATAGGAGGTTAAAATAATATGTCGCGCCTTAAATACTGTCAGACAGTTCATAGAATAAAATAAGAATTACAGAATGATATGAGTCAAAGTGTTACAGAGTTTGTGATATGGTCTCTAACGTAACATAATACACTAAAATACCATAACGACAGTGCATAGTGCACTAGATGGCGTCACATATATATATATATATATATATATATATATATATATATATATATATATATAAGACTTTTTAAATATTTTTTTGGCTATCGATACAAAAGACATCCAATAGTTAAATTCAATGTAAAAGTGACAGTGCTAAACGAAATATTATATAACGACATGTAATCAATTCGTAAAAGTGAGTTTTAAGTATAGATTATATAAGAATGACACATCAGAGTAAAAATTTCATTATCACAGAAAACAATCAACTGAAAGACAATCTTGGCCATTGAAAATTTGGCTCTGCACATCCAACGATGAAAGGTAAAATACACACAACTAAGACTCTCAATGTCTCTCAATTTTTTTGTTTAATTTGATAGGTTATGTTGTTATATTATTGATACAACACATCTCCAAGAAAGTTCAATTTTATAATTTGAATATTAATAATAATACTAATAAAATAAACAAAAAATACTCACATTGAGAGAAACTTACTTTGATGTGTCATTCTTATATAATCTATGACTCAAACCTCACTTTTACGAATTGTTTACATGTCGTTTACATACTCTGTTTAGCACTGCCTTAGCAAGTCTTAGACACTTTTACATTCAATGTAACTATTGGATAACTTTTGTATCGTTTTTGGTAGTTTACTGAATTATGTCAGATGTAGGTTGCTTTTCTACAACTGTAACTATTGATTTAACACCGAGTCTATATTTTAGTATTCCTGAAGAAGAACCGCATTTGTGTTCAAAATATAGAATTGAACTACAGAGTGAATATAGGTCATTGAGTTGGTTCTAAAAATACCCCATTTATGATGATCTGATGATGTCAGTAACCTAGATAAAGGGTGTTTTATTTCTTTTGCTAATTTCTTCCTGGTGTTATTACCACCTACCATAATATCACGTGAATTTTTTGATATTTGACATGTGAGTGTCTTACACAGAACCAATAGAACCACTTAACAATCACAAAGAAATCAAGGTACCGATCAACAAATATAGGTATAGTGCCCTAACAATTATTTTCAAATTTGTCGTTTATTGATTGGACCACTTATTGAGATTAAGAAATGTCGACAAATCCGTTATTTGCTACACATAATTTACCGAATAGTAAAAACAGTCGTATATAAGGTTTTTTGAACCACAAAACAGGGTCACTACAGCCATTGCATTTTGAATTTCTGCACATTAAAACGTATAGAACATAGAAACAAAAACATAATAAAGTATTTGTAATTCACCCTAGAAACAAAAACAAACTTAAAAAACAAAAAATAAAAACAACCGACTATGGTGCGGTAGCAAACAAGCCTGACTTGACAACAAACTTGAATAAATTTTATATTGAGAAAAAACTGGATTACTTAGTTTACTTTCTGTCACAGTCCATGCTAGCATAAACTACACTGAGACCAGAAATGCACTTAATATGATTCCATACTCGGCAACTAGTGCAGTGTACCCACTCTTTTCCCTGGAAGAGTATCTGCATAGGACTCTTTAAAGCCTTTTTCTTAACGATTATTATTAATTTTCTCAACAGAGTTATTTTCTTCATGGCACTGAGGTATTTTTAAAAATTGATTTCTTCATTGCTTTTTCTTCGTTTTTCTAATGTTCTTTATAGTCTTATTTTTTCAGATTGTTCGAAGGTCGAGTGTCATTCAAACCGCACAACGTCTCTTTTTCCAACGTGTCAGCAGATTTCTGGGCCCTACTTTCGGGAATCACTCGAACACGGCTCATTCGACCCCCGTACTTCTATTTCAAATGACCCCTTCCACGAATTCAATTTCAATATGAATAACTTAAAGTTGATAGAAAATAATCTCAAAAAGATCATTTCTTTACAAGAAGTAATTATAGTCATTTCATTGGAGCTCATGTGATACACAGTGCATTAAAATCTGCTGCAGATGGCCTTTCTTTCCATTACGAAGGAATTATTGTGAATATTTATTCCAAATATATCTGAAGTGTTCGAGCTGAAATAGGTTTGTTGAGAAACTGAAACAGATTATCATGAAATGATTGATTAGGTACACTAGAACTGTATGGCTTGCGCTAATGCCATTCGAAAGCATATTGTGAAAATGTTTCAACTATTGAAAAACTTTTTTTTTGGCATTCACAAATTACCCCAATTATCAAAAAACTATCTTCAAGATGGCAGATCAGAATTGTGGCTTCTTTTTGTATCGTAAATTTTAAAGTATCTAGTATTGAAAGGTCATAAAGAAATCAGTCAACTGAAAGTCAATTTGACTCAGAAAAAAATCAGTATCTTCTCTACATAGTTCCTAGTTTAGGTCCTACCTATTGGCGAAATGTGTTAATGGTCCTGGTATTGATTGAGAATTTGTGAAACGTATGACTGAAAAAGAATATACATAGGTATTGATTGCAATGAAAGCACGGGAATATTCAGGAATTTTAGTTAAATTGTAAAGTAATTTAACGAAATTGTTTCTTTTACAAGAAATTGTAAAAGAATTTTAATCTTGTAACAAATTCCGGGCTGCAATTTTGTTCGTCTGATGAACTCAAAAATACTTAGTTGGAAAAATATTTTGCATATTTTCAATTCATAATAAATAATTTTCTTAATGAAGAACAATAAAAGTGATAAAGAGGTTTTGTATTTCACTGTATTTTATTTTGACCGACATACGGCCTCACATCACATGATACATAGAGCATTGACCTTGGGTACTTGCAGCGCAAGTTTTCTGTGCTATGTGCAACATTCCAACATTAAAAAGTACCGTGTTCAACCAAAAAAATGGTCACGTTTCAATTATTTCTTTCGCTTAATTGTAAAATACGTTGTTCCAACAACATAAGTGAATTTTTTAACGAATTTCTGTCGCATATAGCTGTGCTTATTTATAAAATTTAAACGAATTATATTTGAGAAAGTCGAGCTCTTAAATCGATAAGTAAATTTAAACTTAAATTATACTTATAATACTAGTTATATGGATGCACGCCACTGATCACCCAGTTAACCTATGCTCCACTTCAGCTCCTAACCTAACATCTGTATAAGCAACCATTACCAACATCCCAAATAATCCATGGGAGCAGAGAGCATCGACCAGAGAATTAAGACGCATTTTATCCCCAACTGATTCCAACCTACGTCCAAGGCCAATCCGATGAATGGCTGTCGCTCCGTCCAATCGTAAACTTTCATTCCTCCCTGTTTCTTCCGCGTCGAACGCCATCTCTCTCTAACGCTAGCGTTTAAATGTAAGCCAGTGAACTTCGACTGGCTTTCCGTTTCTTCGTACAAATGTCCTAATTTTTATAAAGAAAACGTGAAGAGTTATGAGAATTGTAATTATATCATATGAAAATAGATAAAAAGGAAGTAAGTTCAGTATTTTTTGTTTGTCGATATATCAAACGAAAACATATGATTTCCTATTATTAATCTTTTTTCTTTGTTCTCCTGTCCTAGAATGATAAATCCTAATGAAACAATATTCAGAATTTGCTCATATATTAACTACAATATGCATGACGCGCGTTTCGAAGTACCATTTCTTTTTGAAATGCTGAATTAAAAACAGATATAATTTTAGAAATAGCTACATACAATACTTATAACTGCTCTCCTGTGTGGGACATAACAGTTTTGACGGTATTGTTAGTGATACGACGACACATAATCAATTTAGAAATATATCTCATAACGAATGTGAAAGACATTTCTGTTTCTTTTAAACAAACTCTTTTTTTTTAATTTTTATTTTATTTGCATAACTTTTCACATGAAATGTTCAACTAGTTTTTTCTATTTTATCTTGATAACTAAATAGCGATATTTTATTCGAGTGTATATATATCTAATACCTAATGACTGAAACTACTGAAAGAAGCGCATTAGTGATGAGCAATATTTTCATACCAGCGATTTATGAAATTTGTTTACAGCATATGTGGGCAACACCCGTCCCGCACTAAGATTTAGTAGGTCCTGCGAGACATTTTGAAATACCTAATAAAAAATATATTAAACTACTTACCAACCACGAAATCAAGTGAGCAGGCAAATCAGGTGGCGGCGATCAGATCATCAGAGAGTGAGGCGGCAAACATCAAGGCTTTGATGTTTGCTGACCCACTGGCGTCGCAACAGAAGATTGTTGCTTTGCAATTGTATTGTGCGTACTAGGTATACTAGACGATTCTAGATCATTCCTTCATTTTGACTCTATAAGCGGGTGGATTTCCGAATTTTAGTTCAGTTCTATTTGATCTATCGAGGTGATAACTTCATAGATAGGTGATATAACTCAAATAGTAATTAGTATACTATTGATAATGGGTCAACCACCCGAAACATATGTAAAGTATTTAATATAGGTAGGTATTTAGTGAAACTTGAGTGTGCTAATTTTAATTTATTGTTTTTAACATGTTCACCAAGAGATAAGCGAAACCTCCGTGTCATTTAGTACAATAACTATTTAGGTAGGTATGTTGAAAATTAAAAGTTGAAAGTAACTAAAACTATTATAACTTTTAAATTTAATCGTTTTGATTTTGAAGATTAATATATATATATATATATATATATATATATATATATATATATATATATATATATATATATATATATATATATATATATACTTTTACGTAACTCAAACAGAAACCAAGAACATTAAAATATTCTCCTAAGATGTGATGAACCTGAAAATTATTCATACCTTCTCTTAAGACATTAATTAATTGAGTTATTGAATTAAGTTAAGTTATTAACTAATTAACTAATTAATTAGTATTGAGTTTACCTATTTAGATCTAAATGCAATATTTTTTAAGGTAAGTTCACTACAGGCCCTGGTATTTGTGAGCTAACCATTTATGGTATATTTTTGTTTTTATTCAGAAAATATTATTATTAAGACAAGAAATTAATTAATTAATAATTACCTAAATAAATTAAAAATTAATAATAATAATTGTTATTATTATTAATATTATAATATAGGTAATATAATATAACATAATATAATATTATATAATATAATATAATATAATATAATATAATATAATATAATATAATATAATATAGTAGGTATAATATATTAGGTATAATACCTATAATATAATATAATAATTAATAGTAATTAATTAATTAATACATTAATTATTTATACATTCTCTAAAGACCAGCAACATTAAAATATTCTCCTAAGATGTAATGAACCTGAAAATTATTTATACCTTCTCTTAAGACGCTTATAGGTAAATACTTAGTATTTTAATAATTGTCAAAAAATGAACCACATATATACCTAATAATAAAGACAAATCAACAATGTTATTCATCTCTTTTTAGACTTAGACTGCAACTGAAAAATAATGATTAGATACTTTTTTAATAGAATTATAAACATACTCTTTAAAATTTGATTCACAATTTTATAAAAGTAAACTTAGATACTAATCATTGCGATTATCAGTGACATAGTGAGCAGGAAAATTAAAAACACCTTCAACCCACAGATTTTGTGCCCATTTCGTACAAATTCACGTTAATACCAATCTTCAGTGCTTTCTGAATTTTTTTTGAGAACATTACATCGGTCATCATGTCCTGTTTTATTTTTTGTAATGCGGCAATTTCTTGAACTCACATTGACTTCTTCATTCTCAGAAATATCATATATTTTTCCTCTCTTACAAAGACATAAAATTCTTCGATCTTTACGAAAAAAAGCCACCACTTCATGTTCATTAGGAACGAAAGAACCCTTCTCCATAACACTGCCACGTAAAAACGACTAAAAAGTTAAAAATATAATATAACAACATGTTAATGATACCTCTTTTTGCACTTAAGCAAAATAATGTTCGAAGTGATAGTATGATTTATGTGTTGCATTCATTCATTATTATTTCTGTGCTCAAAATAAATATAGGTAAATTTCTCTATTATATGATTTATTTAAGTTTTCTTTTCATTTCTTATTACATATATCAACTAACCAATTGACCAAAGCCTTTCACCAAATAACCCTTTGAAGAAGATTAACGTCTCATGAAAGTTAAATTTATAGATCATAGAGGTATATAATCTATAGATTCCTTTCATATGAATGTTGACGTCGGAAATCATCTGAACGTTGAGGGCATCACACTTCTAAAAAATTTATTAACTCTCCATCCTACTTATTACTCCTACTTCGACTCAGAAAATGATATGTATCCATGGATCTGGCGAGTTGGTGTGGTTACTGAAGCTGTGAAAAAGATATATTAATAAAATATCACTATAGGTTGGTATAAGTATTTATTTATTTATTTATTTAACATACACTGTTTTACAGGACAAGTCCTAATTACAAAACAGGAAATACAACATATACAAAAACAAAATTGGTAGTACAAAAAATTCAATTTTGTTTCATTTTAAATGAAAGAGTTTGTGATATCAATCACAACTGATGGTATGAAATAAAATAATTATAGAAGTAGAAAAACTCAAATGCTGAACAAACTTATACATACATATAAATTTAAACACACAAATACATATACATGCACATATTAACACTTATACAAACATAATTATATGAGTAAAGAATTCTATTCGTGAATACATATAGATAATTGTTTTATCATAGATTATGTATATCAAGGAAACTTGCTTTAATATCTGTAACAGAACAGTTGAAAATATCCACCTTAGCTCTAGAATATTACATTGTTCACACATCGTGTGCAATGGCGAAAATTTTAGAACATTCGTTCTAGCTGCTGGAAGGTAGAAAGTGAATGCGCTTCGGGAAGAAACTCTTGGGACAATGAAATTAAGCTTTTGCAATAATTCCTGACATTTCACCTTATTGTTGATTATTTTATGCAAGAATATTATTGCATGGCATTTCCTTCGCGTACTGAGTGTGTCCACATTATGTCGACTTGTAAGTTTTTCATGTTGTACGCCTATAGGTGGATATATTCCATCAATTCTGAAGCTCAAAAGTTTCAGGAACTTTCGTTGTATAGACTCAAGTTGATCAATGTGTAACTGATAACCAGGATTCCAGACTGTTGATCCGTATTCGAGTTTAGATCTTACGAAAGCACAATACAATGTTTTCAGAGTTAATATATTGCTAAATTCCTTTCCAACACGAACAATGAAACCATATACTCTACAGGCAGCGGTTACTGTAGCATTGATATGTGGCACGAAAGTTAGTTGAGAATCAAAGGTAACGCCAAGGTCAATAAATGTATTGGGTCTTTCCAAAATATTATCACCAATTTCATACTTGAAATTAATCGAATTATATTTTGTGGAGAACGACATTACATGACATTTGGAGATGTTCAGGTTTAATTTGTTGAAATCACACCAATTTACAACGTTACGCAAGTTTCTTGCAATGCGTTCACAGTCACCGATGCTGGAAACATAATGAAAAATCTTAAAGTCATCTGCGAACAATAAACCTTCAACATCAATGACATCGGTTATATCATTTATGAACATTGTAAAGAGCAGAGGACCAAGTATGGAACCTTGGGGCACTCCAGATGAAGCACAGTATTCAATTGATGTATACCCACGGCTAAAAACGCGTTGCTTTCTGCCTATCAAATACGATTCGAAAAGTTTGATGAGCGATGTCGAAAGCCCGAAAGTGCCTAGTTTATTCAATAGAATACCGTGGTCAAGCCTGTCAAACGCTTTAGAGAAGTCCATGTATATCACATCAGTCTGTTTGAGATTATCAATACCTTCAGCAATGTACTGAGTAATACATGTCAGATTTGAAATTGTTGAACGACCTTTCATAAAACCATGTTGGAGTGATGAAATCATGGGATTAACATGATGCGAAATTTTTTCATGTAGAACACTTTCAAATACTTTGCAGAAATTACAAATGATCGAAATAGGCCTAAAATTACAAATATCTGATTTATCGCCTTTCTTAAATACTGGGCAAACTTTTGATTGTTTCCACAATGAAGGAATCATACACGATTTTATGCATATGTTGAACAACAACATAAGAGGTCGTGCAAGAATATAGGCACAATCTTTTAAAATAAAGGCAGGGATATCGTCAGGGCCGGTTGTCTTTTTAGGTTTAACTTTTTTAAGAGCCACCAAAATTTCATTTTCATTGAATTCGGATATATTTAATAACTGAGCCGATGTGTTGTTTGTTGTTTCTCTATCGAACTGAGATGATGCTATGTACGATTTACTGAAATAATCTGCGAACCCATTCAATATTTCTTCCGGAGTATTTAGTAAATTATCATTGTAACTCATTACGTTAGAAACCGTTGTACCATATTTCACGTTATTGAAAAACGCCCAGAACTTATTTGGATTCTGATTTATATTTGATTCAAGAGATTCAATGTAATCACTGTGCAAACGACAAATATCAGCTTTTATTTTGGCTCTTAGTCTGGAGAATTCAATATACGCTTCATGGTTGCCTGTTTTTCTAAACAGGATATGACATTTCGCTTTACAACGAATATCTCTAATAACCGAAGAATTGAACCACGGAGGATATCGATTTTTGTGTTTCTCACTAAGCATCGGCACACATTTATCAAATATACTGTATAACTTTCCATATAAATAGCTACACGCATCTTCAGCATTTACAGCTGTCTCCAGAAAATTCCAGTCAGCATTACATATCAGGTCATACATCATCGGATAGTTTGCTTTACGAAAGTTATAACATTTATCAAAAGATATCTGGAAGTTTTTTGTTCTAACTAATTTTTTATAAATATTGCAGTGTACCTGAAGAGCTGGATGGTGTGAGTCTTCCGGCACACAAGGATCAAAAAATTTCACTACCTCACAATCACGGTTATAAAACACCAAATCAAGAATTTTATCGAAGTTGTTATGCACAAAATTGAATTGAGTGATGTTAAAAATATTAGCAAAATTATTGAGTAGGGAAGTATATTTGTTGAGGTTTTCATTGTTATTAACTAACGATTCAGCATAACCTGTTATGTTAAAATCCCCCAGAATAATAACTTTATGTTCGTACAGAAAGTCAAGTGACTGCATTGCATCAAACAGTTGTTCATAGACATTTAGAGTTGTGCTTGGAGGTATATACAAAATTAAAATGAAAAGATTTCCAGTTGACATCTTTAGTTTAATCAATAAAATATCTACTAGAGTAAAACTAGAGAAAACTGTAGGAAGCTTAATCTGAGACGCTAAGATCTCATGATAAACAGCCAAGAGCACACCTCCTCCGCGTGACAATTCAGTTTTCGAAAATTTTCTATCAGCTCTGAAAACATTATAATCTTCCGAGAAAAGTTCTCTACCCGAAAAGGACGAATCCAGCCAAGTTTCCGTTAGAGCTACTACGTCAAATTGATGCTGTACTATATTATTATGAAACTGTACTGTTTTTGTTCGAAGTCCACGCGTATTCTGATAATAGATATTAAGACAAGTTTCACTCTTACCCATATTTGATTTGGAGTTTTCACTACACTGGAGAGGATTCTGCAAATCGCCACCTAGTTGCTACTTAAAGTTAAAGTTACTAATTCTAAACTTTTTACATGATTCAACATAAGCTGTACATTTATGCTTTTCCCAAACTGCATGATCAATATCAATATCTTTATTAGGTAGTTTGACACAGTTCGAACATTTTTTGCTCTTTGATTTGCACTCTTTCAACTCATGAGCTTCACTGCATATCGGACAGGAAAGTGTTTTCCTGCAACTCCGCGATGTATGATTGAATTCGTTGCATTTAAAGCATCGATGAGGTTCAACTGCGTCGTAGACAGAACAACTGGTTAATCCAACAAACACGTTTCCTGACTGCAGAGCCCGTTCGTAGTCAGATTTATTCACTTGAACTATTGACTGCCAAATGTTGGGATTTTTTTTCGTTGGAAAGATTTTCACCACCTTGAATTCAGAACCATTTTGAAATATTTTTGAATTCGTCGATAAGATATTGCTACGAAGATTGTTTTCAGACAAATTTTCGGCCATACCAACAACCCTCAAACGAGGATGGATACCACTGACCTCTTTGATCTCATAGGTGTCTGCCAATTCGCCTTCAATAATTTGTTTCACTTTTGAATTATCATGACATGCTATCAATAATCCTCCATCTTTGACAGTTTTAACTTTTGTCAACTGTAGGTTTTCACTAGTAGGATTTAAGTGCCGCAATATGTCAGATTTGGTTTGCACTAATGGTTGATCGTTTTTTCTTGGTCTTATAATGACAGCAGGTTGGGATTTGTCTTTGAGGACATCTGAATATTTTTTAACTTTGGGCTGTATGGGAAGGGAACCGCCAGAATTGTTTGCCATGTCCGATTTCATAGTCACAATTTGACTCTCCAATGATGCGACTGCATTTTTAATTCTGTTATCCAGCAGATTAATAAGTTCTTCAGAATTGAGTGTAATGCAACTTTTGATGCAGCTCATACACTTCCATGATAACCCCGGTATATTTCGTAAAAGCTCTAATAGGTTCTCCGTTTCAGTAACGCAGATAATGTGATAGGGCTTTTTACATGCATCGCACGAAACAGATGGTTTTTTTTTGTTAATAGCCGATGAACAGGCAGTACAATTCACCATTATGACAGAATTATTCTTTCACTCATAAACTTTTAAAGTTACAAGTAGAACGAATAGATCACGAAAGATCGTAGGTTTCCTTTTTTAAAGAATTATTACTCTGAAATTCATAGTAGAAGAATAAACATAACTATCTATAACAAATTTCAAGATTAACTTTAAAAATTTAAACAAACAGAAGAAATAACAATGAAATGTTGCATGTAATTAATTTTCTTTAATTCATGTGAATATTTGTAATCACACAAGGATATTATACCGAAGTCTGTTATAGCTTTGAATAATATTTTAAAAACATGATTTAGGTAGTTACATCAATTTGCCAAATAGTTTCTCATCAAAATCATTGGTTATAATAATTATCTAGGTAAATATCTACCTAATACTAAAAATGAAATTTCGACATGGGTTACTACATCGACCCTTGTTTACCTTGAGGGTTCACTTAATGCAAATTAATCTACTTAATTTAAGTTATGATAATAATTTCTCGATTAGGTACCTATACACAATGCGTAGTTATTTGTATGCCAAATATATGAACAAGGTATGATAAGCCGTTGAAAAAAAGTTTCGAAAAAAATTAGGAAACATTTTTGAAAGATTCCATTTCAAAATCGAAGAATTCTTATCTGAGCGAAGTTATAAATAGTAAGTATTCCTAGAATCTGTAGGTAATGTAATTTCCCAATGCTTTCAGATTAGAAAAGTAGGTACCTACCGTAAACAAGTAGGAAGTTGGAGATAAGTTTCAATTATAGGCACTTTGTCATAGACACAAATAATAACATAAATAAGTAAATACTGCAGTGTTGGTATCTTATTTAACTTGTGCCTCGTATTTTTAGTGACTACTTATTCTTTCAATATACCTACTTCACTTTAAAAGAAAGGTAACCTTGAATGAAATTGACTTATAACTATCAATAAGTCAAAATATGTCTATTGTAGCGAATTGTCATTGTCATTCGATGGAAGAAGACATATCACATAATAGTATCACTATTCTGTGATCACATTAGCACGCCGCACCAGCAACATATAAAAGGGCTACCAACATACAATCTCTCTCTTCTCTCAGAGCTCTTCTCTGACAGTCATTTCTATGTTCAACAATCTGTAATTGTCGCTTTCATCGAGTAACAACAATAACAACCACGTGTTCAATAGTTCGTTCCTTGTAAATAATCTCAAATATAAATTCTCAATACAAGTGTCGTTTTATATTTCCACGCATAGAATAATATAGCACAACCGCTTGAGTCGAATCTCTGTTATGATATTAAAATTCGTTAGAACAAAACTTAAAGATGAGGTATGTTGAAATATATTTGTAAATACCCCGATTTTTCTGAGAAACGAAGAAAGTATATCTAGTAATAATAATATGTAGATACCCACTTATATCTACCAACTACATACATACAGTTGACTGAATATTCTTTGATCTTGGTGAAAAATGATTCAATACATTGAATAAAATAACATAAAATTGTATTGTTGCTTTACCTGAAAATGACATTCATTTGATGTTGAGGAGCAAATTTGCCAACTGGTTCATTTGCTAATCCGCAATGTGCTGTCATTTGCTCTCGGTAGGTATACCAAAGTGGTATACAACTATCTAATAATAACAGTGGATTTTGTGCATAACCCTTGTCAAAAGAATATATTGCGTTTTATAACTTGATAAGATTAATATAAGGGTTATAGAATCTCGAAACATCTGTCTACGCTATTGTACATTTTTTCGTGAAATTCAGACAAACATTTCAAATTAGATGTACATATAAGTACTACTAAAATATCTATATCTTTAAGATATCTACTAAAATCTCGATATTACGTCTAAAATTTTCCGAAATATATGACAAAAATACGAATGTGCGTTTTAAAATCTGTAAATGATATCATTTTACTGAAGTATATAGCCACTGCCGTGCTATTCGCCGAAGCGTTTTCAGAGAATGCGAGCAACAACGATATTACACTCTCTGGTTGATGTGGATCCCAGCCAACTTAGCTAAATATATCTCCACGTACATCCTAACGCCAAATTGCCTCCCGCCCGAACGCACCCGACGGCACACGACAGTTACGCTTCGTATTTATAGATTTTCCGATTGCGGATACGACAGCAACGTATTCGAGCGGTGTAAAACCGGCTTTGGTTCTTACTGCGTCACCCTCGTTGCTTCCTAATGCCCCCCTTTCCGCTCGTGTCATGTTGCTGCGGTGGGTTCAATGCGTGCTAAGTCAGCAAGAGGAAACAGGTTCATATCTCTTGAAATAAGTGAAGTGACTACTGTTGCGGAGTTGCCAGATCTGCCGCATCAGCACTAATTTCAAGAACAATACTAGGATTGTGTCATATCATTTATTTTTAAGGAACGATTTTTATTAGATATTACTAATTACCTTGAAAATTTACTCTATTTTTGAATGCCTACTATGGAGCGACTTTCTTTCATTGAGTTTTGACTCAAAACATAGTTTTAAAACATAAGTTTAAGATGTGTTTTGTATTTATGAAATTTATACTTCACAAAACACTTAATTGTTTATTTTGTGATTAGAAAATCCTAATATTCTTTGCATTAGGAAGTGAATGTCAGTGCTGTGATTATTAAATAGGTAAACGTAGGTATAATATTCACGAAAAAAAATGCATTTCTTGAGTTCAACCGTTTCACTTTTTTTACACTATGAGATCCTCAATTACATTTATGAATAATTAAGATTTATATCAAGATTATTCTAAGATTTTATTAATTTTATTTATATTATCGTAACCAACAAAGATAAATTCAGTATAACCAACCTCAGATAAATAAATGTAAAAACATTTTCATATTCAACAATTTGCAATTTTAAATAATCGTAATGTCTTCCAAAAAAGACCTCGTTTTATAGTGTCAAATATAGTACAAATTTGTCTTCTCATTAACATGGATAAGAACCTACTAGTAAAATACTTTATTTTCTTAGAGCAGCTTAACCATTAGTAGTATATCTAGGTTAGGCAATTCATAGTGATATGGCCACTTTTATACCTACAAGATGGCCAACCGAAATAACTCCGCAATAGACTTACAGATGGCGCTAGTTATCATTAGTATCTCTCGGAACCTAGCAAAGAACTAAACTAACACTGCCATCTGTACAAAAATGAAAATGTGAATATTATATTGATTTTATATCACGAATATAAGAAAATATCTTTTTAATGGAAAGTTGTTTTGTATAACAGTTTAAAGCGTAAATCCTTCTAACACTTCATAAAAAATTGTAGTTTTATTATCCTAACCTCAAATTAATTTCGGTTTTTCAAGTGTTTTATTATTTTTTTTCACGTATCTTAACTAAAATTTCGGTTGAATTTAGGTTTGTTATGGCGATATTTTTTACGGTTCATATTGTGTAGGTATTCATGTTGTGTTCAACATTCAATATCTTTTTCGAAATACCAACATATTTACGAACCTCGACGCGGGGTACTGGATTGAATAGCAATTTTCAAAATCATTAGACTCAATGAGGAATTAAAATTTGTGAGTATACAGGGATGCCATTACTTTCGGTATTCTGAGAACAACCCCAGAAAGGCGTTTGAAGCAAAACATCCCAGTAACAAAGGGAAAGGTAGCTGGTAAAAAACAGCTAGGTACAGGCACCACATTCGACTACGAAAATGAAAGAAGGGTAGGGCGTCATATATGCGGAAATAATATGGGATTTCCCTCTGCAAGAAATATTCTGGATGTATTGAATTAAAATTTGTGCAACCATTGAGTCTTGAATAAAAATTCAAAACAGAAAAACAAAAAGCTGGGGATGATTTTGTCTATGGATTCCTAGAAAGAAATACAGACATATTGCTTCAATTGGACAGTAAAGATACAAGAAAAGGAGCTGAAGAATATGGCTGTGTAAGGTGTGATGAAAATTAACTACGAAACCAAGAAAACGGAAGAATGGCTACAATGTAATTAAATCTCTAAACGGATGCATGAAAATTGCACTCCAATAGATATCATCTGTGAAACATGTGGAAAAAAGGTGAAGATAAGGCTAGAGGACAAACAAAATGAACGAAATGGTTAAGGAAATGAAAAAACGTACAGCAAATATATATGGTCAACTCATACTTTATTTGCTATGGCCATCTGTGACGGACATGTCGGATAAGACTCACTGGTTTTTAAAATTTTAATAATTATTAAAATTCTAACAAACATATCTTTACCAAAATTTTTAATCACCAAAGTTGATTAAGAAAATATTGTAGAAACTGAAGCAGTTTAGAAACATTTTATTTAGTCAAATATTTTGTCATTGACACATGTCTAGTGAAAGAACCACCATACTTTTCAATTCCTCTCATCGCTGTTTTCCAATATATGTAGATAGACAGATATATGGACGTTCATTGATGCTTTGAGAAAATTTAAAAATGGTGTAGGATAAGCCATAAGTAGGTAAGCAAAATTTACAGAAATATGGTGAACAAAATTTATTAATAAATTATAGCCTTTTCAGCTTTTTTATTCACCTATCAGCTGAAATTCTGATATGGTAAAAAAACCAATGATTTCGTATAATTTCTTGCTTCATCTACACAGCATCAGAATATACAATATAAGTATATTTTACTCAATTTTGTTCAATCGTACTGAATATAACGTTGATTTGTCTTTTAGGTTTTAGATACAAGTAAATCTCAATAAACTAGAACCTAAATGTTGCTGAAATATTGAAAAATATTAACATACGATAATGAAGAGTAGGATAGCTAGTTGTTTTCTTATGCAATTGAAGTATATTTTGATCAATTCCTTCTAAAAACATCAATGAGATATAAATGGAAGGATGGCATCTGAATTCAAAAAAGACCTTAATATCAAGCTAATATTTTTTAAACCTCGCATAATATACAAAAATTAATAAACACTATTCCTTATAACCATCATTCGGAGTAATTTGCAACGGGGACGATTACTTCAAACTAGAAATGCAATCTCGTTCTCGCGAGATCTCGACCTTTTTCAACGAGATTGATTTCGTGCGAAAAATGGGCGAAATCTGGTGAGTTTAACGGGATTGCACTGGAGCATAAAAACGTTTTATTCAAATCTTGTTAAATAATAATATCTCAAATTAAGAAACAACTCAACTGAATCAGTTAATGAGATTCATTTTAGTTTTTGCCCTCTTGATTTTTCTCAATAAAATAATTTATTAAAATATTAAAATAAATTAAACTCTTGGCTTAATGTTTCACGATTTATTTAACAATATGTATAGTCAACATGTTTCGAGCGTTAGCTCATTTTCAAGACTAAACTACTATAAGAAACGTAACAACAAATTTAATCTACAAAATGGATGTGAGTAGGGAGGATAGTTGAAAATCTACTTGTTCATTTACAATTTCTTCTTTTCTCTTCCAAGAACTGCTAATTTCAATTGCCTCCAGAAGGTCTAAACGTTTACCTTTAATACCTGAGTGTAGGCATTTAGTTTTATCAAAATCTATGAAGTGATTAGAGCTAATACAATGTTCTGAGAATCCAGTTTTATTAACATTGTACAAAATCGACCTTTTATGTTCGTCAACCCGAGTTTTTATTTTTCTACCTGTTTGGCCGATATAAAATGCTGGACATTCATTACAAAAAATCTTATAAATACCGCTTTTGTCTTCAACATTTGTCTTTTCTTTATTATTTACTAAAAGTGACTTGATATTCCTTTTGTTGGAACAAATGGTTTTTATTTCTCTCTTCTTTAATCTTTCGCAAATTTTTTCACTCAGATGAGGTATGAAATTAATAAAATGATATTTTTGTTTGTTTTTAATAATTTGAGATGGATAAATTGAGTTTAAAAGAATTTTTCGTTGCTTTTTTCTTATGAGATTATCTATTATATTTTCGTCATAACCGTTATTTTTCGCTAAAAGTTTCAAAGTTTTCACTTCTTTATTGAAATTTTCTTCGGAAAGCGGGATAGTCGTGAGTCTATGTATAAAAGAATAAAAAGAGCTGAGTTTGATGTTAAGCGGTTGACTGCTATCTTTGACTTTATTCTTTTATACATAGACTCACGACTATCCCGCTTTCCGAAGAAAATTTCAATAAAGAAGTGAAAACTTTGAAACTTTTAGCGAAAAATAACGGTTATGACGAAAATATAATAGATAATCTCATAAGAAAAAAGCAACGAAAAATTCTTTTAAACTCAATTTATCCATCTCAAATTATTAAAAACAAACAAAAATATCATTTTATTAATTTCATACCTCATCTGAGTGAAAAAATTTGCGAAAGATTAAAGAAGAGAAAAATAAAAACCATTTGTTCCAACAAAAGGAATATCAAGTCACTTTTAGTAGATAATAAAGAAAAGACAAATGTTGAAGACAAAAGCGGTATTTATAAGATTTTTTGTAATGAATGTCCAGCATTTTATATCGGCCAAACAGGTAGAAAAATAAAAACTCGGGTTGACGAACATAAAAGGTCGATTTTGTACAATGTTAATAAAACTGGATTCTCAGAACATTGTATTAGCTCTAATCACTTCATAGATTTTGATAAAACTAAATGCCTACACTCAGGTATTAAAGGTAAACGTTTAGACCTTCTGGAGGCAATTGAAATTAGCAGTTCTTGGAAGAGAAAAGAAGATTGTAAATGAACAAGTAGATTTTCAACTATCCTCCCTACTCACATCCATTTTGTAGATTAAATTTGTTGTTACGTTTCTTATAGTAGTTTAGTCTTGAAAATGAGCTAACGCTCGAAACATGTTGACTATACATATTGTTAAATAAATCGTGAAACATTAAGCCAAGAGTTTAATTTATTTTAATATTCAATTATGTTTCACCAGGAGTTAAGCGAGAATTCAATCTCATTAAATAAAATAATTGTTTCAGTATTAAACGACTTCTGATTGATATTAGAAGATAAGACTTTTTGTTTATTTCTTTCATTATTTGACGTTAGATACGTCAAACAACGAATAAAAGTTTATAGAGAAATGTTCATTTCGTGATAGACACCTAGAATTCTTATTATTCATCTCCTAATTTATTCAATATTGTGACTGTTTTTTCACAGAACTGCCAATCTCGCGAGATCCCGAAATTAAAGAAATCTCATAGTAAGTTATTATTTATAAACTCGCGAGATCTCCCCGGAGTTCGAATCTCGCGAAATTGAATTCTCTTAACGAAGATGTTTCAATCAACCAACATTAAATATCTACTTACTTACCGTATGAAGACCGTGCTATTAAATGAAATCTCATAACTTATTTTTCGGTCAACAACGTTTAGGTTGTTTGACCGAATTGATGGACTAATTTTTAGATCTATCATTTTCAAAATTATTTTTGGGATCTGAAATTATGACATTGCATTATTTCAGAAAAATCTCAATTTAAATTTATTTTTTCGTTTTAAAGGCGAACATATTTCAACAATTTTCCAAAAAGATCAACAAACACTTTCACCGCATAATAGGTAGGTGTATATGGGACAATTTTGAGATATATACGAGTATGCATTTATAATTAACTACTTTTTTCTCAGATACCTATACATCCCGCAGCATCTATCAGATACTTAGGAATATACTTGGATTGTCACTTGAGATGAACATTGTCACAAGAATTGCATAAAAGGCTTAGAAAATTGTTATATACTGTGAGATCGCTGCGAAGTGTACTGAAATGTGAACAGAAGTTTATGGTCTATTTCGCAATAGTGCAGTCGATCATACAGTACGGTCTACTAGCTTGGGGTGCATTGAGTGGTAAAAACTATTTACCTGTTGAGAGAATTCAAAAGAGATTATTGAAAGTTTTATTCAATAAACTTATAAGATTTTCAAGTGATAGATTGTTTAGTGAATTGAAGGTTTTGTACCCGAAAGAGTTGTACACAAAATCTGTGATTCTTTTTGCTAATGTAAACAAGTCTAAACTGGTGTATCTCTCCTCCGCCCATAACACTAGATAAAATCTGCACCAGTGTGGACGACTCCATAAAATTGTAAAAATCAATGTGAAAAAAGGCTTCTCTACATCATTCCAGCTATATACAATATTATACTTACATCTCTTAAGCAGAACCAAAGCTACCATGCTCTGAAGAGGAACTCACAAGTTGGCTATGGAAATGTGGAGGAGGATTTATTTACAGATTATTTGAAGTTAATTTTCATTCTTGATAGCGTTTGTTTTCTTTAATGGTGATTCAATTGTGACCTTGTTTAAGCAAATGCCAAATGGTTAGTTGACTCATTTCGTATCTAGTACACATATTGAGCCTATATTCTAGTTCCATAGACAAGTTCAACTTAGTGGACCACAGAGTATTTAACTGTATCAATTGATATATTTGATTTTGAAATTATGTTTTTCACTCTTTCATGAATCTTTTTCTGTTTCGGATTATTTTGATTTATTTATTTTTTGCTCTTTTCTGTCAATGTAACAAATTTTGTATATGATGATGATCGATTGAATAAATTATTATTATAATTATAATTATCTTAACTGATAATACAGAAATATTTTTCACATACTTATATGTAACAATAACAATAATTTTGTATTTATTCTACCTACATTTTGGGCAGACCAATATCTAGGCCAATATTCTAGACGTAAACTAGAACTAATATCTACTTTCAATCTGAGGTTTTTAATGAAAGCGGCAGTACTAGTAAAATAATTTTTTTATTCAATATTCAATATTGTCTCAAACTTTCACGTATTATTCGACACTGTCTGCCATAAAACCTACAAATTCCTCGTTCGCTACAAAATAGGTTGGCACAACCCGGATATCCGAAACAACAGAACACATTTCAATACCGTTTCAAATGGTCTGTTAAACTTTACCTAATGCGGTAAATAAACCTCAACCTAATACATTTGAGAAAAGTAGTTATCGTTGTTCATAGATCATTTAGAAAAGGCGAATATATCTCTGTGGTGATGAATTTTGGAACTATATTTTGTTTATGACTCAATTAACTTTTAATATACGTTAATCATAATGCAAAATTACAAATTATGATGAGACAAGCGCCCTTCTATGAGTGGTAAGTTTGTTGTTCTGTTAAAGTTTTTTCACAAATAAAAACATAAATGGCGCTGTTCAACAGTTAAATGTTCAAAATCTCAACCGATCATAACTATCTAATGTTATTTAATTCTTTAGTTATTTAATCATTTAAATTTTTCATTTTTCAAGAATAGCAAGAATAATATTCATACAATATAAATTACAATACCTACAGACTACACAAGTCTGTAGGTACCTATATTTGTATAAATTCTTGTATAATACTTGTATAAATTCTGTAAAAAGCAAATTGATGTAGCACACTCTTAATTCTCTGCTTGAACTTGACCGAGCAAGTCCTGAACAACCAACGATCTCTTCAAAAAAGCCGCTTCCAGATAAATAATAATTGTGATCAGAAGATGAGATCCATTAATATCAACGTTACTTGTATCAAGAATGTTACCGTTCCAAGAATATGTGAGTGTTGGAGTATGGGTGGGAATATTTTGGAGAATATATGAAATATTGGCCTATAATCATCGCGAGAGTAAAACGTTTCAATCAGTTACAGGTAGGTACTCCACGTCAATTTAGATATGGTTCTATAAGTGCAGAATTGGCCACCCCCAGGATATTCTTGGACAAGCGACCAAATATACTGCTCAGCAGGAAAGCACACTTATGCATTCCGATCCATGGATTAAACCACAAAATATTTGATGTCACTTGCTCATCTCATGATGAATGTCTAGACCATTTTCTTTTAAACTAAAAACAAATTGTTTCCATGTAGAGTAATAAAAAATGGAACATATACTTGTGATGCTTTCTAAATCTGGAAATAGTATATTTTATGAAGGATTCAATCATTTAACGATTAAGGCATAGCTCAATAAAAACAATAAGTGACCTTAAGCGCAAATTAGCTAAGTTTGTTTTAAATAATTGTTCATAATAAATTTTGAACAGATATGTATATATGAATTTTATAATAGCTATTGCTCAATAAATATTATTATTATTTAAAAAAATATTATTAAAAAAAATTAAAGAACAATTTCTATTAATTTTATTGTATCCCTTGCTAGTACATAACTTCTTCATATTTATACTTACGCCTAAAGCCATCATGAATTCTTTCATATTGAACAATCGATCTTCTTTAAGCAACCTTACATTAATTTGAACTTAGGATGCCTATTTTCAAGTTTCATTATTTGTAGCGAAACAAATTATTGGATCATTCGTAAGTTAAACCCTAAAAATAATACCTTTCCGTGCGAAAAAGTTTTAGGTGATTATCTGCTTTTGCTTAAGATAAATGTGTCTGTTAAGACAAGTTATTAGATGCTGTCGAAGTCTCGTTCACAAGCTAGTTTCTAATGAAGACGAAAAACCTGTGGATTCTTTCCAATTATGTTCTGAAATGCATGTATGCTATATCCTATATCTGCTGCAAAAGCCTTATAAACTTTAATTGTTCTCCACATGTAGTAAGAAATCGTACAATACTGGTTGTTGGGCAGAGCAAAACAAGTTATATGTTGAATTTACCCATTCATAGATCTTTCAATAGACTAAACTTGATAAGTATATAGACCAACATGTATATTTTCTTTCCAAATTTCATTACTTTTAAGAGACATTTGAAAAATTGATGATTTAAAGGTCGATAATAGAATAATTATCAGTTTTTATAGAGTTATTTTCATGATGTTTTTATATAATCTTTTAATCTTTTTTAGTAAAATTTGGAATTTTGTTTGTAGATGAAAATATTTTACTGAATGCACCGAAAACTTTATTTCGATGAGATGTATGAAACATTTCTAGTTATAACATATACATATTAGATATAACTAAGTTTGTAGGTAATTAACACTTCTAGTATGTTCTCCTCTATTATAGCACAGTTTACACTGTCTGTTGAGTCTGTTTGTTTATTTTGTATGAAAAAATAAAAAAATAGCGTTAGAATGAAATTTTGTATATATACATAAATAACACTCTTCTTCGAGTTATATATATAGGAAAGAAAATCATGAAATAAAATGGAAAAGTGTTCGGTATGTACCTACTATATAAGAAGTACCATGCCGAAGGGAGGATTCCCAATTCGTGGAGTCCATGCGGAAATCAAATCCGCCCTTATCCTATGCAGGGTATTTTATTTGTCTCTTTCATCACAAAGATTGTAATATAAACTTGACCACAATGTTTTAAAAACATTGTGGTTCAAGTTTATTTTTCATTTCTTTTCGTTTTGATCGACAGCTTCTTCAGGACAAAAAGGAAAATATTGAATTATATAAGTTATTATCAAATATCTACATAAAAGATAACCTCAGAAATAATATGATTTTAAGAAATCATCTATAACAATTCTTTCATAATGGTAAGAAGTGGTAATTATAATAAGAAATTGTGTAAAATGTAGAAGAAGTTTCCTAAAAACGTCGTTTATCCATTGGGTGAAAGAAGAAATTATTGATAATTTGATTCTACATAGTCATAAATTGATATGAAGAAATACATACATTTATGAGACAAACTTATTTCCAGCCATGTTCAATATCATGTTCAATAATCCAAATACTTCATTGATTTGTGTAAATTCTCAAGTAATACATACGACGCAACTCAACCACGTCACTGGTTCCGAGCGGACTTTATCGACTCAGCTGATAACAGCAGATCGAAAACCGGCAACGCCGCCTACGATAAAAATGCTATCGTTGCTATTCGCAGCAACGTTGCCGGCTCTCCTAGCCTGCAACGATAAAGATAAGACCTCCCGTCTGCCGACTTTCGTTCGAGCGAGCTTTTTCTCTGGAAATGATCAAAACGAGATCTACCGAACATCGTGCTCGTTCATGTAATGAACTTATTGTTGGCGATTTTCGATGTAGGCCTTGAATTTCATCGGAACGACGAGAACGGCTACGTTATTATTGTTGCTAGGAGACCTGCGCGTGGGAAATTGCGTTCTTTTTCCACTTTAATTGAATTAATCCCATTGAGTTTGTGGGAATGAATTAGAGCAAAGAAATTTTATGATGCTTTATATATAACAATTACTTTGATTTCTACTTTGTATTTTCGTTTTTAGAATAATAAATGAATATTTTATTAAAATATATGATTTAAAACAAAATTTAGAATTCTACAACTGAATCAATAATAATTTTCATGCGCAATAATAATTTGTTCAATAGGGGGACTATTTCAAAGGGTTACAATATTGAAAATCCGTTACTCGTTTACCAGGAGATCAGAAGTTGCGGTAGTTATTTCTATTTGCTCACGCACAACCATCATTCCTCGTAATGGCAGATAACACAAACATCTGTTGTGTAAATATTTCAGGTAAAAACGTACGTGACACCAATCATGTAGATACCTACTAAACAAAAAATATCACATGAGTGTAAGAGGCAGTAACAATTGAGATAATTAATTCTAAATATTCCAACAAGTAGGGTGAAGTTGTGTGAAATGGCCACCATTTTATTCAAATGCTGTTTGGAAATGTTTAGAAGAAGCTAAGCTTACGATAACTATATTATAAAACTCGTCTATACTCACCAATCGTGGTATTGCCGTAAATGAATGATTGAGTTGAAACTTCTTACTGAAACCTGAAAGTTGAAACAAAAGATAGTCAACCCAACAAACAATACCTATATGAATATTTTTGACCAATTTACTAGATAAAAATTCTTCAATACACATTGTAGTTTCTCAATTTATAGAAAAGGTAATTTTCATTTACTCATTCACTATTTAGTGCGCAAAGTTATGAAAAGTAGGTATTGAGGGGCCCAATCGGTGGTCTTGCCTCGGAAATTTTCTAAATTTCAGATAAAACATAGTGAATTTAAGGTTTTTTATGCATTTCAGAGTCATGTGATTAACATTAGAACCCTGAAAATTCCGACAAGACTGATACATTGTTTTATATTCAACTAGCTGACCCGGCGAACTTTGTTCCACCTAAGAGGCAATAAATGAGCAGACTTTCGATTTTATCAAGGGCAATTGTTTATTTGGATAATTAATGTAAATTAAAAATGCAAGTATTTTATTTTAATGATTGGCCATGTATTTTAGTGCATGGATTCCACTGTTTAGTGAAGCATCTTGTGATAGACGCCATTTTTCGTTTTATTATCAGGTGCAAGAAAAAAAACGCAAATGGTCCTCCGACCCGTGAACATGCCACATATACTCGGAATTGACCATAGGAAAACATAGATTTTTTAGATTCAGACCACAAACTTTTAAGCATTGGTCGTGTGATTTGTTTAATGTCATGGCGAATGCAAGTCGGATCGGAAATTGAAGTCGTTTAAACTCAAACGGCATGTCGGTCGGGATCCTTGGAATGAGAACCTCCTCACCTTCGAATTTTCTTTTGAGTATCGTCGTGTAAATCACATTGTTCATCAATTTCCTTATCACCAAACGCGTTCCGTTGCACAGTTTTGGTTGGTTTATGTTTCGAAGCATGATTACTACGGAGCCAACCTTTAGTCGTAAATTGTGGGGTGGTAATCCCGGCACATCCAAGGAGTTTAAAAATTCAATAGGATAGTTGGTGGCGTCATCTTCATTTGTTAAACAATCAATTGATTTGAAAGAATGCAGTGTACCAATGATCTCGTTCTGAATTATGAAGTTTAAGTCATCTACATTTTTATTCTAAGCCGCCAAAATTGCTCGCTCTCTCAACCATTCCTTATTTTTGTGTTTAGTTATGATTTTTGGGAATACTTTGTTGATGAGTTCGTCTTTTGATGAGACAAAGTTACAGAAATTCTAAGTACTCGACCATTACCGATAGTCAGTAATTGCTCAGAGAAATCTTCAGCAGATGTATCGTTCTGTAATGCAACTCCAAAACATCTTCATTAATTATCATCAACTTCATTCCAATGCACGTTTATTTTTTTGTGCATTCGTCCCAGATGCTGATTTTTGATTCTAATAAAACTTTGGCAATTGCGGAGTGTTTTGCAATATTACATGTTAGTTCTTCAATAGTTTGAAGATTTAACGGATATTTTAATGCTGAATGAGTCATCCGTACGCCATCCTTCTAACAATGTAATGTGGCTGCTATTCCAGAAGAAGCAAACTGCAACCTCAATGTTTGATCTAGCACTAACAGTGGCTGAAACTTCTGACATGAGGAATGTCTTACCAGTTCCACCAGGAGCATCCAGGAAATATAAACCACCATTTCCATCATCAATTGCGTTCATCATTGTATCATCCTCTTGTTGGTGATTCAACAGGGGTACATTCGTTTGAACTATTAAATCTAATTCCTGGTGATCATATTCAAGTCAACGGAAAAGTTCCCGTTCAAATTCTTGATTAAATGCGTCATTCATTTCACGATTTGTCGCTTTCATTCCTAAACTGACTAATAAATTACCGAACATGAGGTAACACATGTCTTCGATCAATATCAAAGCCTGATTATGTATCTACTCATTCATCTGAAGGTCGGGATTTCTTTTACTGACACGAATTTGATGTAAAATGCCTTCCGACATAATTATCCTTGCTGTGGTATATCCGTTTTGTTATACCACGTATTATGTCACGTCCCACGGGAACGTGACAAAAAGTATCCTATGTCCTTCTCCTGGTTCTAAGCTGCCCTCCGACCAATTTTCAGCCAAATCAGTTCAGCTGTTCTTGAATTATAAATGTGTAACTAACACGACTTTCTTTTATATATAGAAATATTAATAACAAAATTTGCGAAAATTTTCAAAGAACAGCCTCAGAAGTGTCATTGACCTAAATTTAACAATTAATTGAAAATATTTTGAAAGAATATAATGTGTTTTGTTTTCAATACAGTAATTGTTCTTTATATGAATTTAATATTCGACTGCTTTATAATTATGTTCAATATATGTGTATTGAATGAAATTAGTGAAAACTTTTGTCATTGAAGTAAAAAAAGCTAAGCTTGGATTAGCCGGGACCGAACCCGAGCCGCCCGCGTGACAGTCGTGCATTCTACCACAGAACCACTGATGCTTACTACTTTGTGCTAAAAAGTATGATTTCAACCAACTCATACAACCTTTCATAGTGACTGACGTTTCTTGTCAAGTTACACGGGAACGCTGCCGAACGGGACAAAAAGTATCCTATGTCCGTCTCCTGGCTCTAAGCTACCTCCCCACCAATTTTCAGCCATATCGGTACAGCCGTTCTTGAGTTATAAGTGGAGTAACTAAAACGACTTTCTTTTATATATATAGATTTATTGGTGGGTATACACCGAAGAATTGTTAACTTGTGAAGGTTTTTCTTTTTATCACAATTTCCAAAATGTTCATAACTATCAATGCATGACAATGGCAATAAAGACGTAAAAAGAAATAAATCAGGAATTGTAACATTGACTCAGAGTAGCCTGCTCTGTTTTGTCCTCTCCAGAAAATGTTTCAGTAAATTGTAATAGATCTCGAAGTTTTTCAATATACTCAATACAATAGAAGGTCGCATTATTGACCGAGTGTTTTTACAAAGATCGAGAAATTTTATAAAGCATAATATAAGTAATAATTTCTCAAATTAATGAGGGACTGAGTCCCCTAAAACAAATTTTGTGGGGACTCAGACCCTTTCAGGCTCCAAGAGTCGGCGCCACTATCACTGTGACAAGTAGAATGCGACTTCTATAAAATTTTCTTATGCTAACAATATGGCTTTATGCTAACAATATGATTTTTGATCTTCTACTGATCGCTGTAATAAGAATAAGAACACACTGGTGGTGTTAAGACATGAACTATATTACTGTAGAGATACCGGAGAGATTAAAATTTTGTTAGCTGACCACCTGTCCATATTGGCCATCTCAATCGACTTTACCCTAATAAATTTATTAGGGTCTAACTTCTACCTACGACATGTTTATCGCCAAAATGGGCTTCATCTATGTCCAGACATCTTGGAAACTGAACAATTATCTTAACATAACTATAAGTTTTCTTTCAATATCCAAATATCATAAAATAATGTTTATTCATCATCAGTCTTTAAGTGATTTGTAAATATTTTATGAAAATCTTTTTAGCAGTTAGGAGATCGGGGTAGTTCTTTTGACAAAACATGAAACCAGATAAATATTGAATTAATAAGAGTCGAAGTAGGATATTTATGTGGTGTAAAGGGTCCTATACTGTAAGGTGGCACCTATCCTAGAAATATATGAGTGAAAACTACAATTATAAAACTACAATTCCATGTAGATGTTTTGGGTGATTATTGATAGATAACATGTATTTTAGAATATATTATATTTAAAATTTTAATAATTGTTGTTTCGGTTCCTCTTGCTCTTGTTAAGACCTCCTGCGTTAGTTTTCCTTCAATTCCTAATAAAAATAATAATATTGAGTTTATTCATTGAATTATTTTCAAAGCAGTACAATAAACTCTCAAATCCACTGAGAAAATCAATTCTTTATAAAGAATAGTTTTCTGTGTGTGGTTTACAGTACACTAACATATATTCATCCACAGATAATATAATTGAAAGACACAATCGTGTTATTATATAGTCATAGCCGGTAATATCGTCCGTTTGAGAAATTTCACATCGGGTAGTTTTCGTCACATCAGGTAAGTAACAATTCCATTTAAATCAATTTGGTACGTTTCATCATATCAAAAGTCACTTTTAAAAGGTTTGCAAAAGGTTTTAATTCAGAATATTCTCAAAGGTATCACTCTCATATTGCACCCACACTTCAATTTTTTTTTAAACGTCTTATAATTTTTTATTTCTTTCAGCTCTATTGGCAACAAGGAAAACAGTCGAGGGGCTATATAAGATGAAGAACGTTGGCCAATTCTTTTCTCACATCTTGATGTTTGTAGCTGTTTATCTTTTTGTCTTGTTCCATATTGATGATCTCGAGGCGATATGGGTATTTTCCTGAGGTAAGTACTGCATATCAACCTGAAAGCAAATATTTGACGGCTATTGAGGATACCAGATATCTGATATAGCAGGTCACTAGGATAGCGAATGTCCTTTCCATGTATTATTCTCAGAAACCATTTTTGAATTATATTTAACTTTTCTAAGTGCGCACTTTATACTCCACCCCACCCCACTATGCCATATGATATCTGTGATTGCACGAGGGAATTGTACAGAATATTTAGGTATTTTACATTCTTTATGGCAGTTTTCAAATATTTGAATTTCTGTAACATTCCCCTCATTTTATTCACCACATTGTTAACATGTTCATTCCATTTCAGGTGTCTATCAACAGTTATTCCAAGGCACCTTATAGTGCTCGCCTCCAAAATATTCAACTGTTTTCCAACCCTCAAGCAACCCAACTGAGGAAGTCCACTCTTGTAAGACGTGAATGGCAAGTATTTTGTTTTTTTTTCGTTGATGGTAAGTTCGTTGAATTCAAAATATTTCTTTATTTCCATAAAATCAATTTCTGCTTTTATTTTCAGACTGTCCCATGAGTAGGAATTATAGAGTATGACTGTATCGTCCGCAAAACTGATTATTTTACCATTTGTTTTAATTTGGAAAAGAGTATTAACGTAAATCGAAAACAATAGAGGGCTAAGGACTGTACCCTGAGGTACTCCATGTGTAACCAATCTTTCTGTACTTTTATATCCATTGGTGCTTACAATCTGCTTACGATTAGTCAAATAATCGGCTAATAATTTATAGGCTGCTCCGCGAAATCCATAATTACTCAGTTTCTTCAATAATTTTGCATGAGATATAGTATCGAAAGCCTTAGCTAAATCTATGAATATTGCTGATCTATGCTGATCTATAATCTATGGTATATATATATATATATATATATATATATATATAGATATTGGCATTTTACAATTTTATTTCATAGATATAAGGGGTTAAACTAGTAAACACATATAATACCTACATATAGGTAGGTTCAGTCCAAATGGTTATCTAGAAATAAAAAGAATTATGTATCTTATTCATATCAAATTCCACAAAGGATATCTTTGCAGGTACTGCAGACAAGAATGAGACTCTCGTCATTATGCGCAAGTAAAATTTGCCAGCCTTATTGCCTATTTTACCTATCGTATGAGAATACTGAAGAAAAATGTAAAAAAAACTGCCATGGCAACATTTTGCTGCCGTAATCTATGGTAAATGTATAGGTATAACATAAGTATAAAACTCTGGTTACAGTATTGAGGAAAAACTTTATCAAATAAAGATTCCAATGATGAAGTAATTACACAGAATATTCTTATTGTAATTTAGGAAATCCCTTGTGGATCCGTGGGGGCAGCTATGTATCTATAAATCTTAAATCTCCAATCTATAAATTCCACACTTGGGTCGGGTTTGGACAATTTGTTATTAAAGATCCATTCTATCCAATCTACTGTTACTTGAAAAAGGTATACTTATTCAAATTATTATTTTTGAAGAATTCAATGATTTTCGAAGAGGGGATGTGTATAAGGGATGCTCACATACGTTAATTCACTTTTATCATTATTATTATTGTTGAAGTGTGGCCTATATAAAAGTGTATTGACGAAGCTTTTACCTTTTTTCATAACTTGACTACATCAATAATAAATAGTAATAATGATAAAAGTGAATTAACGTATGTGAGCATCCCTTATACACACGTCCCCTCTTCGAAAATCATTAAATTCTTCAAAAATAATGATTTGAATATCCCTTTTTCAAGTAACAGCAGATTGGATAGAATGATCTTTAATAGCAAATTGTCTAAACCCGACCCAATGAAGAAGTCTGGAATTTATAGATTGTACTGTGAAAAATGCAAGCCATCATATGTAGGCCAAACCGGAAGATGTTTAGAAACTGGGCTAAAAGAACACTTAAAAAACGGACAATCTGATTTTCGGGAACATTTAGAGTCAACAGGACATAAGATCTCACCCTGGTTTAATCCTAATATACTCCATTACTGTGAAAAAAGTATGAAAATGAACTACCTGGAAGCCATGGAGATTAATAAACTCCAAAAATCCGATAATTACAATCTTCTCAATGACCAGTTAGACTTAAACATATGTGTGTATATGGATACATTAATGTTGATATTGATGTTTTATATTCTACCACCTCCAGGGACAGAACCACAGAACATACCAAATGTAGGGTGTATTCTGTGTTCCAAACAGATCTGCAAATATTTAAAGGTTGTGTTTGTAATATGTATTCATTCTTTATAATGACGTAAAAGGCGAAACTAGTCACATAAAAAATTCTTCAGTCAGTGATTTTTAGACAAGTATTTCTTATTACCTCTCATTTAAATATCACAGAGTTGTTGAATTTATTTATATATTCGTCAAATCTTAAGAAAATGGTATAATAATTAAAATGTTACATGCATAATAATGCAGAGTAACAGTTAAGTGAAGCAGTCGAACAATTTTCCATGTTTTCAACAGTAAACAAATTAGTTATTAGCTTTAGTCTAATTCTCTTGGAATTACATACCCTATTATGTTGATTGGTGTTTATACCGTTTTTCAATGCTGATAACATTGGCTCAACAATAATCTATTTACAAATGAATTAATTTCATTTTATAATTGAACATACGATTCTACAATTGTATCAATCAAATGTGCTGTTAACTTGAATTGAAAATCACAATTCTTGCTATAAATCCATTGAGAAAGTGAACTTTTCAAACAAAAATCTACTAAATACCTGCGTCCATTCATTATGCATAAGATAATTTAAATTCGGTTTGTACCTACTCATTCGGAGAAAAATGAGAAGCTATAAAATATATAGGTAATCTTCTTATCATAACCTCCAAGCAACCAATAACATCTTAATAGACATATTTCTTTATGATACCTTATTTGAAAAAAATATATTGCCTTGATAATGATCAAAGATAGCCAACTGACTGAATAGTTGTGTACATTCATTCATTATCGTTTTTCAAAGCTTATAGGCCCCTGCCAGTATTGGAATTTACGATTATCATCTCAGTTAGTATTACGCACTGTGTATTAATTTTTTATGTTCTCTTAAATCAAGAATTTTAATTATTAATATTCCACTATCAACTGAGGAATTCAATTTGTCATCTAAGCCACTGAGTTCTGAAATAGTCAATGAAACTACTCACAAAATATCATAGAATATATTTAGTTTATATACTATATAATATATAAACTAAATTTTCGAACTAATGCAGTAAATTTTCGTGTTTAACCAACCACGTGTGGACATGAATAATATATTAATATTTTTATAGTGAAAATTGAGAATTGAAATTACATTTCAAAAGTTTTGAACTCGACTGGGATTCGAACCCAGGTCTTCAGGTTTACTCCCCACTTGTGGTAGTGCGTTTTTGGTTCATATTCTCTCGTTGAATATAGGTAAATGTTGATATGGTAATTTGTGTTTCATGTTTTCTGTGTTGTGTGCTCTGAGGTTTGTTATATTTTTAGTCAGCGGGTTGTTGTTCAATTGTGTTTTGTAAAATTTGTTGGCCATGTTATCTATGTATTGTCTGAGCGGTTCTATATTCGCTTCTCGATGCAGTGTATCTATTGGGGTGAATCTGTCCATTTTTGTTATAAACCTTAACATTTTATTTCGAAAAACTTGCAAAGGTCTGAGTGTTGCATTACTTACGTTGCACCAGGCTGGTGCAGCGTATGTTATTGTTGGTCATATTATTGTAGTATATAATAACCACTTATTATATTTGCTGAGTTCACTATTTTTATTGAGAAGTGAAGTGAGGTTTTTAGAGATTCCAAATGCTCTCTTTATTGTGCTTCGTATGTGTTTCTTGAAATTTAATCTTCTGTCTAATTCTACACCTAGGTATTTTACAGACTGTTTTGTGTTAATAATGTGATTATCTATTTTCAGTGGTGTTAATATTTTATTGTTCGTAAATTTTCGTGTAAATATTATTTGTTCGGTTTTTGTTGTATTCATTTATATTTTCCATACTGCTTTGGACCGCTAAGCTACCGAGGTCTACACTTTGAGATGCAACATCAATTCATATCTAACAACTCGTTTATTCGTCAACTAGTTATTCCACGCTCGGATTGTCGTCTTCGATACTTGCAGGCGAAAGTGAGTGAATACCTACTCATCCTCCCAGATGTATTAATTTTTCCGTAAGGAACAATGATAATTATAGTACTGTAAATTACGCCCGGGGCGTAAACCTGAAGACCTGGGTTCGAATCCCAGTCGAGTTCAAAACTTTTGAAATGTAATTTCAATTTTCAATTTTCACTATAAAAATATTAATATATTATTCATATCCACACGTGGTTGGTTAAACACGAAAATTTACAATATACTATATTGTACGTTAAAATCAGCTTTCAGAATTTACGTGAGGTAAGTAAGTATTGTCTTTATGTACCTTGATTACTTGATACCTGAAAATTGGAAGTCTAAGCCAGCTAGCAGGTAGGCATGCGTTCTTAGTACATACTAACGCTACTCAATCGTCCACATTTCCTTCACCAGAAAATACGTGACGTCTGGTGACCCTGGGATCTTGGAATATAAAGTCATTGCTGAATAACAGTCTGAATTGAAGGAAGTTTTGAAAACTGCCAAGCAAGAAAAAACTATAAAATCCTTCAAACCATTGCCTAAACCTGAACATAATAATTAATCAATATGATCAAAAACTTCATTTCAATAAATTTTTTTATATTCTCCTTTTTTATTTTGTCACCCAGGATAATGTTACTTATAATCCGATATAAATTACAATTCCATATTCACGGTTTCTGTATTCAAGGCATTTTTTCGGAACGTATATCTACCTACCCCGCGAATATAGGAGCTTTTCCTCTATATAGCTTATTACCTTACATAGTTTTAAGTAGATGTTATCGTCTTGATGGTTGGAATTCGACTCAAATAAGAGGCATTTCATATTAATTTAAGAGACGCAGCAGTGTATAAAATTAGCTAAAGTTCAAAGTAGTACACCACCTTATGCTTTGTTATAAGGCCTCACAAATATCTATGGGAAATTTAACAAAAACAATCTTCTGATGTCGACAAACTCTGGAAAAGTTTTTTCATTCATTAGAATATAACTCTGGTAAGTATATTTCGAGGGTTGATATGGTGATTTGTTGCTTAAATAAACATCATCTAGAATGATATTTTGAGTTCTTTTTCTTTCAAGATCGGCTATTATTTATTCGGCCGAATAGTTTGCAATATTCTGCCCAATGAATTTGCTATACTGAATAGCAAAAAAGTGGATAGCAAGAAATTGTTGATTTTGGACGCCATTAATTTATTTTGGAATAAAGGATAAGAATACCCGTAAATATTTTTTTCTGTATAACAAAAAAAGTGGAATAGCAAGAAAAATGTTGATTTAAGCGCTACTTATTTTCTATAGAAAAAAGAGGAAGAGTATTCAAAAATGTTTACTTTTGTGCGTGCCATCAACTATTTCAGAGGAGGCATAGGTTTACCATTCCTGATCTAAGATAGCTCTTATCAGGCCATAATTTCAACAAATCGAACGAAACTCTTTATCAGTTGTGTAACAGAGAACTAACATGCATAGTTTTATAATTACTGTCTTTTTCGCTTCAAGATATTTACGTGACTCTATTTCACAATGTAATTGTATAAAATTATAATGAAATAAATGGGTAGAATTTTGTCATTTAAGACAGGACATTTTATTGACAGGTAACGACATTGAACTTGATCCATTTAAGTTCACTGCCATAGTTTTCTGTACTTAATCCAAAATATGAAATTTTACATTTTTAAAAAGGCTGAAATAATCGCCGCCCATACACGGGGAACAGGGACTAGTCTACACAGAGGGCTGTCAGGAAAGCTGAGGGCTATCATTATCAGATTATCTAGAGAGCCAGTTCAACCTCAACACTGAGGCTCAGACAAAGACGACCACAATCACATAAAAGAAAAAGTGTAAAGAATATTGCAAGAAATAGACAACCGCATCATCAGACAAACAACGTCTGATGATGCGGTTGTTCAACAACGCCGTTGAATGAAGTTCAACGGTGCATCAAAAGTAGTGAAACTTAGAAAGCACTGAATTCGTTAGAAGAGTGCAAACGTAATCGATTTTCTGAAACCTAGCAAGTCACCTTCTTCCAGCACAACTACCGACCGATCAGCTTTCTTCCGAGTCTGGAAAGATAGCGTAGGGCATAATTCTAATGAAGTTTAAGGATCTCAATCAGGAAGAACAACTTGTTCCAACGAACAGTTCGGTTTCCAGATAAAACCTCATCTGTGCACCAAGTTCACCGATTTGTGAAGGATGCCAATGGCGGATTCAACAGAAACATGTCAACTGGAATCGCCCATTTCGAAGTCTCAAAAGTGTTTGACAAGGTGTTGCATAAGGGTCTACTCTTCAAGATGCTTGAAGCAGGAATCCCGACAGCCGTGACCAATTCGTTGCCTCCTTCTAGAAGCAACGATATTTTAGAGTCAATTTTAGCATCGCAAGACCCTTCGGCCGTACGATGGAAGCAGGTCTACTACAAGGTTTCACCATCGATGCTACATCCACTTCACGGGAGACATGCTCAGCCTTGCCCTCTACGCGGACCACTTGGCGATAACGGCTAGATCGCAAGCTCTGTTCCTAATGACTAGACGATTGCAACAGGTCGAGTGGACAACTTGCGAGAGTGTTTTCGTTTAAGTGTTTCAATGTTAACTCGGAGAAGTACACCACCGCTGTTCCTATCGAAACGGCGACATTAACCAGACGAGAAAATTCAACTGAATGGCCAACCAATACCTACCTTGAGTGAACATCCAAACACTTTGCAGCGAAATCTAAAACTGTGCAGAGCCAACTATATCTGCTGAACTACCGACGGAGCAACCTCAGTCCAGCCACGAAGATCTGACTGTACAAGACGATCATCTGACCAACGATGATATATGCTTCAACAATCTGAAGCAACGTTTCGCGCGGCCATCTCCAGAGAGTCTCATTCATTCAGAACAAATCACTGACATTGACGTCCCCTGGTAGGCGAGGAACTCCAAGATCCACCGAAACCTAGAAATACCAAGTGTATTTGAAACAATCCCATCGACATCTGCGAGGTAATCCAAATCATCTGGTTCCGATACTCAGGGATGAGCATCGGAAGCATATTCTGCTTATATCGAGCCAGACTTAAAATGCCATTAGTACACCTAACCCAACCATTAATTTATTTGTTCCTAGCGATAATGAGATTATAAATTGAAAATTTGGGATCAAATAAAGAATATATCAAAGCCAAAGTCCACTATTTTGTAAGTCTGAGGAAGTAATGGAAATAGTGAAACGTAGGTCACAATTGACTAAGTCTGACATCATACTGACTCCATACAAATGAGTTTAGAAGTGTGAAATCTCATAAAAATATGTTAATTTAGTGTTTTCTCATTTTTGGCGATAGAAAAAAAACTATAATTTGTATATGTGCTTTAATCGGCCTGCTTTTTGAGCAAATCATATCCATTTTCTCCAGAATTGAGTTAATTTAATCAAGTGATTCGGCTCGAAACTTTTCATTTAAAACACAGGTACCAAAACAAAATAAATAAAGGAGAAATCTCATTGTATCGACAAAAATAAGAAAACACTGAATATAATATTTTTTATGGGTTTTTACCGTTCAAAGCTCCTTTGTTTCCGTCAAATATGATCCGCCTACTTCAGTGACGTCAGGTCTTATGCAGTCTTGAATTGTGCATTGTTGAATAAACGTTTTTAAATTTGGAAAACTGTGTTTTCTTCATCATAATAATTCTGAAATTCATTTCCATCAAGTAACTTAAGGAAAGTTGAAATTCGAAGTATATTATTATAACTAACTTTAATAAAAATAAAGTAAAACTAATCTGATAAACAATTGATACAGAATAATAATAGCACTAGGTACTATGCTGTTCGAATTAATTGGGACAAAAATTTTTTTTCATTCTTTGAGTTGCTGTAGTAAGTATGTAAGTACTAGGATGGCTCAAACACCCTCACACCTGCTTGTTTACTACCTGAGGTGACGTGAGGGTTCGATTTCGACCATCATTTACATTCTGACCGGTTTTACCTCGCCAGCAATTCAGTTGTGAGCCTACCGGTGCGACAGTTGGTGATTTCAATTTTGATACGTGCTGTATTGTCTTGTCCAAAGATATCACTCCGAGGAAGTACCGTGAGTAGACTGTGGCCGACTGGAAGAAGGTTGTTTTTAGTGATTAGACACATTTATTTGTTCAATAGTACAAATCAAGTGTTGTTAGACGAAGTGATGGGGAAACTTTGCGGCCTAATCACATCCAGCAAACAATAAAACATCCTTCAAAACAAATGTTTTGGACTTTATTTTTTACAACCAATGGCACTAGGCGATTAACTCCTATAACAGGGATGATGAATTCAGTGAAATATAGGGAAATATTGCGCACCAGGATTGTCCCATTCATGGAAACGTTTGATGGAACATTTCAGCACGACCAGGCTGCCTGCCACAATTCCAAACAAGTGCAGGCATGCGTGAGAATGAAATAAGAGTACTCGATTAGCCGGGGAATTCACCTGATCTCAATTCCATTGAGAATTTATGGAATATTTACAAGCTACGGCTGGCCAAAATGGATTGCACTACAAAAAAAATGATTATAAGTACAATTCAGGTATTGTTTCATGATGACGAATTGAAGAAAATCTGCGCTACGCTAGTGGAAGATGCCTAGACGAGTTGATGAAGTTATTTCTGCGAAAGGAGGACATACTTCATATTAATATGAAGAATTTACGCTATTTTGTATGTATTTAGTTCATTAAAAGGTGATATTTTACGAAAACATTGTTTTTTTATCCTTTGTCCCAATTAATTCGAACAGTATAGTATATAAATTTTAGACTATATTCTCAGGAATGTAACTCAAAAGATATAAAGGAACAATAAACGTTCTTTAGAGGAAGGACTTCTACCTAGTGAAACTTTTAAGGAGAGCACTATTTCGAGCAAGTCGATTATGTTCTATCGAGCATTATTAAATTCACAAGGTACCTATTGTACTACTACAAGATTGAACTGTCATCTGTGTTCTTACTATGGGTCATTTACTTTTATAGCACCACATTAACCTAGAAAACCACTGATCTCATGATTGTGTTGACATTACGTTGTTTATATACGCTATTTCGTTTGTAGATTTGTTATCCTTAATTGAATTTTATTCATTTCGCTCGATGTAATTTGTGAATAATAAATGGCACTTCAACATTATTATTGACATGTAAGTATGTGATAGTTATAGAGCTGTATATGTATATATATTTACGTTGTTTGTATATATATATATATATATATATATATATATATATATATATATATATATATATATATATATTTTCATAAATATATATATATATATACCTTCGTAACAACTTTACATATGTTTCAAGCTTATTGGTACAGAACGGCGTAAAAATTAGATGTCAACAAGCATAAAACACAGAAAAAACATAAATTCAACGTACGAATCTACATCATTTTTGGTTAAATCGAATATCTTGCACTTTTTAAAGCTCCTTTTCAGAAAATCGATGACCTGCGATGAGATATTTAACCTTCTAGAATTTTGTACCGACAATATTATAAATAAAAGTTTTGTAGTACTAATTCAGAGAATGCGGTAAATGACAGACTGGATATTAAAGGATTAACCCAAATTTACTGGCCATTATTAAATGAGAAAACACTGTGAAGAAAAGAAGAAGAACGTTGACACTATGAACTTCACGGTTAAGCAATTAGAATCATATCATATTCAAAGAAAGTTAACTTTCAATTAGAGAAAATTATTTTCTAAGTTATCGTGTGAAAATTCGTAATATTTGATTTCATCTCATTTGAGCAATAATTATGTACGTCTCTGTTTTCCATTTTGTTTGACATCTTAGGTGAGATAAACGTTTTGGTGAAGTCGACAACTAATTTGTTTGTTTGTTTCAATGTTTTGTAGATTAATTTCATATTGCTAAGAAGGAGGGAAAACCTCTGAAACTTTTATCTGTTCAGAAAAAATAAATTATATCATTTACTGTCGTAGTAATCATACCCAGAAAAACCAAGAACTAGTGTGAATTTCTATATATACAACTGGGTAACAAATTAATTAACACATTAATATATATATATATATATATATATATATATATATATATATATATATATATATATATATATATATATATATATATATATATATATATATATATATATATATATCATATAATCTCTGTGTATCATTATATCGCTACAATTTATGTACCCAAAGGTGAAAAGAATTATTATGTATTGTGATATCTGTATGCGTTGGTTTATGGTATATCGCAAATTCTAATTTACTAGCGTGGTGTGTCTAAAAAGTTTATCGATTTATTGTTACAGATTTCCGTTGTAAATTTGATATTTGAATGGATTGTGTTTAAATAATTTTGGAAATTGTATAATTACCTGCACGTCCCATTGAAACATAATAATAGAGAATATTCATTTATTGAAAAGTTATTGATAGCTTACAGAACTTTCTATGTTGTCCATGAATATTGCCGCTTATAAGGGGCTTAAGGGATTTTCCATTGCCAATCCTTCTACCTGATTGTAATTTGTTAGTAAATTGAAAATAATCCTGGTCGATACAAATGTTTAATGTATTTTTAATATCTTCTTTAATGACCGAGTTCACATTATCACAGAACAAAAATTCAGTTTCTACATTTGCAAACCATTGTATCGACAACAAACATAATTTTAACAAAAATTACGGGACCCTACACATAGAAGACGAAGGGCTGTAACTTAATTTCCTGGAAGGTCTCGAAATTAATAGATACAAGAAAACCGGTTCAGCACTTAACGAGCAACCCGAGGTTAACAACTCCCCCGTACTAAACCTTCCAGAAGCAATTTAAGCAACTTTTCTGGTTATTGACGGTCACTCAAAAATTAGAAAAATAGAAAATCAAGAACGGAAAATTCTCAGAAAGATTTACGGGCCAATCAATAGAAACAGTATTTGGATGAAAAGACTTCAGAACGAACTTTATCAAAACACAAATATAATAACGGAAGAAATCAGAAAACGACAGTAAATGCGGAACAGACTGGATGAAAGAGGCCCAAAAAGATCTACAAAAGATCAATATAAAAAATCTCGCAGATCGCACATGTGAAGTGCGATCCGCCAACCTGGAATAAAAAATAGAATAGACAGATGAACGGAAAAAAGGGCATTCCGAGATGATGAAGCGTATTTGGGAGGCAAAAAAGATGAAGCAAGGTCAATCGCTCTCCTCATGGGGAACAATCGTGAGAGTTGGGGAGTAAAATGATTCTGGACAATCAATTAGGCCACTATATGGGTAACACAACAAACTTGTCGACTTGTCGACAAATAACTCATAAAATTATATATCTATCAATCAACAACTTACAGTTGACTAGGCTGTAAATTATCAAGCACAAATTAAAATACAAAACAAGGATCAATAACGTTATCTAGGCACACTTCTTAAAGAGACTCTGATTGCTTTCAAATATATAAATCTACAATTATGAATGTCAACAGTCGATGAAACATAACCTAACATGTCAAATAATTCTCTCAATTCACCATGGACGTAGATGAAAATATCGTCAGTCACACAGACACGGATTTATAGGAATTTTATTCTAGATATCCCCTGAAAAACTGTGATTCTTATTAACATTATTTGTTTTGCGACATATGTGAGATTAGACTAAAAATCTTCGTTTGTGAAAATAAGTTACCCTTTTATGAATTTTAAAGTTAGAGAAACAAAATAATGTCCCTGCTTTCTGGTGGTATTCTTCATGTGTACCACCAACTTATCAACTTCATGTGGAGGAATTCTCCTCTTTATAGAGAGGGACTATTGGCCAATATGAACTAAATCGCAATTCAAGAAAGGTGTACTGTATTACTGTATTCACTAGCATAATCTGACATCGAAGACAATGGAATGTTATCCCTTAATTTTCAGAGAACATATCGGCTAGTAATGGATACCGTACCTTGGCAGTTTAAATTATTTAATTTCGAAAAAATATCCATACTTTTTCTTACAGAGAATACTTTTTATTCAATCATATTCAAGAATATCAAGTTAGTGTGGTAAATTCGTTCCAAACTTAAAACATGAAACCAATGACAAAGTATTCGTAGAAAAATGTCAACTAGACGTAGACCTGCCTCACGCGTGAATATTGACAATCATTTTTAATCTAGAAAAATTTGCTAATTAATCACTCAATTTCAATATATGCTGATTTCTCTGAAACTTTCAAATTAACTACTGACGCATCACATTTTGCTCTAGAAACTATTTTAAGTCAAGGAAACGTCCTTCATTCTGATCTAGTTTTCGCTTATACGAGTAGAACTGATTTCGAAATTTAATATTCAAGAATTGAAAAAGAATTACTGCCATTTTGTGGCCTACTAAATATTTTAAGGCTTAATTTATATGGAACATAAGCCATTGATATTGATACTCTTTGAAAGAACCAAATTCCTCATTTATGCGTTTTGGAAATGGACTCGAGGAATTTAACTACGAGGAAAAATTTTTCTATTCAATAATTCAATATGCAATTTTCCATGCAATAATTCAGACTATTTTTTATATCCCGTTTAAAAACCATAAATAATGAGAATATAAACTTAAATTCAAACTCTTGAACTTATAATTTACATTTTATTCACTACAAAGCTTGACGCGTTTCGTCGTTACAAACGACTTCTTCAGATGCTTACAGAATAATTACAGAAGCTTACAGAATGATTCTATAAGCATCTGAAGAAGTCGTTTGTAAAGACGAAACGCGTCATGCTATGTAGTCAATAAAGTGTAAATCATAAATAAGTTCAAGTGTTTGAATTTAAGTTTATATTTAATTATAATGGATTTACATCAAGTAAATGCCAACACTATTAAATAATAATGAAGAATCCCAATGTAATTCGTTACTTAGAATAACTAAACCAAAGGAGGTAAACATTTTTAACTACGAAGTCGTTCATTGTGAAAATACTATATAAGAAAATATTATATTATATGATGTAGGTTAATTATGATATAGACTAATAAACATATTTACTACAGAAAAAAAAGAAACACTTATTTCAGGATAGTATTATTTTATAAAAATTGTTTGTTTTGTAGTGCTCACGATGCTGGAAATACTTGCACCTTCGTCCTTATATTTCATTCAGGAAGGTCAATACGTTTTTTGTTCAACAAATTAAACTCTATTTGTAACACATCCACATGTGAAATATTTTCATACAAGATAATTATTATTTCATTTTGATATACTATCTAATACTATCTATATTAGCTGATATTATCTAATCAGAAATATCATTATTGATGAAATAGCAAAAACAAATCATTTAACAAATTTATGTTTCATACAGAAACTTATTCTTTGTTATGGTTAGTTATAATAACCTTGATATGGCTAGTGCTCCAGTATTCGGAAATCAAATGAGTTTTAATAATTTAATTACTCAAACACTGCGAACAAGAAAATGCCTTTCAAATATTGGTGGAACAATTTCCAAATTTTTGTTTGATACCTTAGATGCAGATGATAGGCAAAAATAAGCCAGCATAATATTTGACTTTGACTGACAAAATATTGGAACTATTTCAACTACCTTTATTAGATAATTCTCGAAAAATTCACTGATGATCAGGAGAAAATAAATTTATTAATGGGGAGGTACCTATTTACTTCGAGTAGGTCATTCGATGAAATTGTATAGGTCTTTATCAAGAGAATTTAATATCATATTCTTTGATTGAACGAATAATTTTGTTTGTAATAAATTGTTTGTATAAATGAATATAATAAATGTGTTGATGTATTAAATTGCAAACGTCAGAATTCTGTTGTAATATTACTACAATATCAGTTTTAAAACGTAATTTCAGAACATGTAATTCTAATCTAACTAAATTATATATTAGTTTCTAAGATTAGTGGGATAAAATTTATTTTTATATTAAATCACAATGGAATGAATTTTGTGGTTGAATGAATGAAACGACTATTTTCATAGTGATAACTTGAGTGAAATAATTGGTTATTCGCAACACTATCGAGTTTCATTCAATTCTGTATGAAACCTTCTAGAAATGAAATATTAATTCAATTTCTCAGTCAGTTTTTCCATGATTAATTCATTGAATCCATGTGAATGCAACTATGCTTTAAATATTACCACGTCACTGAGCAGTAAATAGCTAAAAGCAATTATTTGGGACATATTATTAGATTAGATTACATCTTGAATGGGTATGAATTTCGAGTAGGTATGTTAATTTGAAAGTCAATACTTACTAAATAAAAACAACCGAAAATAAAGATGTCCAATTTTATTAAAAACTTTTCTTTTCGTCGATATGTTTTTATTTGGTTTTGAGAGTCGAATGTTTTGTATCATCATTTATCGACTGGATAAATATAAAATTCAGTGTTCATTTTTGAAAAATCGAACAAACCATTTCTTCGAAGTGTAGGTATTGTAAAATCAAATAAAATCTTAAACAGCAAAGAATGAAGAGTTTTATTTCATTTATCTTCATCTCTTTCATGAATATCTGTTAATATGTAATTGTGTAAAGTGGTAAATGTTTAACTATTTGCCTCTAAGATAAATAAATTAAGACGTTCTTGTTTTAAGAACTTAATTGTAAGCTATTCAGTCTCAAAACATCCTTTGGAAATAAAAAGGGTTCAATTTTCACTTTCCATCAGTAATATTTTTGTCAAATTAAATACTGTATTTGAAATGACTCTATTTTTACAAGTCTTCATCAGTTTTGGATTTCTGGTTTTAACAGGGCGTTCAGTAACTCACGACTATTAGATTTATCGATATTTCAACTCGCTCCTACTCTTTATTTCAGAAATTAAATTCAAAGCAGATGCATTTCACAGTGGATCCAAAAACATATTGAAGTATACAAGTCGCGTACCATTGATGACTCAAAAGCAATAAATTCGGGAAAAACATACGGAATAAGTACGGAAAACTAAACTTCTTAAAATTGATCAAGATGTTTATGGTGTAAATTACAAACTTAATTTTTATTAAGATTTCTTTTCCTAATTTCTCATGAATTTTCAATATAATATTGTAACATGACTTAACCTAGAGTCATTTGAAGTTCTATCTTGCTTAAACATCAGACTTTCACGTTAACGTCAGGAAGCATCGCCTGGAATAATAAAAAAATGAATTTGATTATTATTTATCGATTAGAATCTATACAATCTTAGATATGTATAGATAGATTCTTCAATTGTACTGTTTTTGACTGGGGCTAGTAACTTAGTTAGTTTTGAATTTTACTCTGAAGTGAGAAGTGATTTCCTTGAAAATATCTAACAATTATGTTTGGAATACTTGAAAAATTATTCCGATGTCAGGATCTCCCCAGTTACCAGGGGATCCTAGTCCAATGCCGACTGTGGGATCAGATGATGAAGAATCATTTGTTCTTCTTTGTAATTCCTACGCTAGTTAACTTGATCTTACATTTAAAGATTTGCATATTGAGGCTGTACAATCTGGACCCATCAAAGAAGGAAAAAAGGTGATAACAATGGAATTATCTCAATTAAAGAACTTTTCATTACCCAAAATACCAGATATAACACAACAAACGATGAAGGATAGTGACCCTAAAAGTAGTGCAACAACCACTATTTTGTCTGAATTATCACGTGAAGAAGATTAAAAAATGGCCAATGATTTAGTGGATGAAAACATCAGACTTAAAGATACATTAACTGCAAATTATGCTGCGATGGAAACACAATATAAAAAAATTACGAAATGGAAAGAGGAAGTTTATGAGACTCACCAAAAACATGAAAAGAAATTTGTAGATGCAAAAGATTTTAATTGCAAAGTTGAAGTCTGAAAAGGATAATTCTCATATTTGAGTTAGAAAAGTCAAAAGAAATTAGAGAAATGGAACACACAGTTCTTTTAATACGACGAAAAGTAAATATACTCATACAAATAAAGGAAAATACAGTCCACTAATTAAATCCAACATCTTGGTCCATCGAGACTGAGATTAGACTCAACATTTTGTTTTTTTTTAAATTCGTCAAAAATAACTTCTTAAACAATTTGAATCAAATCTCAAAGAGTTGCTTTTGGGTTGGGTATTGTATTCAGTTGATAAGTTTGTTACTACATTTTGTCTAATTGACTCGTAAAAGGTTTTTACTTCAGTACATTTCATTGTTTATAACATATCTCTCATTTACATGTACATATATACATATACATGTACTCATTTACATACATGTAACTACAGAGTCAGTGTGAAAAAATAAAAAATTGGCAGTTATAGGGACTGCCTATAGAAGTGAAAACTTTGAACTAGGAGTTTTAAAATTTGAAATTCCATAATGTTTGAATGAAAATTATCAACATCATCAACATAATACTGCAGTAAGAATGCTATTTTTTGTTTTAAATGCTGCGCTTGTGCCGCTATATTCTTTATATTTGTGAGTAGATGTGAATACAATTCCTATTTTCAAGTCAAATACATGAAACAAAATACACATATGCAAAATCCAAAGTTAACTTCTCTGTCCAAAAACAACATCAATTCTGTTCTAATCCATTATGTCCATTTTTTTTAGTAGCTTATTGGCTCCAGGAGCGGAACCGAGATCTGGAAAGATTGTCATTAGTACGAGAACAGCTGCAACTTCTCTTAGCCAAAGCGGAACGAGAACGGGAACGGTTCCTGGAACGGTTTCTGGACCTAGTGCTGCCAGAACGAGACCTTCTACCGCGTCTACGGCTTTTAGATCTTGACCGGGATCGACGTCTGCTACCACCACCACCTCTCTTATGTCTTGTACCATCTCTAGCATAGTGACCATGACACCACACTCATAACAACGGTCATCTGGATGGGAAGGTCTTCCACGAGACCTAGAAGGGGGTCCTCTATATCTTCCACCACCTTTTCCACTAGAAAGCTCTACTCTTGCACGTCTACCGCATATGGTTCTGCCATCTAAGCCTTTCACTGCATCTTCAGCATCCCTTGGGCCTTCAAATTCCAGAAAGGCAAATCCGTGAGGATTTCTTGCAACCCAAACGTTACGCAGTTGTCCATAATAACCAAAAGCGTCTTCTAAATCCTGCTTTGATTCATTATTACCCAAATCACCGACATATAGATACTTTACAATCAGAATTATATCGTGACATTTCCACAAAGTTTCAATCAAATATCTCAAAAATTCATATAGCTTAAAGAATAGCCATTAAATGACGAATTCGTTCCTGAAACACTAAACTTCGATGATGTAAAACTATCACGCATTATAAAATGAAAACTAATCAATACTCTAAAATACAATACGCCCAAACACTATTACTTTGACGGCTTCGCCATTTACAACTCCAAACAATTTAGAGACAAAACCTATATGCATGTTTATAATGTTTTTATTATTCAAATGTATTACGGACTGTAAAAGATCATGGCAAAATCAGAAACAATTTAATTGAAATGAAAATTGATATTCAATCATATAGTCTATGCCAGTATGTGTATTTAGGTACATGAATTTCAATGTAAGGTACTTGATTTTAACATTATTTTCATTGTTGATCAATTTTCATTGATTTCAACGATATTCGACGATGCCATTCAGTGTTCGGTTGTATGATAAAAGTCGTGTGTAGGCTGATATGATAAAAGTATCGTTTCCATAGGAGTCCCACAGGAATCAATTCTTCCTAATTCATTTTTGGAATTCATAAAAATGATCTTCCGGACTATCTCACATCAAGAATGGTTTTTTTGCAGATGACAGCAGCATTTCTTTCTCGGGATCTGGAAATGCTCTGTATGTGAAGATAATATTTCACAATGCATGATTTTCAGCTTAAACTATAGTGATGTGACTGATTACACCAAGTTCCTTTACTCTCGCTTTACGTGAAGACCACACATTGAATCCATTGCTGCTTTTCTGAGAAGAGGCATAGTGCCTCGGATTTGTGTCAGGTTGAGTACTTAAGTTGGCATATTTCTCCTTGCTAAACTACAGAGAAAGCAATTCCTCTGTAGTTCATTTCGTCTGTAGAAGTATTTCGCGCACGGATTACACTGGGGAACAGCAATTTTTTTGTCTTAGATATGTGACTTGTTTTTGACTAAATTTTGGTCTCTGAATTCAAAAATGATCAATTTTTATCTATCCTCAAGCTGTTAAACTACAGGATACCCTCTCTTTACCCTAAAAGTCATACAAAATGGACATACAGAGGAAAATAAAGTGGGTACTAACCAAACATATTAGAATCTTTTATTCATACAAAAAAAAAAAAGATATTGGAGAAAAATTTCCGATTATAACTTTTCCTAGAATGTTCAATCTGGGGACATTCTGCTTAATGCCTCAACAGTAGTCAGTCATCATACTGACATCCCAACTACCTTGATACTTTGCCTCCATGCCCTCAAATCTTGGTGGAATCGCTCACCCTGTTCATCACTAACAGCGTAAAGATTTTCTACACGGTTAGCAAGATGGCTATGTAAGAAATGCAGTTTGATACTGATGTTAAAGCCAAGCTTTTTAAAGCTTTCAAAGAGTTTCTGAACAATTTCGACGTAATTCGGGTTTCGTGTGTTTCCAAGAAAGTCCTTGACAATACTTTTGAATGCTAAGCAAGCATTCTTTTCAAGTTCTGTAATTGTTTCAATGAAACGTTCATCTTCAATAAGTTACCGAATCTATGACCAATCAAAGACATCAACCTTTATTTTCTCATATGTCAAGATAGGAAATGCCGAAATGATATACTTAAAACATTCTCTTTCAGTTTCAAAGCTTTAACAAATTGCTTCATGTGACCTAGTTTTATATCCAAAGGCGGAAATATAATGTTTTTTCTATCGACAACTGGCTGATTTAGAATGTTTGGATCGCCAGGTTTCAGGTCAGATCTTAGCGTCCACTTTGACCTCACCCAATGCTTCTCATGAGCTCTGCTGTCCCACATACATAGAAAATAGGGATACAAGCCCAGAGGGAAACAAACCATTTTAACGTCAGCACAAATTGGTGCAAGTTATATTGCAACCAGTCAATGAGATTTTTATGTCTTCGTATTCTTCATGCAAAGAAACTGAATGATCTATTGGGACTGAACCTTATAACTTTCCATTGTGGAGGAGAGCACACTTCAAAAAAGTTCCGCCGACAGGAGTGCAGTAGGACTTTCTGTAATACGCGTTCAGTTGCAGCGAAGCGTGATAATATGCGCATCAACTGTAGAAAAAAAAACTTGACGTGATAAAAAAAACTGATTAAAGTTTTGGAATCAGAATGTCAGTTCACTTCTAAAACAGCATAAAAATCGAAATCAACAGAAATTATGTTACAAATTGTACCCCAGTGTTATAGAGCATGTTGCAAAAATAATTACAGACAATTGCGCATAATATTTTACCATGTTTTTATTTACGAAACCAGGACTTCAGATCTATGGGTGGTAGTATTCACCACTGTGATACCAAATGTAAATCTGATAGTAGACTGAATTTCACTAGATCCACAATGGTCCAAATTACTGGTTTTAGAAATGTTTCAATTATTTGCCATAAAAATCCGCACGCTATCTATTAATAAATTCGGACCACCATGAAACAATATTTTGATAAAAACTGTGATTTATATTTTTACAGGCTTTTTTCTTATAGACTTCTCGCAGTATACCATCACAAGTTCTCTTTCTGTTGATTTGAGGACATAGATATTTATATTTTTCGTTCATAGATATTTATATTTATATTGAAGTTATAACGTTCTACCTTTCGAAATGTTCGTGATTGCACCGGCTAGCTCTTACATTTTGGGAGACGTATATAAATTCACCTGATTTATGCACAATATAGGCAGTCAAACTAGATACTTATATTTCGATAGAATTAGATATTCGAAAAATTTTGATTCAAGATCACAAAATTGAATGGGAGATCTTTCTCATAAGAAAACAATTGTTAAACTGATTTACACATATATTAATCTGAGTATTTCTATAGTATGTCTATAATTAATATTAATTTGAATACACATTTACATCAAGTATCGGCCTCATCAATTATTGATCTTTCTCATCTTGAATCTGGATAATAATACGGATGCTCTGCTTGTTCAGAAGGCCTATAAGTTGTCCAATCTTCTAAGTCACTCGAAATTGGGTGGAATCTCTCTTTCAACTGAAACGCTAAAGCCTCAACTCCAGGAGATATATCAAAACCCTAACTTGCAATTATTTCTGATCTATTGCGTAGTTTTATCTTTCATTTTGTTCACAACAGTTAACTCTTTGAATAAAAAAAACGAAAGATAAGAAAACTAGTTTTTGTAAGAAAAAAACACAAATTCACACCTACGCAATAAATCGAGAAAATGAAAAAAATAAAAGACTTGACTTGCTCATTCGAATTGAATTGATAGAAAAATGACTTCAATAAGTAACAATTGAGCAAAGAAGATAGGATTGAGAAGTTGGAAAATATTGTTCTATATTGGAGACCATTTCTAAATTTCATGCAAAATTGAAAATGTAATCTAAGGTTCATAAACTCTGTTGAAGAGAAAAATAATCGATGAAATAATCGATAATTCGATAAAACAATCGGAAAGATTTATCAGTCGCAATACTCGATAAAAGAAATCCAATATCGGAATGAATCTATAACCGGAATATCATGCGTACTTACATCGGTGTATTTGGAACTACGATCATTTCATGCGATGCGGTCTTAGCATTTTACTCTTCAACCAGTGTAAAGTATTTTGAAATGTTTCAAAGTACAGTTGAATCCGTTTATAATGACATCGAAAGGAATTGACAAACACGTCATATTAAGCGGACGTCATACAAAGCGTTTTATTGTGAAAAAAACCTGTTTTATATACTAAAGTATTGTAATAGAAAAACATAGTAACTACATATTTATTTAATAGTATTGGACTTTACTTGATGTAAATCCATTATAATTGAATATAAACTTAAATTCAAACACTTGAATTTTATGATTTACACTTTATTCACTACATAGCATGACGCGTTTCGTCGTTACAAACAACTTCTTCAGATGCTTAAAGAATAATGTAAATAATGAAAAATGGGTCATAATAAGCGACATTATTCTGTAAGCATCTGGAGAAGTCGTTTGTAACGACAAAACGCGTCATGCTATATAGTGAATAAAGTGTAAATCATAAGTTCAAGTGTTTGAATTTAAGTTTATATTTACATATGTATACATACATATTAAATCACAATAATAATTGCATGTAATTATTATTCTAATATATACATATTAAATCACAATAATAATAACATGTAATTATACACATTCAATTCAATACAATTAATGTAAGTAATCTGTAATTTTTGTGTGCATTTGCCCGTTTTTTAATTTTATTGTAAAAACAGTCCCTAATACAGGTTTTCCTTTGTTTCTCAGTATTTTAAACCACTGAATTAATGCTAGATCAACTATTGTAGCGATTTTCAAAGCCTCTTTGGTTTCAAAACATTCGAATTGAACGATTGCTTAATGCGGTTCTTGTTTTTAAAAATCATTGAGATTGTCAAATGACCCACGCGATCTCCACGCGTTAATTACTCACAGAGATTCAAAACAAAAACGAGCCGATCGTCGTCGGGAATCAACGAACATTATCGGGGTTTAGAGAATCATGTCGGTCATTATAACCAGAAATAATTTGGTAAAAATGGAACATAATAAGCGACATGTCACTGTAAGGAGAGTCATTATATCCGACGTTTTTGTAAAGAATTTTATATGAAAACCAAATTACAAACTTCGTAGTGTAATTACGTCATAATAAACGGATAGTCAATATAGGCGGAGATCATAAACGTACTACTGTATTTTTTTTTTTCAATAATTGTATTGTATTTGGAGACTCATCTAAAAATAGTTATTTATGTAAAAACAAACTTATTTGCTTACTTGCTTTCAATTATCTCATTGCGTTCTAAAAAAGATACAACAGGCTTATGGTAACCAAAGTAAGAAATGAAATTGTTTCATTCATATTTATTTAAGAACAATACGTGAAGTACCTATAGCTACAGGTATACTGGTATAAGCATGTTGGTGACTCGAACCCATACGATTTTCCCATACCAAAAAGTGCCCAACGCGGCTAAAGACTTTTTCACTTCAGTAAATATTTTCCTTTCTATTTCTTATCTTTCAGTCAAGCGTTCTTTACAATAGTGATCATTGGTTGTGTGCCAATTGCGATCATCATAATTCCACCCGTTGCCTAGTGGACCGACACCGTCCCATATTGTCGATTCGGAGTCTCGTAACTTCAGTTCAGTCCACTGTTATTATGATAATCTGATCAGAGTGAGCGTCTCCCTAGTTTATTGACTTTAATCACGTCATTGTTGGCTCGTAGTTATATTTCATGGCAGCGAGTTGCTGAAACGAGATTTGCACATGGTTATTGCGATTAATTTCGCAATAGGATTAAATAAATGTTTGTTTAATTCCGTCGTTGAAAACGCGATGTTGCGTAAAACTCTGACTAAGTGAATTTTCGAACAGAATGCTATCTACCTCCAAAACAATCGGAAAGCGTGCTATTTCCATTATTACACTCTGATGGTTTGACGGAAATCGAACGTAATTGATTGATGAATTACCTAGACTGAACGGAAAGCATTAATTTTAATTCACTTTCACGTTACAATCAATATTTGTCAATTTACGAAAATCAATATGGCTCTATCCCAAATATCTGACGATAATGATTTATTTTATTTGACAGAACTTCATATTTATTACAATTGTCAAATGAACAAAAAACATTTACTTAAAAAAATTATAAACAGAATAATTATTAACATTGAACTAACAGTTTTTTCATGTAAATCATTCATATTATTTTACCAGATTAGCTTTGACAATCATTAGCCAGCAAATAATATCAAAGATAAACTCTAATTATTCAATACAGACTTTTCTGCATAGTTTTTATAAAACTTCATAGTTTTGTTTGTGTACAAGTAGGATCCTGAAAATCAATAGGTACAAATAAGGATATAATTATAATTACAAATTAGCAGAAAATTAAAAGAGTGAAAGCAGTTAAATAGTTAGGCTTATGTTAGATAGATAGTTTTAATAATAAAAACAAGAGGTCTTTATTTTCAAAATCCTCGGCGAAGTCCAACATTGTCAATCTACTTAACCGAATTAATCATCATATTGATTTCAACTCACCTAAAAGAATAAAATTTTTGAAACGAATTAGAAAAGGTAGTACTATACTTCTGAGTATACTTAGTAAAAATACAAATATTTTGAAATTAATCTAGACATTCATCTAAATAAATAAAATAACAGTTATGAAACCAAATACGAGCTGTTTCGAAATTAAAATTCTAAAAAAATAATCGAACTTAGAAAATTGATATTTGAAATGACTCACAAGAAAATGCAAGAAATTTTTGGTTATAGAACGTGCGAAATTTTGAAAATATACAATAAGATTTTTGAAATTAATTTAAATATTTATGCAAATAGTTGAAATGGAAAAATATCAACTTGAAATAGATGATGTACTGGAATGTAGAAAGAATGTACTGGAATATTTTCAGCAACTTTTTTTACTTGTGTGAAGAAGTACTGAAACTTGTACTGAACATTTTTTTTCGAGAAATGACGCAAGTTTTTAACATTACTAACAGTATCTACGAGTATACTTCACAATGACTTTAAAAATTAATTGACATATTTTTCAAAATGGAACAAATGATAAAATAACAATTATGAAATCAAATAAAAGCTTTTTATTATCTATTATAACGGATGTTGAGAAACTAGCAACTTCAACCATCTGATCTACATTATGTATAACATATTAAAGGTACGTTTCGAATTGTATATTCCATACAATTTTTCATATACTGAAATTATACTTTGCATTGGTAGAAATACATCCAAAATCAACTGGATTGGGACCAATACAAAACATTGAGGAACACCTTGTTTATATTTACACATTTGGAAATCATCTGTTTTTCAGCTCTTTCATTGCTATGAAAAATGTTATGACAGATTGTTTTCTATTTTCAAAGAATATTTCTATCCACTGTAAGCAGAACAGCATATTCGATCAATCAATAATGAGACCAGCCTATACAATAAAGTGTCGTCCATGTGTCGTCCACAATCTGTTTACTTAAATTGTGATAAATCTAATTTACAGCGAATTAAAGAAACATATTCAACGTAACCAAGTCGGTTTGCTAATAATAGCCACATTTTACTCACGGGTGTTTTTTTTGAGGTATAGAACTCAAAGTTGGCATTACTGTTGAAGATGGCACCCGATTTAACAGCTGAGAAGTGATTTATTCTCAGTTTGGTTTGGCAATTCATCATGAATAGACTAAAGATCATCAAACAAGGCGTAGATTCGTCGAATGGGCCCAAAACGAGATTGCCGTTGTTCCCAATTTTCATGTTTAACGATGAAGTCCACTTCTGGTTGAATGGCTATGTCAACAAACAGAACTGCCGCATTTAGAGTGAAGATAATCCTCAAGTGTATGTCGAAACACCGTTACATCCAGAAAAACTGACTGTTTGGTGCGCTTTATGGGCTGCTGGAATCATTGGTCCGTACTTCTTCAAAAACGATGATGGCCAGAACGTTTCAGTCAATGGTGATCGGTATAGAGCCATGATTACTAACTTTTTGATTCCTGAATTGAATAACCATGATGTCCAGGAGACATCATTGTGGTTTCAACAAGACGGCGCAACATGTCACACAGCTCGTGCCACAATCGATTTATTGAAAGACACCTTTCGTGACCGTCTAATTTCACGTTTTGGACTTGTGAATTGGTCTCCAAGATTTTGTGATTTAACACCGCTAGACTACTTTCTATGGGGTTATGTAAAGCTATTAGTTTATGCGGATAAGCCACAAACGCTTGACCATTTGGAAGACAATATTATACGTGTTATTGCCGATATACGGCCAAAAATGTTGGAAAATGTCATCGAAAAACGTCCAGATTGGACTACACCCTATATTTATCGATTTGTTTTATTGTAATTTCAAGTTCTATACCTCTAAAAAAAAACACCCTATATTTATATTGTTTCAAAATATATGGCGGCCGACTCCGAACGTTAGTATGAAGGGTGAAGGTTCCTGATTGGGGAGATCTGGGTTCGAATATTGAGTAAGACATGGATATTTAATTATGTAAAAAAGACTTTCAGGGATAATTATAAAAAGACGTTTTGTAAAGTGTTATGTTTTATTTATTTCATTGTTTTTTGTAAAATCTTCATTTTAAGTGGAACTACTTAAGAAAGAAGGAGGTAAAAAATACCTACTCCGAAACGTATTAGCGAACATTATAAAAAAACACAATAATAACTACAAACCGTACACTGTTAAAAATTTCTCTGCAAATTTTACCAATAAAATCAGGCAATTTTAACGTAAAACCATTTAGTAAATTTACTCAACAAAATCATTCAAGTTTGTTGATTCAGTTCGATAAAATTACAAAACATTTTATGAAATTCACAAAGTGATAATAAAAAATAATTTAAATAAACCTTTTTTTGAAGAACCATAGAACAATGTTCTATGGTCATTTCCATACACTTCAGGATAAATGCAAGTAGTCCACAATGTAATAGCTCAGTTTATCATCAACATCTGATGAAGTCACTGTGTTGACTAAACGATATCGTCATGTTTGAAATCAATTATAGTGAAAATCACAAAACCACTTAGTTCATTCAAATTTTTTATTGCCACTTTGTGAATTTCATAAAATGTTTTGTAATTTTATCGAACTGAAAATTGACAAACTTTTTGAATTTGACGAATAATTTTGTTTGGTAAATTTAGTAAATTGATTTGGTTAATACTTCCTAAACTTTTTGGTGAAATTTCCAGAGTAATTTTTAACAGTGTAGTGATGAAGAAAAATAATTATATAAACCTATACGATTATATATATATATATATATATATATATATATATATATATATATATATATATATATATAAAAACTATATATATATATATATAATATATATATATATATATAACAACGTAATGAAAAAAAATAAGTGATATCAGAAATAATCACTGACACTTTATTCGAGTTTTTTAGTTCTCATCAGAACGGTTAAGTTATTTTTAAGTGGTTCAAAGTGAACAACAATATCATATAACCTACATGAGAGCAGAAATATGCTGAGGAAAATTGAAAAGATCACTTAATGAATGACCACTTCTATTAATTATAACTTTTTTAACAGTCGCTCTTAAACATGCCATCGCAGACATATTTTTCGACCTTGTTAGGCATCGTCAGAACAGCCTTGCCAAGTTTAAATTGTATGAACTTTAAGATAAAATAAACATACGAAATAATCTTCATAAGATAACAAAATTTTTTTAGTTGCGTGTGCCTGATATGCACCATGGCTTTAAAATAAATACTATTTCAATATTATCTTCAGAAACAACAAAATAGTCAACTTATTGTAGTGTTGAATGAGGACATCGGAAAAGATGGACATATTTGGGTAATAAATTAGAGTTTTTTGAAAAGACACAATATCCTTTATCTCAGTTATTCAATTTTCCAAATATCACCAGGATGAATATTGAAAATATTGCTCGGTAGTAAAATATTCATCAGGATTTAAAAGGTGAAGTTTATGATTGTTGGGAATTTTAAAGATGCTCTTTAAGTTGAACACTTCTCAGCAATCCCCACAAAATGAAGAAATTCCTAGAAACAAAAACTGGTACCCATAGAGAGATCAATTTCATTTTCGTTTCAATTGCAGGAATTCGGTGAGTCCACAGAAGCCTTATACTTTATCGCCAATTCCATTTATATTTATGGTCAGCATAAAGTTTTATCGGTAGTAATTTCTCGGTAATTACGTCTGTTTTCCGGAGGCGTAAAAATCATGAACGAACAAAGCTTTTGACGTTAATTTTATCAGAAGCGTAGGAATAATCGTCCATTATTCCTTTGTTGTTTGTTCGTCGTATAGTAAATTGTTGTTTTCATCGAGTTTGGCCTACAAACTTGGCCGCCGTTGATATTTGTGACGAAATTACAATTTCGTATATTATTAGTTTATTAAGAACGTGTCTGCATGTTGGTTGACTATTGAGAATGAACTTCTCGCATAGGTAACCGGTAGATGCGATTAAACGGGCGTGGAGTAAAACTGGAACGATTAGAAAGTCGACATGTGCAAGTTTTCACATCAGTGCAATTTGAAATTTCACTGTCTAGGAAAATGCGATGGCTATGCATAACGCTCGTTGATGTGTGTGGCATTTTTTGATATGAGTAAAGAAATATTTACTTGAGGAGAATGAAATATATTGCATTGTACTTTTCTATGTTTGAAATTTTCAATATATAATATCTTATATAAGTGAAAGTTCCACATGAGCTCCTTCAGAGGAAAATACTTTAGAACGAAATTGAAATATTACTTGACAATAATAGAAAATTAATTTGGAATTAAGTTGAAATTAGAATATAATGAGTTCTTTGAGAAGGCAGCGATCAAACGTTTATAAAATGCACGTTCATGGTATTACTCGTCGGTATATGTTCATTTAAGCTGTATTGTATCAGTCATTTTTCATTATTCCTTCAAACTTTTATGGTTCCGTCAATCACAATAATTTTGGACCTATCAATCTGATATTATTGAGTATTGTGTTTGACGTCCTTCAGTTATTCTCAACTATTGTGCCGCGACATTTTTGAAGTGAGCCGCCAAATTTTACGGATACATAAAGTAAATAGCGAAGGAGATTTTGGAGAATGCATTTTATATTTGAAAATATAGAAAATAGAAGATAAGAAGCTTGTCTACATTTGAAGGATTTCGATAACTAAAATGAATGCGGATGATGGAGAATGAATTTCGGTGTGTTATAACCGAGATTTAATTTCAAAACATTCAGAAGAATCAATTAATACTTTATGGATTAATCCCAGATTCGACCATCCGAAATTATCAAAAAAACTCTACATGTTATTACAATTTTCTACATTTATTTACATATGGTTTTTAACCACATAAAAACGAAAAAAGATCCAGATTTTGAATTCAGATGATGAAATGAGAGTATAGTTATTGTTTATACGTCCAAATAAAAACGAAGCTGTCAAAACACTAAACTCAAATTTCTCATTGACTGTTTGTATTTAATTAAGTTTGTCATTGAATGAACATTATTTAATTTTTTATGATATTTTTCTTAATATTCTATTGAAAATTATTCTATTCTGCTATTTTCACAATCTATTATACGAGGTTTGTTCAAAAAAAGGTGAATTTGAATTTTAGAAAAGCATTCATTTATTCATTAAGGCCAGCTTAGGTACACCAAAAAAAGTAATTTTTTTCAATATATTTTATTTATAGTACAAAACATGTTTTGTAATCAATTTATTTACATATGAAAGCACATATATGAAATTACTTAAAAAAATTTTTTTTTTCAAAATGGCTGTCCTGAAAATGGCTGCTGAAACTCATCTGAATCGGAGTGCAGCGCTCCCTAATCTTTTATACCTGCTTCTCGATCTTGCTGACCTTCGGGACTAATTCTATACTATTTCTACGAGTATATAGTAGCAATTTATGAAAAAAAAATTTCGATTTTTTCAGAATTGTTTGGAGTAAGCTGGCCTTAATATCCATTTTGTCCTATTCAAAGTAAGACCCCTCAGATATAATTCACTTATGCCAGCGCTTTTTCCAATCCTCGATGCACTTCTGAAATGCGCTTTTCAGTATGGTCATCATAAAGTCGTTAGGAGCAGATCTGGTGAATACGGTGGTTGAAGCATGATTACAGTGTTGTTTTTGGCCAAAAAATCACGAACAAGCATTGATGTGAGAGCTGGTGCTTTATCGTGATGCAAATCCATGATTTTTTTTCCACAATTCCAATAGTTTGAGCCGTATTGCTTCACGCAAACGTTGCATAACTTCCTTCTAGTGTTCCCTATTAACAGTACGATCTGTTGGCTAGAACTCATGGTGCACCTCGCCGTTGTAATCGAAGAAAACAGTGAGCAAATCCTTCACATCTGCATCGTCGTTGACATCATTCAACAAACTCTTGAGCGATACTGATTTGATGTTGTTTTTGCTGTAAATTTAGCAATTTCGGAACAAACTTCGCTGGCATAGGTTTCATGCCCAAAACTGATTTATACCTATGCCAACACCCTCTGCAACTTCCCTAAAAGTGATTCGACGATTCTGCAAAACCAGTTTCGTCACTGTTTCGATGTTTTATTCGCCACTTAAAAACACTTTTTTCAGTCAAAATAGTCTCGCCAAATGGCACAGTCAAGATTTTGAGTCCGTTGGAGCACTTTATTCAATTTTCAACGCAAAATTTAATACAAATTCTTTGATCCATTCAAAACAAGTGGCTTAATACTACCAATATATTCAAATAAAGGTCTTACCTCTTGATAAAGGTTGAACAACCCGAAGCATAAGTCGAGTAAATAAACGATATTAATGGAATGTGAATAAATGTTCATTATCAAGAAATGCTCATTATCAAGACTAACAAAACTAATAATAATTATCATTCATTGTCAAAAATACTGCATGCTTTTTACAATTGAATGAACTATTATGTTTAAAAATGAGGACTCTAATGACGATCTACACTTATTGAAAATTTATCACTTCTACTTTGATATTCAATAAGTACACCAATCTTCACAAACCGTTCAGAATATCAAACGCAATTACGTCAAGCATTTCAGTGTATTTTTCGTGTGTAATCCATTACAATAATAAGTAGATTTTATGAGTTATTTCCTCATCCAATTAATTCATTACTTTTACATGGGATCCTCCTGTTACCTTCGAGCAATTGAGTTCCTCTAATCGAATGCCATTCCCAGACCTTCTGCGTCTAACAAGCGTGCGTACATAACCTATATTATAACAATATATTATTCTCGTTGACTAACATACAGAGCCAGTGGCGCCGATTAGGTTAGGGAAAAATATTGGAGGAGTGGGGTCAACCGGTGGTCTTGCTTCGGAAATTTTTCTGAATTTAAGATGAAAAATATTGAAATTTGAGGTATTTCTACCGCATTTTAGTGTCATATGATCAACGTAAGAACACTTCGGGAAACTCAACAAGCCTAACACCTTTTTTGGCTCATGGCACATTATTTTCATAAGAAACAAATTCAATGTGCAGTCATTGTATTGGTTTTAGACTATTACAGAGTTTTTAAAATACTGAAATATATTTGAATAAACCCTAAATTATTATTATCAAAGGATTGAAACATAAAATATTTCGGTCCACATTTTGGTGATTGGTGGTTTATGTTTTATTGGTTTTTGATTTAGAACTTGTAAAAGTTTAATGCACATTACTAGGGGAGCAGGGGCACGTTGTTACAATTTTTAGATAATTGTTAATATGACAAAAGCTATCAAATTATTCATACATTTGATTACTTGTGTTAGTATATCTATTTAGCTATTAAAATATGACTGAAAGGTTATTAAAATTTATGTATTTTTTTATAATGGAATATTTAACTAAAAAAGTCGATTGTAACAACTTACCCCCGCATTGAGGCTAGTTGTTACATCATCGAGGCACGATGTTACGGTAGATAAATAAACAAAGTTATCTATGATACATAATTTTTTATTATTATTTCAAAACGTTATGAACAATATTAACAGTCTTTTAACACACTTTAAACAGTCTTCTAACATTTATGAGTGAGCATAATATCCATTATGGTAAGTGAATCACATTGGCAGGAACATTTTTGAATCTTATATAAAACACAGACTTCGTTTGCAAATAACAACTTGTAGTCATTTATACTTATTATTTAGTTTAATAAACTTTTGCCAAACTAAAATACTTTGGATTCTGAATTTTTTAGGCACTTGTACTATAGAATGATATATATATATATATATATATATATATATATATATATATATATATATATATATATATGTATTTATATATATATATATATATATATATATATATATATATATTTCTAGTGTTCATTTTCTTAAATATTTCATTCAGTGCCATAAGCACAAAAAAATTTCATTTCATATATATATATATATATATATATATATATATATATATATATATATATATATATATATATATATATATATATATATATATATCTATATATAATATATAATATATAATGATATATATTTACTATATATAGTAATTTATACAGAGGTGGGTAACAATATCACATACAAATATGCAATTAGTCTTCATTAGAATTGCAATTAATGAAATGAATGAGTGAACGTTTCTCGTTACACATTTGACATGGAATCACATTTTGCATTTTAAATATTCTACACAATCTTCGTTTTTCGAGATGCTATAACTTTTGCTACACACTAACAAAACCATTCATCAGTATCAGAATCTGAATCAGACACCAAAATCTTTTTCTTTTTTTTCTTTACCTTTTCCATTATTTTTGTCACACGTTTTTTGGTCTTTACAAGTTTTTTTTCATACTCTTTTTAATGAGTTCGTTTCATGTGTGTCGGTTGACATAGCGGATTTGCGTTACGACGACTATTGATGGATTGTTTTCTAGTTTTGCTTTGGGAAAGGGTTTTATTTTTGAAGGTGAAGATCTTTCAAATTCACTTTGTATACTAGATGGATCTGGTATCGATAATTCTATTTCATTTGCTTTTTGAAAATGAAATCTGGAGTCGGTAATGTAGTTAAACATTCTATATCTTGCGAATTAACGGGATTTGGACAAGCCAGCTGGGGGAATATTTTTCAAATCGAGTTTCACAGCACATTGATAAGCTAGTTTGCGTGCTTTTGTTGGTAGTAAACCAAAATATATTTCTGAACTTTTGAGTAGATAAGAAGGTAATTTATGTTGTTTCTTGTGAAAATACCAATCTAGGTTTAACGTAACTCAGTGAACAACTTTCGTTGGTTTTGTATTTTCTGACATATCTGGATAAGGACATCGGACACAAATTAACCATTTCGCTTGATTTACGAATGCTCGTTTTATTGTAAACTACTTCTGCTGCAGCAGAATCATAAACTCCTTTACTAGTCGTACCTCTTTCTGTTTTTATTTTATAGTTTCTCACTCTAGAAAAAAATAATATGTAGAATTTGTAAAATATGAAGACGAACGGTATAATACTGGTATTGTACCGCTCGTCTTTATATTTTAAAAATTCTATATGTCTGCACATGGTAATATTCTTGGGGTACGTTGTTACATGTAACAACTTACCCCAGAAAATTGTAACTACTTGCCCTATGGCACGATTTTTAATATAAATTGAAGTGATCATTAATGGATATCGATAGTAGAAATAAACAATATTGCAAATTAAAGGCAGATATGTTAAGAAAGTTCAAGTTTAAAGATTTTGAGATAATACATAATATAGACATCAGGAATAAAAAATTTTGTAAACAATTTTTTTACTTACTTGGTTGAAATCGAGACACATGCACACTAGATTGTTGGCGATTGGTGGGCCACTGGAAATTTTTATCTAATGCACGATGTTATACGAAAACGAATGAGTCTTATTATGTCCACCAAAAAATTTAATATCCCGCTTAAAAACGCGTGTAACTTCTTACCCCTGCAACAACGTGCCCCCGCTCCTCTACTTCAACTTAATAACCTTTCTCCAAGTGCAGGCTCTTCTACTGCATTGTACTTTCTTATATCGAACACATATTTTGAGTTGTCTTTTAACAAAAAAGTTAAAGTTGTTTTCATTAGCGATATCGGTTAATATATTCCAACTTAAGCCCAGTTTTTCAATGTCCAGTTATTTTTGAAAGTTGATTGTAACCGTCCATTTTTGCAAGATTTAACCATTACACAAACATCAGTATGAATAGGTTTTTGGAGTTCCAAAAGTCTGCGGTGAGCTGACTTCGTTGCTTTCATAGTTCTTTGGTATAATTCGCTTCCGAGGAAGCGAAGGATCGACAACTTGTGAAGGTTGTTCTTTTAAACACAATTCCCAAAATTTCGCCCTCACATATTTTATAAAGGAAAGAATTTTTCATTGACATCCTTTATGGGCTCATTGTACCACAATAAAGAATAGAAAAGAATAAGTCTCAAATTGTAACATTGATTGAAGGTAGCCTGCACATTGAGAGTCTGTCTCTGTTTTGTCTCCTACAGAAAATGTTTCGGAAAACTGTAAAAGATCTTCAAAGATTTACAAAATTCTCAAGATTATAGAAGCTCGCATTGTCCATCGAGCTGGGCAAAGGGCCGTAAACCTGATTTTACATAGCATAATATAACAAAAAATATCCTCAAATTATTGGGGGCTTAGGCCCTCAAACATAGTGTTGAGGAGGCTTGGGCCCCCTCAGGTCTCATGCAGTCGCTGCCACTGTTAAGTTCTCGTATGACGGTTTTGGTTGGAAATTGCTGATGACTCTTTAATTGGACCATCAGTATAGTTCTACCGCAAAAACTTACTGAAGGTATATGTATCGTAAATTTTTGTAGAAATGTTACTTCACTTTGTGGATGATGAACTTTACACGACAAAAATTGCAAAGTAAATAATATGCAATGAAGCAATCACATTTCAGTTTGGTTGCTTGTATTTTTCAAAAGAAACATAGGTACACAAATCTTACGTTCTTACCAGCTCGTTCTCCGTACTTAAAGCCTCTGACTTTTTTTTTAAATTGTCAAGTCCATTAGGTTATGCAACTCCAGCACAGTTTAGAAGCTTGGTGTAACTCCATTAGTTTGAACTTGGTATAGTTTCAACTTGGTATAAATTTAAGGGTTCTACAGTCAATGACGTGAATATTGAACTTGTGTCTAAGATTGAGGAAGCGATTTCGAATTGATAATGTGGATTAAGAAACTTCACATAATCTTTTTGATGCTGATATTATTGTTTATTGCATAATAATGTACTTTATATTATTATAATAATGAAATTGTTACTTCCTAATATTTTGTACGACATATAACACCGAAAAGGGTAGTTTTCCAAAAATAATCAGAGAACCAAATATTCCAGGAATACCCCTTGTATTTTATCAAATTTTTACCTTGTACACAGTTCAAGCTATAAAGGCTTGAAAACCAAGTTTAAGCTTCCAGTTTATATCTCTCTAGGTATGATAATGATTTTTATTACTCAAAAGTCTAGCCTCTAAAGTTTAGAGGTAAGACCAGTTACTCTATACCTGCGCATAAAACGAAAACGTTTCAGGGCAATTTCAATTTTGCAGCCTTTCAGCTTTTGAAAAGTAGGTACCTACCGTAGGGAGCTTTACCATTTCTATGAAAGAAATTCAAATACAATAAAGATTACCATAATTTATATTTAAACCAACGAAATCAAAGAAAAGTCCCTAAAAGTCACGAAATGACATAAGAAATACTTATGATTTATTTCTATAATGTTCTCCAATAAAAACAATATTATTTCACAAACAAAGGAAAGGATTTTTCTCGTACAAAATAATAATAATAATAAAAATAATAGTATTTATTTTAGCAATAGCTATTACAAAATCATACATACATTCAGGTTCAAGGTATATTATTTACAATTTTATGTTTTAAACGAACTTAGCTAATTTACGCTTGAATATCTTGAGGTCGCTAATTGTTTTTATGGAGCTAGGCAATTTATTAAATGCGTTAAATCCTTCATAAAATATACTATTCTTATGTTTAGAATGCTTAGAAACTTGCATGTAGAAATTGTCAGCATTTCTTGTATTATGACTGTGCACATCACTGACACATGTTACATTTTTCATTACTTTATATGGGAACAATTTGTTTTTAACTTTAAATATGAATATATATGTAGCAAAAAGTATTCTTTGTTTGACTGACATCAATTCTAAACAATTTAGCATGCTTTGGATTGGGGTATATCTATTACATTTCAAAATTGTTCGGATAGCTCTATTTTGTAACTTTTGTAACTGTTGAGTTTTTTCTTTACTCAATCCCAATAACAGAGTGGAACAATATTCAAAGTGTGGCATAATTATGGGCTTAAAGAGCAATAACTTCATATATGTGGTCAGATTTTTACCCAATTCTTTTGAGAAAATTGATTTTCTTGGAGATTTTAGACGATATCAAGTCGACATGATCATTGAAACTCAATTTCTCATCTAACATAACGCCTGAGTATTTAACAAGTTTTACCCTCTCAATGTTCTGGTTTTCAATTTTAATACTTATATTTTCCTTACTAACTACCTTAAGAATTCTACTTGTACCAAAAAATACCTAATTCGATGCTTTTCTCTGAGGCGTGTCGATGTTTCTGTCCGTAGAAAACCCGTATTTCGTCTTAACTTCCTTTCGTTCTTTTCAATAGGTACAACTTCACTTCATGTCCCTAGACTTTACCCTTTGCATAAAGAAACCAACTGACCCTTGGATTTCCGGTTCAACATAATTATTCCAAATGTATTCAATAGACTTTCTCGCACAGTTATGCCAGTAGAAATCCGTCAGCTTGTATTATGTTTTGTTATTGTTCGAATCACATCACTCAACTTTGGAACTTGAACCGATTGTTTGAAGTTGAGTTGAATTCCAAATTGGAATATCGATTATTATTTAAATCAGGAAGACGTATGGTGCTAGGTGGAATAGTTAAAACCTGGAGCGTAAAAGTTATCAGATATTACCAACAAAGCTTTTTACGAAGTGTAAGAAGAATGGATTTATAACAAGAAGAACTAAATAAATTTTTTAAGGTTTATCATACATTAGTCCATATTTAATAGTGTTGGCGTTTACTTGATGTAAATCCATTATAATTGAATATAAACTGAAATTCAAACTTTGAACTTATGATTTACTTGCTTTATTGACTGCATAGCATGACGAATTTCGTCGTTACAAACGACTTCTTCTGTTGCTAACAGAATAATGACAACAAATTTGAAAAAACAGGTATAAATATGAATGCAACTTGATTTTCTATGAATTAGGGTTTAACCTAAGATATTCCATTCTGAAACTTAACAAGGGTGCAAGGTTTAGCAAGGTAAATTTTCAGAATTTTTATGCCGATTTATTTCCACTATTTCCTAAAAAACTAATTGACTACTTTTCTGAATATTATGTGAAATTTTGAAATTCGTATCAAAAGTATGGTTTTCTCATTATGCTAACCAATAAATGGTTAGCATAACCAATTTGAATATAACAAAATAACCAATATTCCACCTTTCCATATTTCCATTGGGATATGTTCCACATTTCAATTGGTAGGTACACCTGATTTGTCTTCTCTTTTAATTTTGTTTTTATTGTTCTTAATGTGTCTCCATAAATTATTGTTCGTTTTGAATGAAATATTAAAATGATGTTTTTTTAAAAATGTTTTGGCCTTTTGACTGACTGTTCCAAAGTATACTAAACTATTATAGTTACGATTTCTATCGGAATCATGAGGAAATACTAATCGCAGAGTTTTCTGATCACGCGTCTTGCTATGTAGTCAATAAAGTGTAGATCATAAGTTCAAGTGTTTGAATTTAAGCTTATATTCAGTTTTTGGTATAAATGATGAGGATGTAGAGTTTCAAGTTACCAATTTCAAAATAATTAATAATTCATTACATTAAATCGACAAAGTAGTTCTAGAGTAGTATTGAAAGTAAATACTCATATAAAAAAATTATACTCGTATCTACATAAACTCAAATTCAATATCATCGATCTTTTCTGTCATATTTAGGTAGATAATTCTCGGAATTATTGACTTAAGACCATCAAAGAATGGAGACGTATTTACTTATAGTTGGTCATTGTAACTTTTTATATCTACTTATATATTTCAGATTTGAGCTAATTCCCAAAACTCTATTTGTAAACCTTTCTTTAAAAAAAATATACAATTTCATTTAAACGATTGATTTTTTTGTATGTAATCGAATAATCGGCGTAATTTGAGTTGGATTTGTCATTTTGGAAATTATACCTACGCATTGACGTAGGTATTACTAGCGTTTATTCTAATATCAAAATTACATGGTGTTATTTTACATGCTCTACCAATATAAACTTTGAAATCAATAAAGGCTAAATCAATAAATTTGTAGGATTAGGAGTAGTCATATTAATTGAATGTCGCCAATTGCAATGAAGTGTAACATAGTGTAATTTAATCTACGAATAAGGGAACATAAGAATAGTTTTTGAAATGATAAAACCAATTCAATTACGACAATCATCCACTACAACAAAATCATTCGTTCAATCTTACATTTATATTTCACAATTATATAGTAGGTACCTATAAATTATATACCTACCTACTGGGTAAAAGTCGTTAAAAGTAAATTTGAGCTTATATTTTTTTTCTTTATGCAAATAATTCTGTTATTGAGATATATTGTCACAATTTCTTATATGGTTTTTGTATAATAATTTCAATTTTGGATTGGATTTAGGTACAAATAAATGTTATATATAAGCTTTCAAATTTTGTTCATCATATTCTTTATACAGAAATTCTTTGAAAACGAATATAATGGGCAACAAACATGGCTATGAGTGTATAATTCCTTAAAAATATTTTCATTTGAAGTTTTCTCATTTTTGGTGATAGAATTTGTTGTATTTTGTTCAAGGAGTTTGTCTTTTAACCAAGTCATATTTGTTTTTACCCAGGTCAGTTAATTTAATTCAATAACTCGGCTAAAAACTTTTCGTTCAAAAACGTTTATGAAGGAGAAATCTTATAATATCGCCAAAAATGAGAAAACACTGAACAAAATATTTCTTAGAGCTCTTAACTGTTATAGGCTTTTCTGATTAGAGGCAGTAATGGCTCCGCCCCTACAAAATACAATAAATGGAAATATATTCGATTTACCTATTATTACGATATCGATGAAATATATGTATTATTATCTTATTGAAAAAAGATAAATGATTAGAAAAATAAAAATAAATAAAATTAAATTAAATACTGCAATATTTTCAATAATATTCTCATATAACTTCAACCATAAACATTTATAAGTACCTATCAATAAGATATTTTTCAATTTATATGAAAAAACTATTGTAGTATGTCTAGTCTAATTTTATTATCTATACATTTTTAAGAAATATGATATGGCAAGTTCAAAAAAGTCAAAATCTATTTGCTAGAAAATTTCTTCAATTATGAGCATAAATAAGTCGAAATTGAAATCAAAATTGAGTGATACTCATTTACAAGTAGCATTTAGATTACAGTGAATGAACATACCTGCAAGCAGAGTTCAACGACATATTTAAAATGAAAGAACTACAGAAATCGCACAATACAGAGAAATTAATCTATAACAAATTTTTATATTCACGTTATTTCTGTTAGTGTTAATTACATAAACAGAACTAAGTACTAGTTTGTAATCATTGTTGTAGTGTATTCGTTTCTGCTAATACCAGAATAATAGATTATTAGTTCATAATACTTGTTTCTATAATTATACTCATGTATTTACAATAAGAGTGATTCTATTTTCGTGTTAATACATTGTGTGGTTTTATAATAATTGTTGTAACAGTTGAAGAATCCATATATGATAAGATAGATGTCAGTTTTTTTTTGTGAAATAAATGTAATAATAAATAAATATATAATTGAAAATTTATATCCTTATTAAATTTGGTAGGTACCTACACTGATAAAATAGAAATAGTTAGAAATATTTCAAACAGAAAAATCGTTTTTATTGTTTTATTTCATTGCGTTTCTTTCGGCCCGCCAAAAATGTAGGTAATATTAAATTGGCCAGCCTATCTTTGAGTCTTGAAATATTAAACTTAGTTGAATTCTATGAAATTGCTTTGATATGACGAGAAACTAGACTATTTAGAAGTATCCTTGATTGATCAACATAATTTCTTTATTTGACTAATAGTTTAGTTACTTAATCAAAATAAATATTGAAGGATGCCTTCAAGAATTCACATAGAACTGAAAAACTAGTGAAACATTGAAATACTATCTCGTATATGGAATTCAAAAAGTCGCCAATTTATCCCCCATTTGCAAAAATGTCATTTCAGATCAGAAGTAGAAAATGCAGATCTTTGTAATTTTCAGTCGAGAAGAAAATTTAATAATATAAATACACGAAAATATAAATTGTGGGTCATTCAAATATTGACATATTATTTTTATTTATCTTAAGCTTGTTACTTAAGAATTCGAATTTCTGATGAACTCATTCGAAGAACGATTCTAAAGCTGAGAGGTTCTTCTTTCTTTTTGAAAAATAAAATATAAGAACAAAATCTATAATTTGATCTCTTGATCTTTAAATTTATGTACACTTCTAACTCATTTCGTCTGGTTACCGACTTTTCCAGACGCTTACGCATCACCAAATATTACTGAGCATGCTTTCAACAATTATTATAAACAAATAGGGTTTCTAGGGTTGTCTAGGTACTTCTTGAATATTGTGTATAACTTTAAAATTTGAATCGAGTTTGTGTTACCAGATGCTTTGAATTATCCTTGAAATATGTAAAACTCTATTTGTGTTTTTTTGAACCTACTACCTACCTAAATTTCTACTTGTTTTGATTATATAGTTATATATACCTGGACATGTACCACAGTTTAATTGATATATGTATACTCGATCTATTGTCTTTTTGAATTTTAATTTCATTTTTCTTGATATGCTTAATTTTACTGTTTGCTTTAAAAATAATATTGAGATCGTGACTTTGTAGAACGGATTTGATTTATTGGCTGAATCCAATGTAAGAACTATTGGACTTTCGATTACCCTCTGATCGATTAGCGCAAAATGGTTCTAAAACATTTGGATTGTGTTTTATATGGATAATTATATCGAGTAGATCTGTTTGATCTTTATTATTATTTGCAATCTGTTTGATAATGTTTTTTAATTCAAAATTATTGTTCTTCTTTTAGGGAAAATTAGTTCATCTATGTATTACTGTGAAAAAAACCCATTTTGTGTTGATATGGGTGAAAAGAAGAGTTGTGTAAGTATATATAACCATATCCCTACGGTACGGGGGATTACCACCTACCTTAAGCGCCTGAAGAAGTCAGTAACCCGACGAAACGCCTCATGTTATTATTCAATAACAGTGTAAATCAAATGTTGAAGTCCTTGAAATTGAAATGGATTTGCACCAATAAAATGCCAATACTAATCACATTTGAAGAATGTCGAATTTACAGGAATGTTTACCATAATTGCTTTCAATACACGTTTAATTAATTCATTAATTTATTTTCAACTAGTTCGAGATATAAGCAATAACTGGCACACTTAATAATCTCTCATTATATTCTCATTCAACTCAGATTCAATGAAATGTAATTCGTAAAAAATCAATAAATATTCAACGTTCTTGTAATATACCTTTTTCAATCGAAATATGAAAATTTTCTTCAAGTAAAAGCACGCGAGAACTTTTTTCGAGTAGTAGGGAGATAGCTACATATAAAATTATAATGTATCATTATATATAAAGTACTTACTCTATTATTTTTTTGAAGGTACTAAATTATTGTTAACTGTTTAACTCCAGTTTCGAAAGGCCAATGGGCTCGTTATGTAGGGGAGATCTGACTTGAAAGAGCCACTTACAATATTTTGGTAATTTAGAAACTATTTCGTTGGGAATTTTATTTTGATATTCGTTTAATTTTTTTTTTAAATTTCGTGGGAATTGATTTTCCGTCACCCACAAATATTTGAACGTTTGCAGAAACCAACGGACCCCGGCATATCAAATCAAACTTTTTAGCGCCAAATAGTAACTTTCGTGCTTAATTCAAGTTTTTTATGCGTATTTTATCGTGAACAAAAATAGGTAATTGAATTTTAAATTGAGTTTGTGCATATATTTGGCCTTTCATCTGAGTAAAAACTGAACAGCAGATGATAGATATTGTTGTTATTTTAAAGGTTATATATTTTATGAGAATAAGTTATGAAAGAGCCGAGTGAATGGGCCTTGAAGGAGCTGGCTATTTTATAACCGGCTCCTTTATAACACTGGATTTGAATTTTGTAAATCGAATGAAATAAAAATAAATTTCCATTTTTTTATATATTACTGAATTATTCGTTTCAGTTATTGCATTATGGAGAGCTTGTCCTAAAAAAACAAAAAATACCCTAAAAACCGCTAATAGCAGAAGCCAGGGCCAAGACAAAACCGACAAGCAATAAGAGAAAATTTTCGTCTGCCGTTTTAATTGACAGTACCGGGAGAACAGAGAAGGAAATAAAAAGATTAAAGCAAAGAAACCAAACAATTATCCAAAAACTGAACTCATATAAAAAATCAAATTCTGTAACGCTAGATGACTCTGATTCGTTAGACTCTATCGTATTGACTGAATTAAAAGGTGTAAAACAAAATGAATTTGGTGATAATTACGTGATTTGCAGCGAATCATATGAAAAAAGTGATCAAGGTTGGTTAAGGAAATTTAATTTCTTGTGCAAGGGACATTTTAATTTTAAGATAATCAACATTATTTCTTAGTTCCTTAGATATTAGCTAAGTTAGATAGAGTTTGAAACTCAAAATGAGCAATATCTCATCAAGTTCTTTATAGGAATATCAACAATGTTATTTTTGTTAGAACATATTCGTTATTTATGGAGATTGGTACTAATGAAAATTGTTTATTCATTATCGAACCAATACTTATTATTGAATGTATTATTTGAAAACTATATACAAAAAATGTCAATATCTATTATTATATTGTCACGTACAGATAATTTTTCATGAAAATATTATCTCTGTGAAACATGTTTATTTATTTATGCTTATAATTGAATAAACTTTATTATATGGGCTGGCTCTCTCATAACTTATAGTGGCTACTTTAAAACCGAAATATTATGAAAAAGCCGAAATATATAAATTCTCTCTAGCATTCTAGATCCCATCCCTCTTGACAACATTAAAAAGTAGGTAGAGTAGAGACATTTCATTCAAACTCCACAGAACTTTGTATAAGAACTTATGTGTGAGAATGATCCCTGCCTTATCGCTCCAGATCACACCCAGGCAAATAGGCAGCTAATTAACAATTCTTTCATACTAATCCACAAACCCTTCATACTTGATCAATTTCATCGAAATATTTCGATCGAAAGTCTCTCAGTAGCTGTCTACACAAATACGTCATTTCTTCGATAGAGGGAGCTCAATTGATTAGTTCACGTCCTAATGTTCTCATTCTGAAGATAGAACGTGGGGCGTTTTGAAAGTCATCGATTCTTGATTGTTTGAATGAATATCACTGATGATTCCTAATAACGATGAAACAATTGTATGGTATCTTCATTCAGCAAGTTCGATGACTTTTCGAACCGCACTTAGTATTCACTCTCGAAAATGGTAGGTTACGTTCTCGTTGAGAACATTTATGTAGACAGCTCTCTGATAGTTTTATTTGAAATATTTCGTTTGAAAGTCACAGTATTGACAAGTATGAAGGAATTTTCATTCTGTAAATTACATATATATATATATATATATATATATATATATATATATATATATATATATATATATATATTTTTCAAAATTAATTTATTGACTGGTTGAGATCGTTATATTTAATATTTTTTAGCGATAACAGGCTATTTTCAATGTTAAAAGCTTTATTTTTGTTGACGTTTCGTTGTATATCACAACTAAACTAATGAAAATTAATTTTTGAATTGAATTTCAACAAAAATAAAGCATTTACAGTTTGAAATATTAAATAGGAGAACAAAGGTTTCGAACTGAATTTTCTAGCATCGTTACAAATCCATAAATTCAAAAATTTTAGGACTTTTACTTAAGAGTCAATTAGATGTTAATATTAATCTTAACTTAATATTTACAATAAAGAATCCAAAAGAACTGAGCTCGGAACGATTATCATAGCTTTCATAAGCTTGTTTCTATGTTGAAGTGTATTTTTGATTGTTATACCTACCTTTTATCACCTGTTTTCTATATTGAGTTTTAATTCTCAGAGTATATTATTTTTTTTGTTATTCTATGTCCTGGCAATTTAAAATATGTATAAACATCCGTACCTACTTGAAAATTAAAACTTAACATCTGAAGGAATTGTACTCCGAAATGCACGTCATGCGTATTATTCATTATATGAGACTAATAAAAATTATTATATTAAGGATATTAATTTTCTCCAAATATCGAACTCATCATCAATCATTAACTCTGAGTTTTATTAAATTATACAAGAAATGATTTATTTTTCTTACTACTAGATTCAAGTTTTTTGTGACTCCTCAGGAATAACGCCAATCTTTTTGGAAAACGGTATCTATAAAGATTCACGCAAGGTTTTCGTTGAAATTTGAATGAATTGATGAAAATTTTAAACTCTTGGTAAGTAAAACGAAATATTTTCAACAAACATTTTTTTCGGATTTTTTAGTCTTTTTGTGATGTGCCTACCATATATCGTAGTAATATTTTTGCAGCTGTTTGCATTTTGCAACTATAAAAATTACCTACTTATTATAGTTCTACTTTGAAATTGCGAATCCATGTTGTTTCTCCTACATTTTCCTGAATATTTCATGCGAAGAAAAAACTTACGTGTCTTAAATTCTGGGCTTCTACTGATGATGAAATATTTCATTCTCCATTTCATAGGTCTCCCTGAATATTATAGACTAGTAGAAAATAATTATTTCCCCATTTTAGTTTTTCTAATTGAATAACGAGAAGTAGGAAACATTAAAAACGGTATTTCATGAGATTCATTTTTTATTCATCGACATCAATATAATACACAAAGAGAAATCGAAAACACATAGGTACTGATTTATCTGCTATATATATATATATATATATATATATATATATATATATATATAACTTCCATAGCAATTAAAATATTTATTCATAAGTACAGATCTTCTAATCTATATTTTTTAACAATACATGAAAAACTAGGTACATTTCGTAGAAGCCTATCAAGCAAAACGACACCCTGAAAAAGTTCTAAATTATTTTAAGAATTTCGTTTTCAATTAATATCGAAAACAAAACTGGTTATCGTTTTACGCCTATATTATAGAGGCATTTTCGAGTACAAGGGTTATAAATTTCCCAAATTTCAACCCAGAAAGATCCATCTGGTTGGTTGATCTATTTTTTGCCTACTTTTAGTAAATCTCATTCTCTTTTTTATATACAAATTCCGCAACATGCCCAAATGTTATCCATAGGGCATTGTTTTTACCAATTAGTCTTTTTTCCTAAGGAACAAATAAACAAACAATATCTACAAAATAAACAATAAGTTCATAAACACCATACTGTCTTACTATTATTACTCAATTTTTATATACAGAATAGGTACAATAGTTAAAATTAATTAGAAACAACTAAACAATATTTAACAAGTAAGATAAAATATGAAAAAGGAAGCAATACAAGTCTTTCACTGTCAGGAACTTATTTCAGATTAATAAAAATATTAACCGATAAACAAGAACAAAGCTGAAAGAAAACTATCAACGTAATAGAAACAAACATAATGTTCTTCAAATCAAACATTTGAAATAAAACATACTCAACGTGTTCAAAGACTACGAAACCAATTTCATTGGAGTTCATGAATTCTTTTGAACAAAAAACATTATCTTAATTATTTATTCATTCTATGTAATTTCTTTGCAGCAATAAATTTAATATATTCTGTTTATAGGATGAATAATACACCTAATGCCCACTTATGCAAAATTTACAACTGGCTGCAGTGATACACTATTTGAGATCTGCAAATTATGTTAACAGATCTTTCACACTGGTATTTCCTTTTTTTCTACGATATTATTAACTTTAGTATTCACTGAATTTGGAACAACACTAAGAGATTCCTTTTCGACATTCGCACTCAAAGAATTCAGTCTATTTTGATTCTGCTGCCGAACTAGCAAACTTGGATTGGGAATATTTCTTATGTTTTGGTTTTGATTCGGCCTCGGAGATCTAATCTGGGCATTTCCGGAGATTTTAAATTGAGTCTTGGCCATCTCCGTCAATTTTTGCAATTTCGGAAGATTGGGCTTACTGCAGTTAGGCGTGACAACGCTCGGTAGTGACGTTTGTAAACCCGCTGCCGCCAAGTTTTGCAGATTCGGCATGGTTGGTCTTTGAGTTTTCACGACATTCTGCGACTGCTGAGGCATTTTATTTAGAATTGGATGTTCCGAAGCTACTTTAGACAACATCTGAAGATTACTGAGTTGATGCGTTGGTTTATCGGTACCGATATTACTCAGATTCCTACTAGTTAGGGCTATATTCAACCCGTTTACAGCCTTGGAGATGGAGTTGGTGGGCTTTGGAGAATTTTCAGGGCTTGTCTTGTTGGACAAATCCAAAGCTCCAATGTTATCACATACTTGCGGAGTTTTTGGTATAATGCTGATTCCAGACTTCGCATTGCTTTTCCTGATCCTATCTAATGGTATCGTTGAAGGTGGTGGTCTTTTAGGTGCACTTCTATCATAATTTCTATTTATAATCATTTGACTCTTACTAGTATGAGGGATTAACGTTATCTCTAAACTAGGTCTTTTATCTACCATTTGTCCATCATTTTCAGCTTTCCTCTTGAATCCAGCTTCAATTTTGCTCACTGTGAAACCAGGCGGATAGCTGTTCAAGACCTTGGGAACTGAATCGACTGCAGAATCAGTTTTAGTTATATGTGGTGGTGGAGTTTTAATTTTCTTTGGTTCAATGGTACACTGTTGTTGTATACTATTGATTTTCTTTTCTAATGGAGTAAGAGGTCGTGTTATTGGTAGGGAATTATTGATTTTCTGTCGTGCTTCCATTTTAGTCTGTTTGATTTTCTCAATATTGTATTTTTCGGTATAAGATTGAAATGACTTAAGAAAGGTCTTCTGCTTTTCGCCTTCCAATTTTTCCTGTTTCACAGAAAGCGTTGGTTTATTATTGATTCCCCATTCTTTAACTACTGTTTTTGTATCTTTATTCGCGACTGCGACACTTGGTTTATTAACTTCTTTAGGGGATGCAGCTGGAACAGAAGGGGCATTTATAACTGGATCTTTTTCTTCCACCTGATTCACATTGTTAGAGGTTGTATCAGTCTCTGAAAATCTGACTACTTTATTATCTACGTCTTTTTTCTTCTCATTTTCTCTTTCTTTATTCAATTTCAATTTTTCGTTTATCTTATCGGCAACAGATTGTTTCGAACTAGTCACATTACTCGTTGATATGGTTTGCACAGTCTTATCCTCACTGTTCACATGCTTATGTCTAACTTGTCTCATTTGAAGAAGTTTCTCTTTGTTACTTAATTCATGATTTTGCGAATTTTTGTGGTGCTTATGTTTGTGACTATTATGAGGCGTGATCTTCACCTTAAGTTTCAAATCCTCCTCTTCATTTGATGTTATTTCAGCGTGTAATTTTCGTTTTTTATGAACTGATTCATTCTTCGAATGTTTCGATTTTTTCCTTTTTTTGCTAATGTGGTGATCGCTATGTTCATTTTTCTCGTCTAGTTTCTTTTGCAGAGCCCACTCCCTGTCTCTCTTTTCTGCAAATCTTTTAATTTCCTCTTTATCGGGCTCCACGTATTCATAAACGCAAGTAGGTTCCTTTTCTATTTCTTTATCTTTTTCATTAACTTTAGGCTGAATCTTCTTTGTACTCTGAAGCTGCAAGTGAGCCATGAGTTTCTCTTTGTAGGAGCTCCGATCCTCGGTATCTTCTATCAATTCTTTAGGGGTTTCAGGTTTTGGTGTTAATGGTTTTTCAACTTTTTCCTCAGGTGGATTTTCTGTTATTTTAGGATTTTCTAGTTTGGTCGTTTCATCTACTTGAACTATTTGTAGTTGTTTAGATCCAGATGTAGAAGTTGTGTTTATAATTTTTATGGGTTTTATCTTCATGGGAGTGAAAATCCGGTAGAAAAATCTCATGGGTTTTGTCTGAAACAAAAAAAAACTATAAGAACGGGAATTAGGAAAACAATTTGCGTAAATTAAGATGAAAAATTAATTGAATTCGAAGTTCTAGTTGAATAGCACATGTTCGAAAAAAGGTGGCAGAAAATTGATTTTTTTTGTTGAAAATAATATACAGCACAAAGAACTAATAATAATAATAACACTTTATTTAGCTATAAGTTATTGATAACAAACAAGGTTGTTACATCCACTCAATACTCAATCAAATCAAGATATTTCGTAAAAATATACTAACAATATTTCAATTTTCTATAATCATCACATTATTTCAAATTTGTTGGCTATTTATCGTATAGACGGAGCCCTCTGCTGAATGTGGACTTGTTCATAAATGTAGAATTGAATTTCTCAACACGAAAATCATTTCGACGTCTCGTATCGTAATCATGAATCTCATTTACGAATTGTATATTCTCAATCAAGTAATCAGGCAACATAGTATTTCTCAATTTATAAATTAAATCCAGAGTTCTGAATGCAATTCTCTGATGGACACTCATTAATCTTAACACCTCTAGCATTTGGTTTACAGGTGTTCTTTTCTTACATTTTAAAACTACTCTCATACCTCTATTCTGTATCGTTTGTAACTATTCAATATGACCTTTTTGTAAGTTGAACAGGATCGAAGAAAAATATTCCACATGAGGAAGCACCAACGATCTCAACAACAATAATGCTGTATTCATATCAATCCTATATCTTATTTTAGCCATAAAATTTACCTTTTTGGACATTTTGCTAGCAATGTTATTGACATGACTGTGAAATCTTAAATTTCCATTTATTATCACACCCAGATACTTAATTTCACCAACTCTATTAACATAAGTTTCGATTTTTTAATATTAACTTTGAGATTATTATCACAAAACCAAAAGAAAAGTCTATCCAAATCAGCATTGATGTAGATCTTATATTACATACTATCTACATTATCTCCATAAATAAAAATCATTGTATCATCAGCAAATAACGATATTTCACAATTCAACACATATTGAAAAATATCATTTACATACAACAAAAACAGCATCATACATAGGTATCATACATCAGCAGTTTCATACAACAAACTATCGGATTCAGATTCTTTTGAATACGTAGTACCGTATTCAAATTAAGTAGTTTTATAACATCATTCAAACGACAAAAATAAGGTTGTTTCATACTACTAAGTTTATTGGTCTTACTCAACATATTTTGAATATTTTAGCTATTTACCCGCTTAATAAATTAGTTTTATCACGTGATTTATTAATACGTATGTTTAGATTGAACAGGCTAATTCTTCGTTTGAAGATTGTGTATCAGAAATCGCTCTGGAATGGAAGATTTCTTTCATTGCAATACGGTTCGGTCACATCAAAGTGACCAAACATGGTCATCGACAACTCGTCCCGTGTGTGTTGGACTTTCGTCTCCCAACGCGGCACTCTAGAATTCCGTACACGTACTAGTTCGGTAGTTAAAGATACGCATTCGTCAACTACTTGAAGAGCCGTAGAAATGTAAATAAGGCTGTTATGACAATTAACGCTTCGCAAACGATCGGATATGACCTTTACGGAACGATCTTTCGACTATTTTTAGAAACGGTCCGCGCATAACTCGTCCCGTAAATCGTTTCTTAGGTTAGGTGCGCACACCTTCTCGCCGGGCTGTACGTGAGGATGCGTTTTTTTACCCGTCGTAATTGTTGTTATCGTTTGGATTGTTGCGCCGCTTATGGGCATTGATATTTGTTTTTACGCGTACCGGTTCTCAATGCGGCCCGATATGGCAACGCAGGAAAGTGGCTGCCTGAGATCGGAAGTGATCACGAATCATGAAATTGAGATGTCGATTTTTTCGTGCTTGGAACAGAACCCAGTGACTTGAGGTTTCCAGTTTCAATTTTCTGAGGCGAAGATTCATTTCATTCATTTAGGTCCTACTAATTCGTGGAAAGTAATTAATCATCTATAGATATCCAAATTTTGAACTTGAAATATGAAATAACGCAAATATATAAAAGTCTCTTTTATCAATATCAATCTTTAGCAATATGTCGATAAGGAGAATAACTGCTTTATACACTCCGTTTGTATGTCCACAAGATTTAGACGGCCCTTTGTAGGGGCAGATTATTTTTTAAGAACACTAAAAGAACATAAAATATTAAATGAATTCAATGGTATCATTATTCGATCATCTGGAAGTATTAGAAAATCGTGAAAGTTAATTACATGTACCTATAGATATTCCTTTTTCAATCAACTCCTTATAAATTTTTATACATCATAATAATTATTATTATAAATTCCTTATAAATATTGGTGAATTTTCACTAAATTTGTTCGAAAAAATACGAGTTCATTGCTGGAATTAATAGAAATTTTAATCATTCAATAATTCCAATATATTTAGTAAAATCTAATATGTTAAAGTAGTTTCTATGAAAAATAATTTAAAAATGAAACAACTTCAAATTGAAAGATAGTTGCTGACTCTAGTCAAACAGTTCATACAATGATAATTTGCACAAAAACACTAGATACGTACTTTTCAGAATCAATTACTTTGATTGAATGGTCAATTATCTATTTCGAATATTAATAAAGAAAATATTTTCTGTAATGAAACTTGTAGTTTGGTTTGAGGAATTCCAATAAACCTTGGCAATATGGCATACGACGGAATCGATGTTACGCATAATGCGTAATAACAGTACACAAACTGAAATAACAGTAATTTTTGACTTATTTCCATAATAAAGTATTTAATGATCGTTAAATAATATATCTCTATTCTATTTGATGTTTTTAGCATGTCATTATACGTCATTATGTTCAAGTCGCATTTAAAATTAGAGAATACTGAAATGAACGTTCATAAGCTAACATTCAAAATAAATTAATTTCTGATGAAGTTTATTGAAAGTAAAATAAAAATCAAATTTCTTCACTCATTTCACATATAAAAAGCATTTCAAAACTTCCTTTTAATATTTCGGACGAAATCATATTCCAAAAATAGTTAACATATTTTTTGTACGGAATATCCGTTTGTGTTCCAAATTTACTCGAAAATATTCTGACCATTTTAAACAATTATTTAAAGTACAAGGATGTCAAAATAAAACAGTTGATGAGTGAATAACGTAGACAACGTTTATACAACAATATTTGGCATACACAAAATAATGAAGAATTCGAATCTCCATCAAATGAAGTAATATCAAATCTGTACGCAGAAAGTGGGCATGATGTACGAGGGAAACCCAGAAAGTAGTGACCTAATTCTGTTGAAAAATGGCAACTTTTGTTTGGAAAAAATGAGCCGATAGTAATTCCTTCGTTAATTTGATATGTGAAGAAAAATTTCAAAAATTCGAAGTAAATTACAAAATAATGGTAAAGTACATGCGATACCTAATCAGAAAATGCTGAACAAAGCGTTTAATTTGTTTTTCAAAACAATGAAAGGAAAATACCAATCCCATCGAGACCACAAATGAGAAAAATTCACTTTTTTACACAAGTATTGGAGAAGCTTTCATTGAAAATTGGCAATTTTAATTTAATTGGTAATTTTTGGGTGTTCAAGTATCACGTAAGAACTTTAAGGAGAAGGGGGTCCTTGCTCTGCTTATTTTATATGACATCATGTCATAATTTCTTATTTCTTTAATACTGCTATATTAATTGCTATATTAATATTATAATTGCTGCTCATAAATTAATAAAAAAAACAGAATGCACTAGAAGAAAAATGCATACTTATACAAATGTTTACGTAAGCATTGGAGGGAGGGTAAGAGCTTTGCTTACTTTTGCTGAAAAGAGGAGGGGAGTTTTATAATAAATCTGGTTATGTAATACTCAAACACTCACAGAGGTTAGTGAGACAAACGAACAGTACGGAGCAAATTGCAGTGTTAATATCGGCAATATCTAAAAGAAGTCGCATTTCCAATTTTTAAAAAACGCATTGATTTTAAATACAGAATAGACGGCATATGGCGATTATTTATTCTCTTTATCTTAAAGTCCGCTAGTGTATTTAACCTTGAATAAAAATATATATTTTTTTCCTATTACGAAAATAGTAGAAAATTGTGTTTGTTTATATACTTGACAATTGATTTCTTCATTGAGCACAACATAGGCAAGTACCCGTTTCTTTCGTCGATTGAAAGGTCTTCTTCGACTGTCCTTAAATACGAATACCTAAAAGTCGCAAATATAAAAATCGCTTTAGCACAAATGATGAACAAATCTGTAACACATGGGTTGCTTGATAAAGAAAGTTTTTCTATAAGTATAGTCAGGAATGGCAACACCGAAGCATGAAATTCCTTGGACTGTATCGTCTAAGCAACAGTTGGAACCATCAGAAGTGGCCGATGACAATGGATAGTATTTGTCAATTCTAACGTTCTCGCTTATGTCCACATTTACATACAAAAGGCAGGAGGCGATGATCTGAGACCGATAACGTGGCGTGAAAGAAACTCGCAGAGCCGGAACATTTTCTGATTTTTACACGATCATGACCTTACCATCTGCGTGCCAAACGGACTTCATCTTGCCGCTTACATTTTGAGTAAAGGTAAAGAGAAATTCAAACTTTAGTCGTCTAATTAATTATTTTTTTTAACATATTAGCTCATACGATTGGTAATTGACAATTCAAAAAGTAAGAAACCTGATTTCGATCACTAAAATAAAAGTTTTTTCCTTACTATTTTTTCGTAACTTTGTAGTCCTTCAAAAGGTTGGTGCTACATACACGTTTTTATATAGGTAATTATGTAATGATTTTGTGATTTTTTGTTGCTTCACAGAAATCAAACATTATTTTAGATTTGAATTGATATATTGTTGTATATATTGATATAGTTTATTCATTTACGCTAATGTCAATGAAAATTAAATGGTTAATTTAATTCAACATTTGGAATAAGCAAGTCAGATGTAAATAAAAAAATATATTTCTATTCGTATTGCAAATCGAAAGGAAATAGAAAATACGTTTAATGAGAAATTTGATTAGAAGGATAAAAAAGACACAGAATAATAGATATTCACGGTATCTATTTCTGTAGGGATATATTTTTATTTTCAGAAGATATATTAAAGAGAAACTGTTGAAGATATTAAGTATAAAATAATATTAGGAACACGAAGAAAAAGAGTAGCTTTCGAGTATTTTCAAAAATTGCCTGAATTTCTGGACTATTCTTTGTAATTTTTATGTTTATTAATTTCGTCACAAAACTTAAGCTGAACGATTAATTTGTTTTTGTCACTATCCCAGTCAACCCATGAAAATTATTAATTTCTAAGTTTCGAAAACGTCACAATTCGTAGCTAGAACGTACACAAAAAAATAATTTATGAAACTTACAGTCTATTATTGCTAAGAATATTATATATTAGTAAACTTCTAGTTGAAAATATGTAAGACAAGAAAACTCTCAAATGAATGAATTTACTAAGAACCCGATATATTTATTTGAAATTCTTTCCTGGAAGAAATAGAAACGAATAAAGTGTCATAACAATCAGTTGACTTATTCATTATAAATCTAATCCCTCGCACTTCCTGAATATACCTAAACAATTCAAAATTTCAACAAATCAAACGTTTGTATTACCTACGTAAAGAAATTGATCTTTTATATAATTCACAAGTAAACTTATCATTTTTCTTGGAAGTTATTTCAGTTGTTATTGAAATGTTTCTTATCTCTGACTTGAATAAATACGTAGGTGTCCTTAGCCACGACAAAATGAGAACCTATCAACGGATTTGAGGAATCAGGATGTCTCATGCAATTTCGTTCAAATACGGGGGCTTTATTATAAGTAGATCTACTTATCCGAATTCAACGAATAACACCTTTATGAATGAAAATCAGAAATTTTGTAAACTTGTTGGGTAAGGATTAATTTATTATTACTTTCAATAATTTATGAATGCCATGCAGTAAAAAAAAATTCACTTAATTGAAAAACAGAATTCTAAATGTGAAGCTCATACAGGATTGCACTCTTCATTTCTAAAAAAACGACTCTTCTTTCTTGAAAGCTTTGACAGGGTAGTTATTCGAAAAAAAATTTTTTTTTAAGTTTCTTCAAACCTAAGAACCTACATTACAAGTTTATTTACGCACAATCGAATCGAGGCGTTCTTGGAAATAATTTCAAGATTATATGAAGCATTATTTTCGAGAAATCGAACTTTGAAAATTCCACATAGCAATAACAGGCTTTTTTAGAATCAAGAAGACTAATAATCATTTGATCATATAGATGTCTACATTTCAATGAATCAACTTCGAAAAAATTGAAAAAATTAAATTGCTTCAATTGTAAAAATGTACAACTTTTAGATTCCTCAAATTTTTGTATAGCTGCATATTTCTGTAAGCATTTCTACCCCCTGTCAGCAGAGCTTTCGCCAAATCTCTTTATCCAGACGGCAATTGAAACGATCAGTAAGTGGACTAAGACATGGAGAATTAAACTGAATGAAAATAAATCGGTACATGTTAACTTTACAAATAAAAAATGTAATCACATACCAATACATATCTAGAAAAACTAGTACCATACTCGAACACAGCAAAATATCTGGGGATAACACTAGACACAAAGCTCCGATGGAAGGCTCACGTTAAGACAAAAAGAACAGAACTATAAAATACAGGAAAATGTATTGGCTAATAGGACGTAAGTCCAAATTTATCAGTTCAGAACAAGCTTCTACTATATAAACAAATTCTTAGACCTGTGTGGTCCTACGGAATACAACTATGGGGTTGTACCAAACAAATAAATCGCAATATTATCCAACGATTTCAAAACAAAGTATTGAGAAATATTACATACGCCTTGGTATGTACGTAATAGTAACTTACATAGAGACCTAAAGGTGAAAACTATTGAGCAAAATATTACCCAATATGCCAATAAACATGAAGAAAGACTTAATCAACATGTTAAAATAGAAGCTATTCATTTGATAGACAACACTAACATTAAAAGAAGACTTAAAAGAACAAAACCGTTTGAGTTAGTGAAGTGAAAGTGATTGTGAAAAACAGTGGTCGTTCTAACGGGTGCTTTTTTTAGAGGTATAGAACTTTAAGTTGGCATTACTGTTGAAGATGAAGACCGATTTAACAGCTGAGAAGTGATTTATTCTCAGTTTGGTTTGGCAATTCATCATGAATAGACTCACGCCTGAACAACGCTTGCAAATAGTGCAATTTTATTTCGAAAATAATGGTCCTGTGCGGAATACGTATCGCGCACTACGTCCATTTTGATGAAGCGCACTTTTGGTTGAATGGCAATGTCAACACACAAAACTGCCGCATTTGGAGTGATGATAATCCTCAAGTGTATGTCAAAACACCGTTACATCCAGAAAACCTTGGTGTTTGGTGCGCTTTATGGGCTGGTGGAATCATTGCTCCGTTCTTCTTCAAAAACGATGATAGCCAGAACGTTACAGTCAATGGTGATCGGTATAGAGCCATGATTACTAACTTTTTCATTCCTGAATTGAACAGTCATGATGTCCAGGACCTGTGGTTTCAACAAGACGGCGCAACATGTCACACAGCTCGTGCCACAATCGATTTATTGAAAGACACGTTTGGTGACTGCCTAATTTCACGTTTTGGACCTGTGAATTGGCCTCCAAGATCTTGTGATTTAACACCGCTAGACTACTTTCTATGGGGCTATGTTAAGTCATTGGTCTATACGGATAAGTCACAAACGCTTGACCATTTGGAAGACAATATTCGCCGTGTTATTGCCGATATACGGCCACAAATGTTGGAAAAAGTCATCGAAAATTGAACGTCCAGATTGTACTACATCAGAGCCAGCCGTGGCGGTCATATGCCAGAAATCATATTTAAAATGTAATGCCACGAGATTATCTTTCGAATAAAAAAAATTCTTGTCAATCGAATGATCCATCTTTGTTTTATTGCAATTTAAAGTTCTATACCTCCAAAAAAAACACCCTTTACATGTTAAGTTTCGGTGTAACTCTAATATAGGACTAGAATATAAGGAACGCTGATAGTATAACTTAGTTTAAGCTAGATAGTAGTCAATTAGTTTAAAATAAAATTGCTTATTGGTCCACTGTGAGCAGACTGTAATATTAAAAATGTTTAGATTGAGTATTTAATAATAAAAAAAATCTCTTTATGGTGCTTACGTTACACTTGAATGCCTCCTACTTATATAACACTCAAGTATGAATCTATTCTATCAAAACCTGTGTTTCGTCTGAATGTTAGATCTATAGTTGAAGACCGATTTAGAACGCGTTGGGAATCGAACCAGTACCAGTAAACCGAAGGCTTTACAGGATCACTATACTGTTCGACTATCATATAGTTATATAACACTAAAATTATATTGAACACTAACTCAAGTTTAAGCATATAACTTGTCAGATAACCCTCGTACAATTATAAATTCCTTTACCGCGACGAAATTTAATACGATGAAACAAACTGCACAGAGTTCTAAAGTGGAATAAATCAAATGTTATCAATATGCACGTCCATTTAGATAGGAATGTTTAGAAACGAAGATAAGGAAATTGCCATTAAAACAGCAATATAATTGGAAACGAACCTATTTTTAGATTGTTTAATTTTCCTCTTTCTGGTTACTCAGAATATGCGGTATGGAATATTTCTGAATTCATTGCCGTTCCATGGCTAGAATAGACGAAAGTAATATTTGAAATATTCATAAGAAAACTTTGTGAGAACTTAAAGAAGCTCAAAAATAATAATTTGAAATTTAAATTTTAACCAGTTTTGAGTAGAAGTATTTAAGTATTAAATTTTGTCTACAATTACTTATAGCTGTTCATATGCTATAGATATCTCGAATAAAATGTGGGCACTGGAAGTATAAAACTGAAAAGATTCATAGAAAATTTTCGAATGTTCATCATTTCCTTCAAACAATATTTGAAAACTTTGCCCCTGTAGGATTCCTCAGACATTTTATAAAACTTTTTTATATATAATGGTGGTAAATAAAGGCAATTATATTATTTACTATCTTTTATCCTAGTTTTTATCTAGAGGCCTTTCATTTATTACGTAAGGCGATTTAGGGGGTCAGCCATGTCTTATCTTTTCTTACAAGGGGGTGGGTGGGAGTCTTAGTGTTGCCCAAAGCAAGACCAAGACGAGACTTGCAAAGTCTTGTAGTCTTGCAAGTACCTGATAGATTGTACTTTTTATTCAAGATTTCAATTTAGATTTTCGGTCAGTGTAACAGGGCCGAAATTTATAGCTTATGTAGACATAAATGATGATGAAAATAATAAAAATCGGAACAAAATTTTGATTTATAATAAAGAAAATGGATAAAAATGTCTATATTGAAAGCACAAATTCGAACGAATATGATTTTACAGTGCGAAAACTATCCGATGATACTCCTAATAAATTTTTCTGTTTATACATTGAAATTAACAACAATGATTTGATAACAATAAATTCAAAATATAATTATAAAGAATTCAAAAATATCCAAAATAAAATATCACAATGTGAAACTGATAAACACAATAAAAAAATCACAATACGTGCAGAGTATGGAATAATGAAAACCTTTTAGTACAACAGTCATATACACCAGAAAAATTTTCAAAAACCTCTACACTTAGCTTTGAATTAGTCAGCACAACCTTTCGTTATCAATAATACTTCGATTGTAAGATGAACTGAATAATTGTGAAAGAGATATATCTGAATAATATGTGAAAGAATGATAAAAATAATTCGTTTATTTCCTTTTACGCCAGAATTCATTACAAGAGCTTCCTTAAATAAACACGAAGAAAAATTTTAAGTCTTATTTCTCATATTTCTAATACAAAGATTATCACTTACTTGAGTTCAAATGTACGAAATTTCATTTTTTCTGATTCCCGCCAATTGTTATTTAAATCAACAGATGTAATAAACTAGTCGACGTTGCGTAGGACAAGGATTTGCCGCGAGACGAAATATGATGAAGTATGTAGAGAATTAATTCTTGAGAAAAAGCGCTAAATCGGTGTTGTCATATTTAAGGAAGAAATAATAACTATATGAAATAGAATAATAGAACTGAAAGTAAAATATTAGCTATTACAAAGTCACACGTAGGTAGTCAACAGAAGTTAATGAACTGTAGTCATGTAGACATTAAAATATAATATATTACAAAGTCATATGAAAAGGCTCAAATGTCAGTCTTATTGAACTTCAAGACTGCAAGGGTCTTGCAGCTCAGTCTTGTTCTTGCGTAAGTCTTGCAAGGTGAGTCTTGGTCTTGGTTTTGCATTCAAAAAGGCGGTGTTGGTCTTGGTCTCGCAAAATGCAAGACCAAGACCAAGACTACAAGACTGCGAGACTTTTTGGGCAACACTTGATAGTTCTTACGTAAGATCATAAATGCGTAATGTTAAAATTAAAGTTTTGAAAAGTGAGGACAACCGCGCGAATGCCGAGATCCGCAAGGGTTTTTTCCTCCACAACATCCTTTAAGAAGTGAACCTCTGCTCATATTTTCCTCCCCAGAGAATGTTAAAGCATCCGATCACTTTGCATCTTTGTTTGTGCGACAATCTTTCAACATGGGAGTTGAGGCCCCATTAAAGACTTTCTCTTACGATTTTTACTGTCCATCAATACAAGAAGCGCTCATAGAAATAATTTGTTTAGTGTGCTCCAAATACTTTGCATGTAAAAAGGCAGCGCAATTTCCCAAAAAACTTCATGGTCGTATTTCAAATATTGAAAAAAAAAAGCTTTAGACATATATTCAATGCGGCAAAGAAGTTCTGTGCCACATTGGGGCTGATGTGGAATGGATGGACGTCGACGACGTGTACCTATCTCCCACCAGAAGCAGCACGTATTATTAGAGATGTTGCAGTGGTAGATCCACTTTACGAGTGGGTTTTGAGCCCCTGGACTGAAAATCTTATGTAGATGTATAAAACTAAAGATTTATTACTATCAAAAAATAAAAATTATTAGCATCTTTGTAAGTACAAATAAAAATTTCTAAAAATTGTTATTTAGAAAGATTGTTTTTTTCCTTTAGATTCTTACGTAATAAATATTTAATAGTTTGAAGGGGGTCGGCCTATTGTTATTTTTTCCTATAATAGGGAGAGAGGGGTCAAAAACTAGCAAAAATACGCAAGTCATACGTAATAAATGAATGGCCTCTTATAGTGGTTTCTACAGAAAGCGAGACCCAAGCAATATTAAATTTCCAATAGAGAAAATACATACTTTCCAGTGGTGAAGTAGAGCCAAAATTTCAAGTTGGACTTAGTATATATAGAATAATTCTGGAAAACCGCATTCAATTCCATGCAGTGAATTTTGGTGAAACGTATACAAACATTTAGATAGCCGAACAAAAATTCTAAAAATTGTTGTTGTGTCTCATGCTGTTCTAATATACCTACATACACTATTATTATCATTATTATTAGTTTTTGTTCATTTTCATTTCACTCAACATCGAGATTTAAACATTACAATTAGTTTTTAATTATTGTATTAACTTAGAGATATACAAAATGTCTGCAATATAATCAAGTGTTTAAAGATAATTACTCACCCTACTCCATTTGAAGGTATAAGCAACATCGATCAGGGTGAAATAGTTTGGTAGAACTTCTCCTTTGTATATAATGTCCACCTGAAAATATGAATAATGTATGAGAGATTTTTCGTTAGTTGTTTTCTGGTTTGCTCTTATATTTAAATATTTCATGGCTCTATTGATTATACTGTTGAATTATGGATCAACTATTGCTTTATTCTTCTACGAACGTGAAATGGAAGTCATTTTCTCGATAAAGTAATATTCACAAAATTATTTTCCACCAAAAACAAACGTATTAGATAGAATGAATAATGAATTGAAAGAGTCGAAATTTTTGATGAGAAACCAAATGAAATGTTTACTTTTGAAATCACTTATCAAAATTTCATTAAGATGCAATTGCAAATTACATTGAAATAACCCCAAATTACATCTTGTAAAATCAGAATTAGTTCTATATATAATATGCCATAATAAGTACCCCTTTTCTAAGTATATCATTAAGGAAATACACAAATAACTGCCCTTACATTTCAGAAATAGGAAACATGAAAAAAAAAACGGAAAAACATCGTATTTTGATTTAAAATGATCTAATACGTTTTGTTTCTGACCACTGAAATTAATATCAATCATTGAAAATATTTTTTTCGAGTTTTTGATGAGATACAGAATTTTTTCTCAACAGAAGAGTTGAGAAAAATCCTTACAATCCTTACAAAAACTACGGAAGTTTAAAAATTTGAGAAGAACAAAAGATTGTTTTTGGAAGTTTCATATTGATGAAGAAATTGAAGAACCATGATTTCAAGAAAATATATTGACCACTTCAAGAATATCTATAATTTTTTTCGGATTAACGGCGCAACGAAATAATTCAAAGAGTAAAATCATTTTTTCCTTTGAATTCACTGTTTTGGGTTGTCAATTTCGATTTTACACTATTTCAGATTTGATGTTTTATACTTTCTTAAACGTGTGTTGATACATATTCCAGGAATCAACGAAAGAATAATTTCGCATTTATGGGTTTATATTAATTCATTATTTGAGTTCTAAAAAAGAATCAGTAGGAAAGATTTTATTCTGGTTTGTTATTTCTCCTACGATAAATTCTCTTTATTTGTTCCAAGTCTGAATTCGACAATGATTAAATTCATCAATTCGGAGAGTTCCTACAGAGACCGCTTGTCGTGTGCATAAAGGTTTGTTTATTTTTGCGTTCACAATTTTGTACAATTTCAGCTTAGTTGTTCCGTTCTGATAAGGGCCAACAAGTTCGAAACACGTGTCTACGGCTGCTTCAATGCTATACCGATAACTCCTTCTATTGTGCACCCCTAAAGCATAACGCATACATTTCTACTTGTGCAAATTATATTATATATCTTACGTACCCTACCAAATTAAATATATTGGGAATATAATACTTATATCGTTATTTATAGCTCTATTATCGAGTTTATAAATGTGTTGAGGTTGGAAACTTCCTCAACTTTCTTCGTTCAATACAGAAGGCGAGGTTCGTGTAATTTCAAATTGTTGGAGCATTTCAAACCTTTATTCATCCATCTATCGAGGACAATGCTTTGGAAATTGATGGAGTTTACATTTAAAATGAAATGCATCTGAGAAAAGAATGGAACAGTAAATTGCTGACTTTTCATTAAAAACAGCGATATATTCATTATATTCTAATTTTGATCTGGGAATGAAGAAATTTACTTGTTTCAGAAGTGCCAACATAATAAAACTACATTACTATGAACTACTGAATTTTGAGCATAGATTATAATCATAGTTCTCAAAATGTTTATCATCAGTCATTAGCGTATTTTCATTAATTATTAATGTTTTTCTTTGGAATTTATTTTCTTTTGAAAATCGATTTTTAAGAAAGTATAGTCAAATTTACTGCTATAGAATGACTTCGAACTAACTATACCAAATCGTTCATATTTTCTCAGTAACTAATTCTTTAGAATTTAATTGAACAAGCAAGCAGTGAAAGAAAACGACCGAATTCTGTTTTTTAAAGTTTCCTTCACATTCCAACTTTCTCTAATAATACTTAATGGACGACACATCTTCAATAATTTTTGGTGGTAGGTATAAGTGGGCAGCAGAAAAAAATGTAATATTTTGTATTATCAATGAGAGTGTACTTTAGCGTAAAACTTTTCAATTAGTTTAATCATTATGTTATTAGCAATGAGGAAATTGATGAAAAATTTAATAAAAACTCTACATACCCTGTGATCTACGGTGAGTCCAAACTTCATCCTCAAGAATTTCTGCAATAATTGCATAGAAACTGCAGCAGGACATTTCAGATACCTTTTACCGACGTCGTTTTTATTCTCTTTGTGTTGTTCATCACTATTAACTTTATCACTTGAACGTTCACTGTTTTTTTCAATTTCACTGTCATTTTCAGCATTAACTTTTGATTCTACACTTATATCACAACCGTTCGTCTTAACTTGGTCCGTTTCACTGTTAATAACAACTTCGGAATCTTGATTGTCTCTCCGGTTGACAGGTTCAACACTATCTTTATTGTCTTCTAACGAACTCGTGTCCAGATGAGCCTGATAGTATTCCAACGATAGAGATATCATGTCCTCCGGGCTGAAGAATTCCGTTTTGTCTCCAACATTCGACGTAACCTGAAAGAATTTAAAGCAAACGTATTCAACGTCCGGATATTTCATTGCTAGAAGCTTGTTGATAAGTTGAATTCGGTCTTTACTGGGCAGCATACAATGCTTTTATGATTTGGGCACTGGGAGTGATTCATGGAACAGGCTGGTGTCACAGCTTTGCCTGACTCCCTCCACAGAACCCACTTAAACACTCATATACCTACTTTCCACAACAGTTGTCACCAATATTATTTCATTTATTTTTTGATATTTCGTCTTCGAAATTATTTCAATGGACTACGTGTTTCATTACTATTTGAAAATACTTCAATTATGACATTCTGAGATGTATATATGAATATTTCACACGAATAAATAATGATAATTCGAAAATGAATAGAAATAGATAAAAATAAACTGAATGGAACATTTAGTTTATTTTTTATACGGATTGAAGCTTGATTTATGTGAAATATGCATTAAAATGAGCATAACATTGATGTAATTTAGGGATGATAAAATGGAAAAGGCACTACATTATTTTCGCAGAACAAAAGATTTAAAAAATTATGATGAAAATTCAATTACGCCAGTGGTTAAAATTTGGAAATGACTAACCAATTAGAGAGTGTTTAAATATTACGTAACGCAATATTTTCTCCCACCCATATATGTAAAGCAATGTAACATAACCCCCCCCTTACAATAACATTTACATTACCTAATTATCAAGTGACCATTTTTGAGTGTTGCGAAAGTAAATAGCGAAAGACCCTCTCTCTCTTAATATATGAAGATTTGAAATATATATATATATATATATATATATATATATATATATATATATATATATATATATATATATATATATATAAATGTAATTATATGGGTTATAGGCAAATGAAAGGCCACTATGAATAGGTTTTATTCAATTTGGATGCCTGGTCTATATTTGTGACTACAGTATTCTATTCTCTCACCTCTGTGTTCGTTTTTCGGTGTCAATGTTCTCTGTGCTTCTTGTCAATTCATTCGATTGTTAATTTTGGTTATCATACGGAAACATTTTTATATCTACAATTTCAATTTCTACTGATTATTGTTTTAATTGTTTTAAATTCTGCTTATTTTACTATTTATTATTATTATTATTTTTTAAATAACATATTCCTGTTGGATGGTTGTTGGCCATACCTTTTATTCTTAGTTTGCCGTAAGTTGTCAAACATAATTTTTACAAGTATAATTGTATGTAAATGTTTTTCAGAGTCCTGATGAAGATTGTAATCACAATCGAAATATAGACCAGGCATCCAAATTGAATAAAACCTATTCATAGTGGCCTTTCATTTGCCTATAACCCATATAATTACATTTAAATTACCAGGCAATACTCCTTCTGATTAATGTTATATATATATATATATATATATATATATATATATATATATGTTACGGCAAATTCCATTGAAATTATAATCGTATTTCAGTAAAGACAGATACCTGATACTTTGCAGAAATACGGATTTGGTTTTACCCGTAATACCCCAAATGTAGTAGTAATAAAATATATATAATAAAATATCCTAAAGTATCAGGATACCAAGAATTAGTCTGGTCATGCTCTGCTGTACAGAGTGGGGTTAGTATCCCCTCAATGACATGACCAGGGTGATTCCTATATAAAGAAAAAATATTATTGCAAAATGGTTCGATTTTAAACAAGTTTGATATTAGTTGCATGTATTTGTAGAGCTCCGTCAGAGAACGTTATTAAAATAAATTTATAAGGGACACATAGTTCTTTCAATACGACGAAAAGTCAAAATACTAATACAAATTAATAAATATACAGTCCACTATATAAATAGAACATCTTGGTCCATCGAGACTAAGATTGTACTTAACAATATATATATATATATATATATATATATATATATATATATATATATATATATATATATATATATATAAAGCACATGTATATAATTATTATGTGCCTGTGTATGCCACTGATCTCCTCCTAAACAGCTAAACCGATTTTGTTGAAATATTTTTCGTATATCAAGTGGATTTGACGATGGTTTCGACTTTCGATTCGCATTAAAAATCACGCTTAGCCAAATGAAAGCCAAATTGAAAACAAGTCATGAAAACATCACAAACGTTAGGTAAATCAAAACCAGTCTCAAAATTCGTGGAACAATCATCATTTCGGCGTCAACAATTGCAGATTAAAAACAGGTAGAAAAATGGTAAAATTGGTAACGTTAACACCATAATAAAGATGGATTTTCAGAATCAAGTATAATATTTTTAACTAATAGTTCTTGATTTAAGAAAAAAGTCCAAAATTTTAAAACGTTTGGATGCTTCACTTTTTTTTCACTTCAGCATCCAAATAAAATTGTAATTAAGTACCCATTTGAGATCACATCTAGGTACGCCACTGGTTTATCGTATATGATAAAAAAAATAGCTTGAAACTTTAGAACTTAATATATACTTGGTTTTTGATTATTATTAGGGCATAATTCGATTATGAAATATTGATACTAAACAGGAAAAAAACCATGTTTTTACCACTATATTGACTATAAGTATGTACTTGTACCTATTGAAACTGCAGTTTCGTAGTAATAGGCACTATTACTACGAAATTTCGAGAGTTGTGCTTCAAAATGTAGTGATACTACGAAACTGCAGTCGCAATATAGTAAATATAGTGATAAGGAATCCAATATTTATTGACTATTGACTTCGAAATATGAATTTTCAACAAAAATTGAAAAGATCATTGAATTTCGAAAATATTTATGTCTTATACATGTACCTATAAATAAAGGAAGTAATTTAATGAAACAATTGTTAAACTGATTTACACATATATTAAAAATAATACTGCATGACGTACGTTTCGATGAGATTCACCTTTTTCAAATGACTCCCGTAGTCTGCACGTAGCATTTGAAAAAGGTGAATCTCATCGAAACGTACGTCATGCAGTATTATTTTTAATATATGTGTAAATCAGTTTAACAATTGTTTTATTATGTTTATCGATTTACATCAAGTATCGGCCTCATCAATTATTAGAAGGAAGTAATTCACAAGAAGAATTGAGTTGGTTTTTCGAGCCAGGTAGAAAAAATATTAAAATTTTCCGATATGACACTTGAAAATTCTAAGAAACATATTACTATTAATTATCTAATTAAACTATTGATTATTGAGTTTCGAAATATGAAGTTTCAACACAAATTACCTCGATAAAATTCCTACCTGAGATAAGGGTGTCTTTTTCGATGATTTCAAAATAATTTGTGCCGAATAGTTGGAACTTAATTGTCGGTTTAAAAGCAGAAAGTTTAGGTAATGTTAACCTTACCTAATTAGTTTTAATAAACACAAGAGGGACAAGACAGTGACGAGTCATACATAGGTTGATCCTTTCCAAAGTCTACGCCACTGGCGGAATTGATTTTCGGTTTTTCATTATATTCACGATAAAAATATTATTATAGATATATCACGGTTGACATGAGCTGTTTAATTATCCCGATTTTAATGTAGGTATAATCATTGTGTTGGTGTTTAAACCTTGACCGTAACGTGAAAAGTATATCACCATAAGATTGTATGTACTTACCCACGCTTCTTGATCTTTTAAATTATCCCTTTCTTTATCTATCACACTGTCATCGCTACACGAACTGCTAGCTCGGACTCCAGTGCTTCTGTAAAAGTCCTCTCTAGTCTGCATTTCTTCGAATATAAACTGGGTACAAGTTTGTACACCAATGACTGTATCTGGGGGTCCGACCTGAAGAAAATTTAGAAAATTAGAATATAGGTGCCTCACAAATAAATTGAAGGTACTACTAAATAAAATAATTGAGTTTTTACCTGAAACATATTTGGTTTTTCTTTTTGTACAGTATGTTGCAATTAGGACAAGCAGTTCTGCAGTATTCGAAGTATTTAATGATACATCCCCGGCAAACTAAAAAGGAAAAAATCACATTAGATAAAATACCTAGATACAAAAAATAAAATTATTATGATCATTTTTGATGTATATGAATTCATTTAAATCCTGTATTCTTTCACAGAAACTTCAAATATCTCCGGAATTCCATGTGTATATATAATAAATTGAACATTTATTTGCTGTGAACATAACTTGGTTGAGAATTTTTTGACAATCTATAAGTATTTTCGTATGGAAAAACATTTTCTGGATTGTAGTAGAGATTAAACAAAAATTGATAAAATTACAATTGTACCTATTTAGAAATTGAAATTCAGTAGGTATTAACGTTTTCCAATTGAAATTTAAAATGAAGTCAATTTATTTCAAAATTCTTCATATCGAAAACTCCCAAGTTATGTGTGATTGAGAAATTTCTCGTGTAGTTTCCTTCCAAAAAACATGTTGGATTTCTACATATATAGATAAGGAAGCACAACAGAAATTTTTCAATTGTCATTTTATGCTATTTCATCACTAATTCAACAATACGCAAAATTCATAAATTATTCGAAGACATATGAATATTTCTAATAAATATTTACTATGATATAATAATTTAATACAATAATACATTCTATTTAATACCGTAATCACGTCTCCTGTTTATTAAACATAAATGATAAATTTTACCATGGAAAATATGACGCTCTTATTACAAGTAGGTAATCAACGTAAGATAATGTTGACATTAAAATAAAGATGACATTTAGATAAAGTCTCTAAAAACAAGATAATTCAAATAGAGATAAACCTAATTATTCAAAATTCATTGAGAAATAATACAAGATATACCTACAAGAATATATAAATATATTATTATATTTTTAATGTTTTTAGCAATAACAGGCTTATTTTAATGTGAAAAACTTTATTTTCGTTGACGTTTCATTGTAAGTATATCACAACTTTGTCAAAACTAATGAACAATTGAATTTTATGAATTACTATAGATATCAAAATGTCAAACTAATTTTTTTAAAAAATCAATTTAGTTGTTTTGTATTTTCACTTATTGATTTTTAGTATCAGAGAAATATTTAATAATAATAACAATAGAATTAAATTTATATTTTATAATAATATAAATTTTGAAAAAATATATATTATTCTATATACCTTCCTTTTTAAATTATTGATTTATAATATTTAATCCATTCATTTATGATTCAAAAAATTAATGTGGGTATATATGTTTGATTAACAGTCATTTGAAAAGTGTACTACTTCATATAGAGATTTTCAATCACTAGGTTCACCTTTATATTGTATAAATTACTGGAATCTCCTATTTAACATTTTGTTTCAACATTGTTTCAAAGGTAGGAATATTGTCTAAAATTACATAATGTGCAAAAATTATGTCTAAAATACTTACAGACATGCAAACAATCTGATAAAACCGTGGCATCTACAAGGTATCCTTCACATAATGTGCAAGTTAGCATTGGATTTAAATCCTTCACCGGAATTTTCCGTTTGGCGGCCATCTTTTCCAACTTGTAGGACATAATTGAACCTTGAAACAAAAAAAGAAATTTATTCATTTTGAATGAGCAGCGTCAAATGATGAACAACAAAAAAATTAATATTTGTTAAACAGACAAAATCCACAGTCACTAAGTAACTAATAATCCAAATCAGAACAAAACAAACAAATATTTTCCACAATTTATAGACATCAGAAAACGACATTTGGTCAATAAAATAACAGAGTTTAAGCTTACAACTATATAGATAAAATAATTGAATGACTTTTTCACAGCCGTCGTATAATGTTTGTATTTTAAATGGATGTAAATCCATTTGAAAAATAAAATGGTAAAAATCACTGTTTAATAGATTTACACACTTTCAATTCAACTAGATTTTCAGAATCGTATAATAGAATTCAACAATTTTGATAAACGTTTCACCATTACGAAGGACCTTTCCAGACTGACAAAGATCATTGAATTTCGAAAATATTTATGTCTTATCAGGTATAAATAAAAGGCTGAAATTCACAAGAAGGGGTGGTTTTTCGAGCCAGGTAGAAAAAATATTAGAATTTTTCGATTTGACACCTGAAAATTCTAAGAAACATATTACGATTTGAGATTATCCATAATATATGTGCAAGTATAACTCAAGTTAATCTATTACGACCAATTTATTCTTGAATGTATCTATCCGTTGAAAATTATTGAAAATATTTGAAGTGAAACCTCATCTCAGATATAATTATCAAAATCGGTGCACGGATTAATAATAATCGGATTATTTTTGATCAGGATATATGAACAAATGCATTGTAATAAGGAAAATAAATATTCAAATAAAAACTAGAGAAATATTACTAATGAAAAGAAAAATGAATACAACACTCACAATAATATTACTATTGTCCGAAAAATTCTTAGGTATGTTCGATGTGGGAAATATAAGGAATTAGAAGGTACAATACCTATTCACTTAATTACAAGTACATATAAAACAGGTTGAAATTCTGAAGAAATGGGTTGTTTTTCGACACAGGAAGAAAAAATATTAGAATTTTCCTATATGACAGTTGAAAATTCTAAGAAACATATTACGATTTGATATTATCTATAATATATATGTGCAAGTATAACTCAAGTTAATCTATTACGACCAGTTTATTCTTGAATATATCCGTTGATAATTATTGAAAATATTTGAAACGAAACCTCATCTCAGGTATAATTATCAAAAAAGGGTGTGCATGGATTGATAATCGGATTATTCATGATAAGGATATATGTATGAACAAATGCATTGTAATACAGAAAATATACATTCACATAAAAACTAGAGAAATATTACTAATGAAAAGAAAATGAATGCAACACTCACAATAAAAGTACTAGTGTCCGAAAAATTCTTAGGGCTGTTCGATGTAGGAAATATAAGGAATTAGTACGATATTCACTTAATTCACTGTTAAACAAAATTTTACGACTGAAGAAAATCTATAAAAGCTTATATACTTATATGTACGGTCATAGAAAACTTATATTCTTCTTCTTTCTAAATTATTCTACTGATTTTCTTAGAATTCTGTGAAATATATATAATGGAAGGAAAAATCATAGAAACACTCACTTCTTTTCTCAGAAGGCAGAGTATTCTTAGAAGTGGTCGATGTAGGTAATATCAAGAAGTATTATGACAAGGTTAACTGAATTCAATTCTCACTAAATTTTAAGATTGAAGAAAATCTATAAAACCTATATACTTACATGTACGGTCATAAAATACATAGAAAACTTATTTTCTTTTTTTCAAGAAGAAATATGAGAAGAATAAGAAGAGAATATGAGAAGAACAAAAATAGAACATTGTTTGACTCTGAATATTAATTTTCTGCTATCAATCATTGATTATATTTTTTACGATATATCACGGGATGTCAACAAATCTACAAACTAGGTATACTTTCTACAGGTGTTTTTTTAAATAATATTAATTAGACTCAACAAAAATATAGATAGACCTATTGAAGGAAAGCATATGATCTGAAACAAAAGCAGCAACGATTTGATAAAATGTATCATAAAATTTGAAACTTTCAAACATAGCGTAATTTGTTTGTAACAAAGGAATAAATACCAATTTTTGGTATTAAGAAACATTTTTTAGCTGAAAATCATTGTAAGTAAGTACATTCAGCTGTTCAGTAGATTGAATAAAACTAAGTATTTTAGTAATTTGTTAACATTATCATTTAGTCACATCTCATGTAACCACTGTGTTGGTGAAACTATTGTTCGACTGAATTATAGTGAAATTTACAAAAACTACTTGGTTTTATTCGAATTATGTTGTCAAATTTCCATCATATCGGCCCAATCGATTAGTGATTTGAGAGAAGCTTCTACGTGTTTCCTGGCCCAGTGGTATATTGCCAACCATTGCTATTATATAACCATTGCTAACCAAAGTATTTGGTTTTTCAACCTTTAGAGCTGTTAAGAGATGCTTAGGGTGTTAAAAAAATGCAGTGTTCCCAAAATACATCCGATTCGGTTAATTGCTGGGTACGTAACATATCTAACATAAATAACAAAAAGTATCTCGACAGATCAAGTTACATATCTGACAAAAGCCATCGAAAAGATAAAATTTAAAAAAAAATACACTGTATTGACAGGTCGGTTAAATATTGGGCTAGTTTAGTTCTTGTGAGAAATCTCACTCTCGCTCTAAAAAAATAATCAGTTCTGCTCTGTATGAATAGTTCTGATAACGCAGAGAAAACGAGCACCACATTGTACCCCTACAGAAGTACGGCCATTAGTAAATAGTAGTAAAATCTAAGTAACCCATATGTTATGGGGAATCGAAAAACCAATTCTCAAATTTGGAGAACGAAAGAAAATCTGCCAAAAGGTAATAACGCTTTGCAGCTCAAAGAAATAACGGGTGTTTTTTTAGAGGTATAGAACTTTAAACTGCAATAAAACAACGATGGATCATTCGATTGACATGAATTTTTTTTTATTCGAAAGATAATCTTGTGGCATTACATTTGAAATATGATTTCTGGCATATGACCGCCACGGCTGCCTCGGATGTAATCCAATCTGGACGTCCAATTTTCGATGACTTTTTCCAACATTTGTGGACTTATATCGGCAATAACACGACGAATATTGTCTTCCAAATGGTCAAGCGTTTGTGGCTTATCCGCATAGACCAATGACTTTACATAGCCCCACAGAAAGTAGTCTAGCGGTGTTAAATCACAAGATCTTGGAGGCCAATTCACAGGCCCAAAACGTGAAATTAGGCGGTCACCAAACGTGTATTTCAATAAATCGCTTGTGGCACAAACTATGTAATATGTTGCGCCTTCTTGTTGAAACCACAGCTCCTGGACATCATTGTTGTTCAATTCAGGAAAAAGTTAGTATTCATGGCTTTATACCGATCACCATTGACTGTAACGTTCTGGCCATCATCGTTTTTGAAGAAGTACGGACCAATGATTCCACCAGCCCATAAAGCGCACCAAACAGTCAGTTTTCCTGGATGAAACGGTGTTTTGTCATACACTTGAGGATTATCTTCACTCCTAATGCGGCAGTTTTGTTTGTTGACGTAGCCATTCAACAAAAAGTGCGCTTCATCGCTAAATAAAATTGTGCGCGATACGTATTCCGCACACAACCATTATTTTCGAAATAAAATTGCACTATTTGCAAGCGTTGTTCAGGCGTAAGTCTATTCATGATGAATGGCCAAACCAAACTGAGAATAAATCACTTCTCAGCTGTTACATCGGTCGCCATCTTCAACAGTAATGCCAACTTAAAGTTCTATACCTCTTAAAAAAAATGCCCGTTATCAGTTATTATATTGGTAGATATCAGTTATTAGACAGGTTGATGAAGTCGGTGAAAGATTGAATTAAGTAGATAAGTAGAAATTTAACGATGAATATCAATCTAATTCGAAAATAAACAAATTTTGACCGTTGAATAACGGCTTGAGGATATGTTCAGAATTTGTTGTAGTTAACTATGGCTCTTGATCGTCCGGTTTCGATGATTTTTGATCACAGAACAACGTTCTGTGAAGGGATGTAAAAAGCTGATAACTGGCATATGAAGCTTATCCTCCTCTTTAGCTGGAAGTGAAAACAACGGGCCTAGTGTATTTGGATTCGTATAAAAATTATCGACGCAACTCAATCAAGTTATCTGAATAAAAGTATCAGGAAAGTCAGCGTAGTTACTCACAAGTCCTTCTCACACACCCTTCTGATCTATTCCGTTTGTTATTCTCTAAACCGCCACGTGTCATCATTACCGCAGGGGTCAGCCAGCAAAGAAGTGGGCGTATAAGAGAGTGGGGAGGGGCTTTGCTCTCGGACCAGATATGAACCTAACTCTTCGTTCGGCCTGTCCACCAGGTCTCTATATACAACCAGCTACCGCCGTTTATAATGATGATAAATACGGTCATATAATGTGCTTTATAACGCGATCTTTAATGTGTACGGGAGTGTCCCGCAAGTTAATCAAGGTCTTTCGATTGGTTGTCCTGTGAAACGGAAAATGGATCGTCTTCCGCGTCCGCAATCTTCGGAAATAAAAGGTGTCGGAGAAAGTGACGTGACGACGATATTGCTCAAAACACTGAATTAGTAGGTACTTTCATCTATTCATCTAATTTTTGCGGTGGTAACTATTTCGGTTAGGAATCATGCAAATCAATATTTCAAAACCACTTATATTATTAGATATACCTATATATAATATCTACATATTTCAAATTGTCTGATAGGTGCTGAGAAATATCAAAAAATATGAGTGATATATTAAAAGAAATTGTAAGAAACAAAGAGAGAGTACTTCTGTTTGCCACCTCGAGTTTTCGAACTTTCTGTTTCATATTCAAGAGCTTAAAAAGAATTAAAAAGAAGTTCAAAAGTGACTTATACGAATTAATAATAAGTGACAAAAGTTACCTAATAATGGTACTACCTATACCTCGAAAAAGATACGAAGCATGGGCCTCTAAAAGTCGAACGTTGTACCTACTATTCTTAGGTAAATTTGCACTTATGAACTTGTTTTTTTAGTTCCTGAAGATTAAACACAAAGAACAACAAAATGTTTTTGTGGAAATGAATTAAGACAGAACCTGAAGTAAAATATAATATCATCAGAATGAGTGAAATGTAGGTACTTACATAGAAAAAAAATTATTTTTCCTATATATTTAGGTACGTACCTACGTTATGAATAAGTTGAATTTTCCATATGGCCTTTGGGATTGACAGATATGTTGATGTCTTATTCTTCCATTTCTTTTTAGGCTATGAGACTTACCAGATGACAAATAGAAATGACCCAAGTCATTTCAAAAGTTTTCTTATATAATTAGTTCGTTTGTATATATGTATGGAGAATTTATGTGTTTCTTTTAATTTTTTGTTGTTAGTATGTTTGCTTCTTTATCTTCTTTTATATGATGTTTTTCTGTTATTTAAAGTTTGTCTAACACCGTTGTTGTGGATGTTGAGTACCTATTTATTATTTGTGACTATCAAGCCGGAACTAAAATGTTTGTGATATTTTTCATATAACTATACGACAATTCAAACACTTGATTTACACTTTTATTGTCATAAAGTGACGCGTTTTGTCGGAATCACCGATTTTTTCAGAAAACAGAATATGATTCAACAACAAATCTGACTGTACAAGTATTTATAAAAAATAAAGTTTCATTAGAAGAAGATCAACCATAGAGTAATTCTCAAAGGCCTTCCATACTTAAATAAGTTATTTACCTGAAAAGGTTTGAGTGATTAATCCGATTTCATTTCTAGTAGGTAGGTATCGAATTTCGGTACAAGAATTAAAGAACACAAATACAGATTTATATATGATAAAAGTAACTATAAATATTCAAACTTTATTACAAAATATTCATTTCAAACTATTTATTCCTTTTTAAAAGAAAATCATACTTTCGATAAGACTTTTTAAATTTCACACAATATTCATAAGAGTAGGTAGACAATTAGATTTATGGAAAATAGTAGATTCAATAGACACAAAACTTCTGAGAATTTATTTAATGACCAATTCGATTTGAATAATACCCCATTGTTGACCCTTTTCAGGTAAATAACCTATTTGAGTAAGGAACGCCTTTGAGAATAACTATATACTTGATCCTCTTATAAATTATATTGTTGTTTATAAATACTTGTACAGTCAGATTTTTTGTTAAATGATATTCTGTTAACGTCCGAAGTCTGTTATACCGACGAAACGCTTTACGTAATGACAATGAAAGTGCAAATCGAATTCAAGAGTTTGAATTATCCTATAGTTATTATGGATTTGCACAAATAAGGTAAACTATTTAATAATAAAACAATATTAAAAATTTTCTCATAATTTAATATAAAATACGCATGACGAAGTTTCGAAGAACTACTTCTTTATCAAATGCTGGATTAGTATTAATCCATTATTTGATAAAGAAGTAGTACTTCGAAACTTCGACATGCCTATTTTATATTAAATTATGAGAAAATTTTAAATATTGTTTTATTATGGATATTAATTTTCTCCAAGTATCGGCCTCATCAATTATCAAACTATTTAATATTTTTCATATAAGTATACCTATTCTTTGATTCAATCCATACATCTTACGGATTATACAAACTGTATTACATTTTTTCTACGAGTTGGACGTTTCAATTTACTGGATATCTATCACTTGAATCTGCGAATCGCGGACTATTGCAGAATTGCGAGACTTTCATTATTTATATATTTATATTTTCATTATTATATGAGTTTGCCATGTGGATTTGGAACTTTGGTTGTATTTTTATCCGTTTACCTTTCGATTGACTTAACATTTGTGAGTATGATTTGTTAGTTGTTTTCTTTACGACACTTATGAGGTTTTTTGGATACTGGTTTTTTCTAGTAGTGCTAGAATTTTATTTATCATTAGAGAACGAAATTGTGATGAGGTAAGTTTTGAGATTTTGTCTATGTATTATTCCACTATTACTCTCTGTTATTACTAAAAATACCGATTTTCAGGTACTCGGTAGGTAACTCGATTTAAAAAATATACCCTCTTGTCCAAATTCCTGTAGTTCGCAAGATATAGAATGTTTACTACATTACCGACTCCAGATTTTATTTTCAAAAAGAAAATTAAATAGAATATTCGATACCAGGTCCATCTGGTATACAAAGTAAATTAGAAAATTTTTCACCTTCAAAATAAGTACCTTTTCCAAGGCAGAAGCTCGAAAACAATCCATCAATAACCGACACACTTCAAAAAGACTCATTAAAAAGCGTATAAAGAAAAACCTGCAAAGACCAAAAAACGTGTGACAAAAATGAAGGAAAAGGTAAAAAAGTCCTCGAAAATGAGCGAAGAGGAAAAGAAAATATGGAAAAAAAAATATTGGTGTCTGATCCATATTCTGATACTGATGAATGGCTTTGTTTAGTGTTGAGCGAAAGTTATAGCACCTCGGAAAACGAAGATTGGATAGAATGTTGTAGAATGCAAAATGTGGGCCCATGTCAAATGTGTAACGGGAAACGTTTTCTCATTCATTTGCATTAATTGCAATTCTGATGAAGACAATTTCCATATTTGTATGTGATATATTTACCTAACTCTATATCAATTACTATATATCATTCAATAGTACAAGTGCCTTAAAAATGTTAGAATCCAAAGTATTTTAGTTTGGCAAAAGTTTATTAAAATAACTAATAAGTATGAATAATTTACTATAATACAAGTGCCTTAAAAATGTTAGAATCCAAAAAAGTTTAATTACAATATCAAAAGTTTATTACAATAACTAATAAGTATAAATAATTGACTACAAGTTATTATTTGCAGACGTCTGTGTTCTTATATAAGAATTAAAAATGTTCCTACCAATGTCATTCAATTACCATAATAAATATTATAATTACTCATAAATGTTGGAAGACTGTTTAAAGTGCTCTATTGTTCATTACGTTTTGAAATAATAATAAAAAATGATGTATCATTGATGATTTTGTTTATTTATCTACCGTAACATCGTGCCCCGATGATGTAACAACTAGCCCCAATGCGTAAGTTGTTGAAATCGACTTTTTTAGTTAATTTTTCCATTGTGAAGAAAATACATAAATTTTAATAACTTTTCAGTCATATTTTAATAGCTCAATGTACATACTAATTACACAAGTAATCAAATGTCTAAATTATTTGATAGCTTTTGTTATATTAACAATTATCTAAAAATTGTAACAACGTGCCCCCCGCTCCCCTACTCATTCCAAACAAAAATAAAAAAATAAGAACATTTACCATTTATCAGCAGATAAGCATTCCCATAAATAAGAAGTGTCACAGACTTTCTAAAGCCCTCTATTATCTGTCACAAATTCGAAAAAAAGACTTTCTATAACTATTCATCACCAGGAACCTTCGACTATTATCTTTCTACCCTAGAGTACAAATAACACACAATGCGCCAAAAGTAATGGGCGGTAGGTTTCCATTATAGACAGCTTCAGGGCCATTACGGCCTAGCCCGAGGCTAAACGGATTTGTATTACAAGTCTCATACTGGAGACAAAGCAATGTTGCCAATTCAACAAAACGTTCGAATAAAAATGGATTAATCAGTTAGATTCGGATAGTGCACATATTTACATAATAATAAAACAGGTAAAAGTGTAGTTACGATTTTGTGTTAAATTGGAAATTTGAATTTCCTGCGGTTAAAAATGTGGAAGCTTCGAGTAATTCTTGAACGATGTGACAACGTTGACGGGCCAATTTCGTCTGCTACGCCGAAATTTCTCCTTCAACTTGACACTCCGGCCGCCCGAGCAGTGACCTTAGGCCAACCCCTAAACGCGTGGTTGCGAAGGGTTGCCTACCAGGAGAGTAGGAGTGGGGAGGAGATGGGTGGTCCTTCGACGCAGGATAAGCTCCAGTAACCCTCGCACGTTCCGAGTTCCCTCGTTGATATTATGCTTGCGTTTTGGTTCGATATTGTTTCGTAAAGCAGCACGTAGCCCTTGTTGATGCATGAGGGTTCATTTTCTCGTTCGTGTTTTGAATGAAAGAGGTGACGAGAAGTGGTATGGTGGGGGACGAGTCATTATGGTCGGCTTTATGATTAGATTTCAAATAGGGGTTTGTTTGTTTTTAATCATAAAGGAATGAAGGGTGGTGTGTCGGTGAAACGGGGTGGAATACCTCTTTCGTTTGATGGTGTTCTGGGATGAGAGATGCTTCGAGGGATGAAAGAAGGGGTTATGGAAGCGAATGTGTGTTGTGTATTGTATGTCCAATTATAAATATCTCTTCTCTTCGTAATTATGGCTAGGTTATATCTTATATTGAATTAATGAATTTAAATGCTAATCTTTATCAAGGAGAAAGTGACTAAGGAGCATTAAATTTTGAATCGAAGTTATGAGTAAACTATAAAAAATTATTATATTTCATCAGTATTTTGTAATATTTAATTTGTACATTCAACGTGACATTACACCTTGTATAATTCTGAAACCTTTCTAAATAATTTTATTTCATTGTTTTTTGTTATAATGTATAGAATATTTTCATGCAGGACAACTTAAATTTGCCTCTCGTTTTCATTGCTTAAATTGTTTACAACAACGGTTAAGTATACTTCGAATGACTAGATATTTATCTTTTCTGCGAAGGATGCCATTTTCATGTTTTCTGTCATTTTGTTATCTATAGGTACCTATACCGTTCTATTGTCAAGATGAACTTTTCCTATAACCTATTTGTCCGGATTATTACTATTGACTTCATTGTACAGTTGCTGAAGATACTCGTACCTATGTAAGTAGGTACTTAGAAAAACAGTTACAAATAAAATTTTGTGGCGTAGAATTTTGTGGGTTATAGAAGGCGTATTTAAATTTTTTCATAATGATTATTATTATATGATATAAGTACTAGTTGATATCCCAATGATTAAATATTTGTGTCCCAATCATTAAATATTTGGAGACACAGTTTGTACCTTAAAAAAATGCAAATCTCAATACAAGAGTGAATTTACCTTGAAAAATAAAATCTGGAAGAGGAGACCCTTTTTTTGTCATTAAATTTTGATAAAGTCAAAAGAGTATCAAATATCGACATCAGAACGAGAAATATTTACTAATGAAAGTATTTATTTTATAACCTTATTTCACTTCTGGCATTTGCTAAAATAGTGTCAAATGTATTGTACGAATTATAATAAAAATTCTTGGGTGAACTATAAAAATGGAAGCAAATATTATAAAATGCACTGGACATATATTTCAGACTTCTAATCCAATTTTTGATTAAAATTTCAATAAATGTCAGTATTTTAACCAGGAAAATAGTGAAAATTGTTTTTAAATTCACGGATGCTGTAGAGAATTTGAAACATGAAAAATCGCAGTAGCTAGTATTAATAAAACAATTTTATTGTCAACGTAACGTCAAGTCGAAGTAGAAAATGGAGATATTGGAAAATTTTGTGAATCAAATACAAAAATTCATAGATATAGGAATCTATATAAGAAAACATCGTGAAACTGAAACCATGTAAGTATCAAATAAATTGGTAAATACCTCTAGGCTTGGGATCGACAATATGCAATCACAATTTTGGATCAGATTTTCCTACCACCTATTCTTGGAAAAGATAAGTTGGTTATGTAATTGGTTTTCCCCCAAGCTCAGTAATAGTTTCTCCCGTTTTTCCAAAAATGTAGGTTTTTGACTTGTGGCACTTTAGAAGTACTAGTGTGATATATAGAGTAGGGGGCCTCTTCTACCATGGGATACATACTCTTCTTTAAACCTCCATATCTACTAATTTATTGACGATCATGAATGTTGAAAGTTCTGTTTAGTTGCCAATATTATCGCAATATTAAGATACAATAAACAACCGATTATGTTACATTTTAGAGAACATTATGTCATTCGAACATAGTTGGATATTGGCCCTAAGGTAAGTAAAATCTTGGCTTGCTCATTGGCACACATATTTATAAATCTTAATTTTCGCTAGATGAATATTACCATTGTCAGTTCAATTGAATATTCAATTTTTACATTTACATATAAATCGGCCGCTTGAATGTCTTATTGAAATATTGTATATTCACAGGATTGAATAGGTATACTACTGAGGTAATCATAATTTTGTCTCAGAAAAAAGAGTATTATGGAACATCGGTAAAATATCCAGTTTGTCCAGAGTTGTATTATATGGAACTTTCGTTTGAGTTTCTGAAGCCGATTTTTCATTGGTTCTATGTTTGTTCTTGTATAAAGAAGCTCATTAAAGGGGTTGTGTACTCTGTTGAGAGGGTGTCTTATTCTTGTAATGGTACGCTAGCTGATCTCTTTGCTACATCTATATTCTAAGGGACATTTTGCAGTTTGCATAGATTGCATGTGTGCATACTTTAATGTAGGTCTACTAATGGTTTTGTATATTTCAACTGCACCCTTAATTATTACGGTTCAGATTATTGAAGCTTATTCAAAATATATAGTTTATTCATTTTATGTATATAGTCCGCTATAGTTTATTATAAACTTATTGACCCGGCCAACATTGTATTACCATATAAATTATTATATGGCAAATATGGCCATTGAAATATTGTTTATATGGCCATATAAAGTATATGAAAATGAACATTGTCGGCATATCCTGCAGATTATATATATATATATATATATATATATATATATATATATATATATATATATATATATATATATATATATATATATATATATATATATATATATATATATAATCACTACATAGTATAAAAAAGTCGCTTTCTCTGCAAATCTGTAATATCTTCGAAAATACCTATTTATTTAAATCATATGCTCCCACATAGCCATATAGATCTATATTAAATCAAAAATGTATTTAAAGTATTCAAATGGATAAGGATTAATGCTGTATTGGTTAAAATCGCTTCGAAAATTAGCCATTATTTGTTGTAAAAAGTAAATGACAAAATATTATTGCGAGATATCCATAAGAGATAGACATATACCAAAGCGGAGTTTTCTGTAGACCTTTTCAATATGTACAATATTTAGTACCTACATTATTTTGATAAATCTCGTAGGGTTCAGCCTGCGTTTGCAATGTAAGCGAAAAAATGTAATTATTTACGACATCACATTAGAAACCTTAAAAATAACAATATTTCTCCACTACTTAATGAATGTTATTGTGCATATAAACCTTTCCCTTCAATCACTCTATCTATTAAAAAAAACCGCATCAAAAACCGTTGTGTAGTTTTAAAGATTTGAGCATAACATAGAGATATAGGGACAGAGAAAGCGACTTTGTTTTATACTATGAAGTGATGTTCATTAAACTTCAACTTTTTTAATAGGTAGTACCTATTTATGTAAAATTAAAGCAGAATTTCAATTCGTACCAACATTATAACGAAATGATTATTAGATAATATATTATAATAATAATTTTATATAATAATAATTATATATTTTATTTTTAAGGAATAGACCAAGTTAACTCGCCTGCGAATCGGCCACACGACACTTACACACGGCTACATTATAAAAAAGAGCCTTCCTGTATGTGCATTAAGTGTAAAGTTCCCTTGACAGTGAAACACATCATTTGTGAGTGAAAAATATACTGTTGAATGCAAAATGCAAAATCTGACCAATTATTTAAAGACCTCTCTGTCCGTAAAGTGGAAAAATACTATTAATTTTATGAAAAATGTTAACCTCTATAATCAAATTTGACATCCGTTATAATCTATATTTGTAATTATCTTTAACTATGAACCATGTACTAAATCAAATGTATTATTATTATTTCGATTCTTCCCCATGAGGAGAGCGACTGAACTTGAATTCGCAATCATTAGGAATTTTGCTTCATCTTTTTAGCCTCCCAAAAACGCTTCATTCTCTCTGAATGCTCTTTCTTCCGTTCATCTGTCCACTTTACTCCAGGTTGACGAATTACTTTTTGCTCAAACTTTGTATGTGCGATTTTATAGCGACATTCAGTGCGATCTTCGAGATTTTTTATATTGATTTGTTGTAGATCCTTTTGGACCTCTTTTAGCCACTCTGTTCCGCATTTACTATTCATAATTATATTGAGTAGTTTCTTCGGTATTCGGGACTGTTTCATTCTGTAGACATATGCATAGAAATTTGTAGAATGTGCATTTGAACTTATTTAATAAAGAAAATGTAGAATTGAAGACAAACTAATCTGAATTAACCAACAACAATTGCACTATTGTTATTCAAATTCGCAATTTTTAAATAGCGCTCTTCAACAATGAACGTGAGCGAACTCTGGCGATAAAAGAAAGTCGCAGCAACGTTCTCTATATCGCCGATAATCGGGAACGGTGAAAGGCTTCCTTAGCATAAATATTCCTAATTAATCGTTCCCGCTCTACGACGCGCTGCGTTATTCACAAAGTGTTACATTTTCACACGAAACGCTCCGCTATGTAATTTATACCTTTGCCGTCTGATTGGCTTCTACGCGAAGAAAACGACGGGTTCAATAATTGTCAATCATCGGTAATTATATCTCGAATTTCAAGTGGCAATTCGGAATCGATACTATTTATTTATGATCAGGGCGACGATGAAAAACTTGACGTTGGCTAAAAACCGTATTCTAGCCGTTAGGACAGTAATAAGATGTTTTTGCTATGTGTGTAATTGTGTGTGTACTGTAATTTTAGATTGATAATTGCTTGTTTAATAAGCAATTACGCATTTGGATCATCTCAACTGTAAATAGATGTATAGGTATATTATCGAGTGTACGACAATGTTTTATGAAAAACATGATATTCTGCATGTTCCAATTTTCAATAAACGTAAAAAAATAAGAGTCCTGTTGGTAGATTCAGGGTGTTTTTTTTAGAGGTATAGAACTTTAAATTTCGATAAAACAACGATGGATCATTCGATTGATAAGAATTTTTTTTTATTCGAAAGATAATCTTGTGGCATTACATTTTGAATATGATTTCTGGCATATGACCGCCACAGATGGCTCGGATGTAGTCCAATATGAACGTCCAATTTTCGACGACTTTTTCCAACATTTGTGGCCGTATATCGGCAATAACACGGCGAATATTGTCTTCCAAATGGTCAAGCGTTTGTGGCTTATCCCCATAGACCAATGATTACATAGCCCCACAGAAAGTAGTCGCGGTGATAAATCACAAGATCTTGGAGGCCAACTGACAGGTCCAAAACGTGAAATTACGCGGTCACCAAACGTGTCTTTCAATAAATCGATTGTGGCACAAGCTGTGTGACATGTTGCGCCGTCTTGTTGAAACCACAGCTCCTGGACATCATGGTTGTTCAATTCAGGAATGAAAAAGTTAGTAATCATGGCTCTATACCGATCACCATTGACTGTAACGTTCTGGCCATCATCGTTTTTGAATAAGTACGGACCAATGATTCCACCAGCCCATAAAGCGCACCAAACAGTCAGTTTTTCTGGATGTAACGGTGTTTTGACGTACACTTGAGGATTGTCTTTACTCCAAATGCGGCAGTTTTGTTTGTTGGCGTAGCCATTCAACCAGAACTGTGCTTCTGGTAATATGGATGTAGTGCGCGATACGTATTCCGCACAGAACCATTATTTTCGAAATAAAATTGCACTATTTGCAAGCGTTGTTCAGACGTGAGTCTATTCATGGTGAATTGCCAAACCAAACTGAGAATAAATCACTTCTCAGCTGTTAAATCGGTCGCCATCTTCAACTGTAATGCCAACTTAAAGGTTTATATCTCTAAAAAAACACCCCTTATAATTTGTGATATAAAATGATATAATTAATAACAACAATTTCGATATTCATTCATTCTCGGAAGTTGATAATTTGTGTTTCCGTTGACAACATTTGTGCAAACAGCTCCTGAGAGTTTTATTTTGGTTACTTAGATGTTTCAAATAGACTTATTACGAATTACGAAAGTAAAATTGTCTGGTAGGGTACCAAACGTAACGATAAAGCAGAACCATTCAGACACACAACAGAAATTTCTGATGTGTTTGGAAAAAATGTCTACAAAGGCCTGCGACCGTAGTATGGAAATACGCATTAAATTTTACCCCAAAAATATTCTACTTACCGCACGCAAGGTAGTTTATCTTGTTTCTTCGATAGAGGGAGATGACGAGAGTATGTCACTCGCTTCATTCCGCCTCTTGAAGTAATAAGACTTTGGGTAGGTAGGTACGTTTGGAAATAACTTCGATAGTCGATTATTGTATGCCGACAGTGATTCCACGTAGAAACATCGATGCAAGTACGGTATGTATTTTCAACGTGTCCGATGTTCTTCGGAATGTACTAAATATTTACTTTCTAAAGTTGATAGTTGTTTTTCAGTTTTTTTTTGTATTAAAATCTCCTAATAGACGAACTAGGAAGTCGTCAATTAGGATAAAATTCAGTGATTTAATCCGAGTCTAGTTCAGATCATGCCGTAGCCAAAATCATTTTCTACTCTGCTGTAATAAAATCGATTTTTGAAAATAGAAATTAACTCAGAAAACTCAGATAATAATTATTTCACGTTAATGTACCTAAATGTATCTACTGTATTATACCAGACATTGTGTTATCTATAGATTTACTTGTTTCTAATGTATGAATTGCCACATTTAAAGTATTTGTAAAAAAAGCATAATTTCGGTAAATAACATAGCCCATAATCGGAAGGTCGATTTTAAAGGTCTCACGACACATCACAGAATGTATGACAATATGAATTAAGAAAGACAACAGGAAAGACAATAGCTACGACGTTACGAAATTTAAATATTTTGGAACCGAGAATTTTCGATAAAAGAAGGCTTTGGAGGAAGGAAATAAGAACTTATTTATATCACTACCTATAGGGGTAGGGTGCCAAGATCAGCTACTTCAAATTATTTTTGAAGTAATGAAGATTGAAAATGATTGCAAGTTTAGTTTGGAAAAAATATTGAAAAAAAGAAAGACAAAAAATTTTATTCAATTTGAAGCTGTTAATATTTGAATACAGTTTTGCTCAACAAGAATATGGCATACTATTATATCTTCGAACGTGAAGAAAGACAAATGCGATCTCGAATGAAGAAGAATTTGAGAACTACCCCAATTAATTTTATAACCACAATTTTTTGCATTTTTTCAACATCGATTGAAAATCTTGATCAAATCAGTTAAGTTAAAATCAGTAGGTACCTAATACTTTTTTGTTTTCACTTTCATCTAGTTAATTAAAATAGTTTTATTGATAACTGAATAATCCTAAAAATTCCTAGGTTATTACCTATTCAAAATAATCAGATAAACTTCATTGTTATTTTTAAATTATCTAGATGAACTCATTTTGATGAGTTAGTTAAAGGGTTAGGTTCATTTTTTTTATTCATGTATTTTTTCCTTAGGTATACGTAACACTTTTGTATTAGGTATATTCTGAACTGAATAAATAATTCATTATTATTACTTCCACATTTGTATTACCTACCTAACTTTCATAGATAGTAAAACAAAATATTTGTATGAATTGTTTTATTTGTGTGATTATTTGTATAATGGAGGTAAATATTGTTATTCGGAAAATAGGTATGAGCAATACCCGAGCAATTAAATGCAGGGTAGGACATTATATTTTTCGATTTTAAACGAGAAAAGATAATCTTGTATAAATACAGGTAATTAAGAAGTTAAATTACGCCTTGAATATATAATGAGATAAAGTTAATAAAATATTAAAAGATTGGCATGAAGACAATTAAAAACCTTCAAGATATTTATCGAAATAAATGATTCAATTATACTGGTTATAAAGTTTAAACAAGTTCAAATACTCATTAAGCAAGATGGGGGAACATAGTTCAGACAGCTGGTATATCCACACAATGAATAAACACTTTTATCTAATTATTATGCACAGGAAACGGACATCTACATCACACAACAACGTCGTCATTCATCCGTTCTATGTCTCACCACCCCATTGGTCTTTACGCACCCCTCTACCCTCCGCCTAAATTCGACCTTGTTCAATGTCAAGCAAGTGGGGAAAAGGTGTAGGGTGCGTGAGCTTAGGCCCGCCTACAACCTCCTCTTTTTTCTACGATCCTGGTACGGAGCCCTTTGTCACCACGTGGTTAGGGGTTGAAGGCAAGGTCGAAAGGGATGAAAATGACATTTTGAAGGTTCCTGGGGTGGAAAGTGCGTAGGGACGAGTCTCCGGAGTTTCGAAGGGTCGATATACGAAAACGTTCATTGTTCCGTGCAATGCCAGCAAAGACGCGACGTTGCCATTTTGTTTTACGGCGTTGAAGATTGGGCGGTACGTAAGAGAAACAGGTAAAATGGTGGATATGATTGTTATTGTCTACCGGAACACAAATAATTGTTCGCAAATATTTTGAAGTGCGATATTAATGACTTGAAATGAAAAGATAATACGTAAGATAACCGGTTTTAATACTAGTTAACTATACATACTTACGTAGAAATAGGTTTGGTGTAATAATAAATAGATATTGTGTCAAATTATTCGAATATGTAACAACTGATGGCTTTTTACAAAATAAAGCTATTGTGAATCATAAATTTTCTATTTATTTACTTTGTTCTAATTTGTGAACGTTGTATTGAATTGATTGAAAATAATACAACTTCAAAGCTCAAACGATAGTTTCAGTATTCGTGTACCAGAAATTAAATGAGGTTTAAAATTAGATTTTAATGCTGGGGAATGTAATTTGGACTATATTATTATGCACACAACATTCCTTTAGAATGGATGGTATACGAGTATCATCGATCGCGAACATATTTTCCAACCGGTGTAAGTTTTAGGGATACGCTTTCTGTTATTTATTGTCATTACGATAAATACGATTGTGGAGAACAAGGTTGTAGTATTGTTTACAATTATATATCACTAATTTTGCTAGATATTCTATTAATAAGTTCTACCACATTATTGGTTATCAACATATAAATAAAGATAACTATCTAGTATCTACCTACTTGTCAGTGTTTACTCAATCTTACTATTGAATAAACTGATCATAAATGGATGAAGAAGCACTAAGAGACAAATGAAGTTTTTATTAGGTATACTTTGAAATATCTATTTTTAGTGTTAGTTGCAATTACTCATTACTTAATATTTTTGTCGTTTCAAATAAATCAAGTATTTAAACCGACAGACAGAAAAAAAATTTATTACTTGAATAATATTATCTTGAATTAGGGTTACCAACATTTCTTCGGCGAAATATAGTATTTTAAAAAATTTGCTTTAAAAAATATAGTACACTTGTAAAAAATATAGTATTTTATGGAATAATAAAAAAATAGACATTGGTATATTTGTTACTTATTTATTTTTTATAAAAGCTATATTTTTTTGCACTTCTTGCATTGTTTAATAATTTTTTATCTATTATAAAAGTGTCATATGCTTTATTACATTCAATATTTAGATTAATATAAATCAAAAGCTCATTTTTTATTAATGAGATACTACATCTGTTTCTTTCTTCCCGCCATTTCGAATTCATAACCGAAAATATCCTTTCTGTGAATGCCGAAGTGGCAGGAATAGAGAGCAGGAATGACACTACTTTAAATAAACTGGGTAAGTTATTTTCAGTATTTTTTAAAATATGCTGCCATTTTTGCCCTGTAGTTTTATCAGTGAACTCAATACAATCTTTTACTTTTGCTCAGATCAGAACCAAAGAAAAAGGATTATAGGTGCGTTCGGATTTCGGATACACGCGAGCCTCACTCAAAAGTTAATGTTAAAAGCTCGTTCATAAGTAATAAAAAAAATAGATAATTTGTTTGTTAGATTTCGTTGTGAAAATATAGTATTTTTGCGTACTATATATTACTTTAACAGTATATAGTACGCAGACCCGAAATATAGTACAATACTATATATTATAGTACGGTTGGCAACCATATCTTGAATCGAGATGATGAAATTTTAAATTGGAACGAAAATCATAAATATCAAAATTCACTTTTGTCATTTTGCACAGAGACCTAATTATATCTGAATTATTGGTTCCATTCCCAAAAGTGTAAGATGTGAATAGGGATACTTTTTTAAATTAGGGATAGAATAACGACTGAAAGGGATACTTTTCCGTTTAAAATAAGATCCTTTAGGTTATTTAGACTTGACTCAACATCTTATACGTCTTTTTCGTATGGATGACTTTATCCTCGTAGCATCATTAACAAAAGCAGACATAGGTACAATTTATTTCTGATTCTCAAATGTGAAATTTCAGTTTGGAAATTGCCATGGTTTTATCGATTTTTATATTCGAGAGGACGTGTTTTGCTCAAATTATATGTTACGTTAAGTGTGCCTTACCTATCCTGTGGAATAAAACTTCACGTTGGGTAAAGGAAGATTTGTAAATATTTTTAACATAATTAACTTCATTATTTTGTAGTGCCTCGAAAAAATATACCTAACGAAAGCTAAGCAGAGAAACACATTAATATTTAATTCGAAATAAATCCAAAACTTACTGCCCTATTACTCAAAAAAATCAATTTTCATTTTCTGAGAGCAGCGATTTGAAACGATACGTTACTAAGATTTGAATTTTTTAGTAGGTATATTACGGAGTTATTGTCAAGAATATCAATTTTTAGTTATAGCTATCATGATTTTTTTTGTATTCTAGAATGTCTGTATCGACTTATAGACTTAGTTCATTAAAGGGTAATCTCATGAGTGACAGTAGTCACTTATCTAAACCTGGAGAATTGATAAATTCTTTATATTCTCTGTAGTAGGTAGATATTTTTATAAATTTGATAGAATATAACAGGATTATCAATATGCAAAACGAAGTCAAAATATGTATGTAAGGTTTTGAAGTTTTTTTTTTGCATTACGCTTTTATACCCTCTTTAATATTCTCTTTTTGAAATTTTGTACCTTGTTGTGCAAAATATTCACACGTTCGCATCTACTATAGGAATCTACTGAATTTGCAAAGTCTATTTTGACAAGTATTTACACATCTCGTCTGACGTTTCTAAGTGTCCATAGGTGGCGCTATTAGTACCGACATAATCTTTCTGTATACCAAAATATAAATGAATACATATTTATACGCTGCGCTGAGCACGATAACTAGGTGTATTATGTATGCATTTTTGTGTATTCGTATATATATATATATATATATATATATATATATATATATATATATATATATATATATATATATATATATATATATATATATATATATATATATATGTATATATACACATATATATATATATATATATATAATATTGTCTTCAAATTCCCAAATTATATTATGAAACGTGAAACCGGTTTCGCTGTTTCAGAACAGCATCATCAGGTACAATATACTAAAAACAAAAAAGTTCAACACCACTGCAAACAATTACATATAAAGGTCAATACCTACATTTTAAGAATAACGAGAAATAGTCAGGACAACAAATTAGTAACTTATTTAAAAATTTTGTCGATTATAATAAAAACAGTTAAAGAGGATGATCTATACATGTGAGAGGAGCAATCAATATAATTAAAGGTTAACAAATCACAGAAAACTCATCCAAAATAAAATGACAATTGTAACATTAGCGACATCTATAATTAATTCTAAGAAGATAAGCTACCAAACAATGATACCTGTAAACCTGGTTATATATTAAATCATATATATATATATATATATATATATATATATATATATATATATAAATATATATATATATATCTTATACTTTAATATATAAATAAATTTAATTTTTTCAAATATTCGAAATCTGCAATTTTGTTTTCATTTCAACAGAATTGAGGATTAAATTATTGTAAAGTATTGAAAAAATTGATGAGGGGGAACCATTCCGAATTGTCTATTGTATTTTGACCCAAATCAGCACCAAACTCCAAAAAATGTCATAGTTTCGCGAAATTCCCAGAATGTTTACTCGATAAGAGCTATAACGCGGAATTAGTGGATTGATCTTATTATTACCTCGAAAGTCTAATGTGGTGCTATAAACTAAACATAACGTACTAGATAACACACTAAAAATAGTATATGATATCATTAATTTCAATATCTGAACCTAATATGGTCTCGCATTTATGTCCCAATTAGGAAGTGAAAAATGCTCAATCCTCATGCCAATTGAAACAAGGCTTTCAAGTGAAATTTTATAATGTCAAGGTCGTATCCGGCCTAAGGTTTTCTTGTCGTGACTGCGGACTGTCGCTATCAAAATCCTCGAAACGAAAATATGTCGGTGAGCTATGCGTAACTTGACCATTAATTTTTGTTACCTAAGTCGTACATCTGCGGAATTGTATGAAAAAAACGAATTTAAATGAGAGGTAATAATAAATACTTGTCTAAAAATCACTGACTTTCATCACTGAGTCAGTGATTTTTAGACAAGTATTTATTATTACCTCTCATTTAAATATGAACTATCACAGAGTTGATTCATCGTCCATTGAATTTAAAAAACGAATTATTATTTTAGTGTTTTAAAAGTTTTTCAGCAGGTATAGAAAAACGCTAAAAAATCCAAGCAATAGTTCAGTAAGCACTTCTTACTGAGTGGTAGTATAGATGTGATTTTCAAGTCCTATTTTTGGATTTGTCGGTTGGAAAAATTTGTTTCAAAATATCGCTGTTTTTTTTTAGATAAGTGCAAAAAAGAACTCCCCACATCATTTATTTATATTTTTCTCCGTGAACAAAATAGCTTCCATTACTGCGACACTTGGCTCTTTCATCACGTGAATATTTTTCTCATTTGAGAAAAAATCTCTTCCGACAGGTGCGTTACTTCAAAGCAGACACATAGCCTACTCAATAATTGTGGAAAAAGTTGTTTGAATGAAGATTTTTGGTCGAAAATGCTGGAATAATTCGGCCCAACGGTTTTCAAGAAACATTCTCGGCAATCAAGCCAAAGATTTTTCTCATCTGAAGCAAAGTTCGAAATGAGTGAATAGGTACTCGTCGAAGACTTTTCAATCTTGGCTACTGTTAACAAATCCTTATGTGGTCAGTAAATCCATCACTTTCTGTGCGTAGTCATTTTTCTCGAATTTTTCCACAAAAACCCTTCTAGTTGAATTGACACCACTGCTCCAAGTATCCTTTGGTTGTTTTATAAAACTCAGCTCCTCAGTTTTTACATCTTGCTGGTCAAAAGAAGATTTTGTTTCTTGTCATTTTACAAAAAGATTACGAACGATGTAAGGAAGAAAAATCGTATTCTCTTTTAGTACCAGGTTATTTCGTCGACGAATAATTTCCTTGGCTGACTATATCGCCTTACAGCTTAAGTCGCTGCTTGTGTATGCAGAAAATAGTTTTTGGAAGCTGAAATATTTTTATATTTCTATCAAATGTGGACATCAACAAAGGCGACTTTGTTTTAATGTAATCCAGCAGTTTACGATATTCTGACTCGGTAGATTAACAAAACTATTCCGACGCTACCACTCAAGTGTAGGTGTAGAAAAATGAGTAAATTTTCACTATGATGCATTTGAAGTCACCAGGAAGACAATCTGTAGCAGTTTTGATCGCGTCCACATAGTATTTGTTCATTGAAGAAATGAATCCCTATTTCCCTTGACTATGTCATCTTGTAGTAATATTGCAAGGCATTTAAGTCAAATTGACGGCATGGCTACCGCCACGAGAACCACTATAAATCATTGATTTCCGGAAACATTTTTTGACTCATATCTAGCAAAACATCTGATATATTGAGAGATGAGTATATATATGATGATTGTATATTGGTCCAAGAACGTATAATGAAATACCTCTGGACTTAAGAAATACTTCTAATTTGAAAAAAGTCAAAATTAAAACAAAAAATTGGATTAAATTAAGAAGTACCTAGGCATTATATCCATAAACTGATGGAAATAGCAATTGGTTAACGGGATGAGTGTAACAATATTTTGAAATTTTTCTAAACATTATTGTATACATCAATTATTCTTGAATGAAAAATAATATTATAATATTTAAAAAAATAATATAATAATATTATTATTATTATTATTATGAGATATATGGCAGAAATAGGTAATTGCTACCAAATTAGGAAGCTCTAGTTCAACTATAGAATTGACATATCGATCACTTTCAATACATCAAACGTGTTAATACAAGGAATATTGATAGAATCCGACTGATTTGAAATTATTGAAAAAAATTCTCTTTGTCCACGGGGACCCCTCTTCGGCTGCACACCGGATAAATAGTAAAAACATGTGAAACACAATCTTCTTTTAGAATTTTTGAAAATTGTCGAGAAAAATATAAGGCGGTAAAGAGTTCGTCGATTCAGCAAATTTTGAATAATTTGAATTCGAGAAAAATGAATTTCAAATTATCGTTTTGTCTGTTTGTAAGAATATATATCAACCTCTCTGGGGACACCGGGACAGACTGACTGAAAGGGACACTGTCCCGCCCAAAGCAGACGTTATGTATGCGTCGTTTGGCTAATAAGCCCGGTCGATGGGAACGAAGTTAGTCGGCCAGCGGAAGGACGTAATGTGCACAGAGATTTGGCTGTCCGGTGCCGGAAGTCAACTCTGTGTAAACTAACCGGTTGAATTATTATTCAATGGAGGAACGCGCACGATTTGCATAGCGATTATATTTAGATGGTGCTGTCCATTCATGAATAGGATTACTTCATTATTTATCGATACTTTACACGATTTCGTGTTTCGCCCAGGAATTCGAGGATATACTTATAGAGTTTGATACAGACGCATGGAAATAGTATAATTTTGAAAACGTTTACAACATTTCGTTGACATAAAACCTGTTCTCCATTTTCCTAAAGAAACCTGAATTGATTGATATCAAATTAAATTTAAAAAAAGAGTTTTTTCGATAAGACATATTACAAATAAATAAGTGGTAGACCTACTGCTTCCTCTGATACTTCACATAACAGGTATACCTACGCATTCCATGAATTATTGGATGGAAGTCTGTTTTATTCTCATATACGTTGATTCAATATACAGATAATACTAGAAATATAAGCTTCTTCGATTGCTTTCAGGAACTCACTTTGATGAGGGCATCAAACTTCAAATTGTCACTTAGTAGACTTTTTAAATCGTCCACTAGAATTAAGTATGGACGATGTGGAATGTGTGGACGAATTTCAAAAAAGTTATGTACGGACCAAATATTTTTATTAATAGCCATGGAATAACCTTCGAATTTTGTATAGAATGTATTTAATGAATACTCTGACTAATATTAAAGACATTCGAAAAATATCTCCAAACCTCTGCGAAATAAAATATACTTTCTATTTATATAAGACTTCTTCAACGAACTAGGAACATTATTTTTGAGAGAAACATGTTTTCTTCAATAAAATTCTATTTCTTCATTTATATTTATACATTACTAAGTACCAATTTGAAAGAAATCAAGAAAAATATATTAAATTGAAAATTTCAAATTAGAAAAATCAATTTTTTTATGTATTTACTAAATGAAGCTTCTTATAGGTATTGAATTAACGAATACTGTAGACATTTGTGAGTATTTATATATTTTGTAGATTGAAAGTAAGGGCATATCTAAACCTTCTTGTTTTTCTGGAATTTTGAAATAGAACGAAAAAATCAAAATAACTTCAATTAGTTACATTAGTTTCGAAGTATTTTTTGTTTCAAAAGTTTCTATTCATCCAAATTTGGTAAACATAAATTTATAATCCATGAGCAATTCAAATATTCGTGAATCTTTTTTTTAAGAAGTCGTAGATACCGACCTATATTAAAAATCTAACAAATCTTCTCGTAAGTGTAATAGGAAGTGCAAAAAACCTAATTGCTTTCTGATCTTTTTCCGTACATACTACCTACATCAAATTAAATACATATAGACATTAAGGGAAGGAAGATCAGACTGAAAACTGAATTCAGTTCTTTGTGAGCTTTCTTCTTAGTTGTAATTATTGAATGTAATTCAATGTAGTTTTACAATGTAGGATTGTTTCTCGATACATTTTATTAATATTATATGATATCAACTACACATTGACTTGCTAGATATTTCAAAAGGAATATTCTTTCTGAATATTCCAATTTCTGATAATTAATCTTCATGCTGGTACAATTTATGAATCAAAATCTATGAAAGCATGACGTGGTCACTAATTATAACTTGATTAGTAGGTACTTTTGTTAAAAACACGATAATATCAGAGCCAAATTTGTAGAAAAACGTTTTAAAAACGAACAAAAATAATGGGGGAATTATTTTCTGTTTAGTATCAAGTTTCAATTTCATTATATTATACATTTTCATATAGCTCAAGCATGTTTTTGATGATAAATAAATGAACACTAACTTTATTAGTAGAAATTCAAAACATTTTTGAAAGTATTCACAGCACATATCCTATTTAATGTTCATATATTAAAATTCTATTTGAAATAGGTAGGTACCTACAGTGAAATAAAAAAATAATTATGAAATTTAAGTCATATACGGAAATAAATTAATTATATTGTAAAACCTATCGAGAAAATATCGTCATAAGAGGACTCCCAACGAACACAAAATCAGAGAACATATAAAGCTATTTCGTTTTTTGCTTTCGATCTTTCCTGAACAAAACTTTCCAGAATACTTAAATCTCTAATAAATATATCAGCAGTTCTACAACCCTCTTTTTTCTATTTCTAGGATCGCAGACAAACACGATACGAGATAGTGCAGGACCGTAGGGGAACCTACGATAGAGAAGGACAGATAGACTCGTATTTTTGCAGCTGTCACCCGGCAACTACCAAGCCAAGTTGTTTAAAATTTATTGGGAATCTCTATTCCCGTCTCGTTCTTTTCGTCCGTCTGTCTCAGTCCAGTTTCTCGTCGCGGCTATATGCAGACCTCGAATGAAAAAGGGATAAAAAGGAGTACGTCGGAATTCTGGTCTGTTTTAGGGCTCCACATAAATCCTAAATTTGAATTTTATTGTTTTATTCTGAGCGAATTGTTAAACTTAACTTTTTTTTATTTGTCGGCAGGAACCTGGTACTTTTAAGAATGGGTAGTTACTTAATGTGGCTACTTTAAATGTCAATTAACCACTGGCAAAACAGAAGATGGAATACTACTTATACCTATATGGAATAATTGAAAACATTGGGTCAATTTCCATATAAATTATTCAAAAATTTACTAGCTGTTTGATAACTAACTAATACAACTAAGCAGTTTTTTTTAAATTCGTTATAATGGGCAGTTATCCTAGAATAGAACGTATTCTGAAACATATGCCTAGTGTAGTAATAATTATTCTTGGAATTTAGCCGTCATCTGTCCCTTTTGATCGTTATAATAGTTTTTGAATTTTCGTTTTTACAAAATGACGTGAAAACTGAAACTGATGAATTAAGTTATTAAAATATATTTTATATTTAGAGCCAATCAAGTATTACGTGAACACATTTATTTACCACAACCCTAAGCTAAAAATTACTTATACTCCATATAATTTAAGCGCTAAAAAATTTGAAATATCTTCACGTAATTTGATATATGTATTTGTAAACTACACAGGTTAAATTAAATTATTCTTTATTGAAATCGAACACTTACATTCAGTGAGTTATGAAAGGAATTATCTGAATTGCATTATTTCTGAATTTTAATTATCTCTCAAACAATTATTGAAACATTTTCGTGGTACAAGATGTTAAATTATTTGATTTAATTAATAATAGAACTGTTGATTCGCACAAATGAAACCACTTTAGTTTACTGGAAATATGAGGCTTTTATAAACCATTATGGGAATTTAGCTGAAGACAATTATCAATTTATGGTTCAGTCTCAGCTATAAATTTTGTTTTAACCTAATGCTAACACGAAATAATTTTTGTTGGGTATTTTCGAAGAGAATGTCAATATTTTACTAAACTAACCGAGTTTCTGATCCATATCATGAATCGTTTCAAACTTGATTGCTTTATATTGTATAAATACAAGTAGGTACATACCTATAAACCATTTGAAAGTGAAAGAATACATGCAGCATAAACTTAATGTTGTAACATAGTACGTAAATCACTAGTAATTATAGTGCGAATGTACAATGAAGTAAAGGATGAAACTTTTTGTATATTTGTGTTACCTACTTCTTTGAAGTGAAAAGTCAAGTTACTGACAAAATGTAGTTCAATTTCGATTGCTGTCAAATTGTCTGCAACGAATTCATAACTCGTTTTCGATCGCTGTCAAATTGTCTGCAACGAATTCGTAACTCGTAAGGAATAGTTTTCCAACCAGAAGTTTGCCTAGTATTCCCAAGAAATTTCTGGACAGCTATGATAAGCTGAAGGTTGTGTTCGAGCTTCGAAAAGTTCTGATCAGTTTATAATTTAAAATTTATGAGTTTGTTATATCTGATATTCTAAAAGGAGCAATTTGAAATTTTCATACTTGGTTGCATAGTTTAAATCATAGTTGAAAATGTAAAACCCGTACTTATACTCCAATCAACAGAGTCAAAAAGGCGAACGAATTTTGAAAATTTAATTTCATTATCGTGATGGAACCAAATTAATGAAAACAAAAAGGAGGTACATTTGGAATTCCTAACTAAAATTAATAATTTCCTTTTTTCTCCGTGAAGTTTTTAAAAACTTGATAATGACATTACTTTAAATAAATTTGCAAACAAGCTGCAAAATTTAGTAAATATTAAATCATTCAAGTCTCTAGTTACTAAAAATTCAATCAAGAATTATTATTATACCTAGTCAATAAAATGACATTTCTATATTTCCTCAATTTCAATTTTTTTATTGAGACTTTATATGAGCTTTCTTCGTCAAAATCATAAGAAAAAGTCGATGGAATATTGAAACAAACTGAACAAGAGCTAATCATTCACGTAGATACAAAATAAGAGGGTCATTTTCATAGAAACGTAGGCAAAAATGAAAAGGATACCTCATGATTTCAAATATTGATTGCTTTTTAGCAGCGAAGAAAAGTAAATAGACAAATTAAAACAAATTAAACAAAATATGATCATTCACATAAAGTACAAATTAAGAGTGTCGCTCTTCTAGAAACATAGAGCATACAGTAAGAAATGAAAACTTGATAAGTCAAATAATATTTGTTTTTTTAGCATCGAAGAAAAGTAAATAGACGAACTAAAACAAACTGAACAAGATATGATCACATAAATACCTATATATTCACATAAGTACCTACAAATTAAGAGTGTGGTCCTTCTAGAAACATCGAGCATACAGTAAGAAAGAATTAACTAAGTAATGATACTTCATTAGGTACTTAAAATCTTTTTTATTTTTTAGCAGTGATGACCAGACAATCTTCAATCTCTTAAAATTATTCAATGTTAGGGTCTTTTGGCAGTCTTTTCATGTAAGACATATTTGAAAGTGTCAATGAAAGTATGAAACCGACTTCTGTAGCTTTACAAAAATTTTATAAGATTGGCATCTCAATAATAATAATACGTTTATTCCCAACAGATATACATCCAATTACAGAGAAAAAATAACAAATTGTACACAATAATAATAAATAAGAAAAATGAACGAAAAAAAAAAAAAAAAAGAAAAAATTAAATTAAAATAAATTGAAATAGTATTGAACAAAACCAGATGGAACAAACTAAAAATAAGATATTGTCCATTACAAAGTTACATAATGGTCATTACATACCGAACATAATTGTATACTGAAATCAGTTCGCAGAAAAATTAAAATACTAAACACAGTTTAAAACCTAGACTAATTATTCAACCGGTCCTGTGCTCAACCTTGCAGATAATCCGAACGAGTGTTTATTTGTAAACAAATAGCTTCATCTGCGGCAATCGAACGCTGCCAGTTTTTCAATGAATTCTAGTCGGAACTCTGGAGACGACACGGCAGACCGAGCCACACACACACGTAATGGGTGGACAACATCGGCGATGTGAAATGCCCGGCGTTTAATCTTGATTGATCAAGTATGGGAAGAGGATTCGGTCCGTTTTCCTCTTGTCGGTATTTCATGTTATTTAGTGACTGACTGGGTGTGTTTGAAGGCTGACCGATTTATACAGATGAAAAGTTAGAAATTTAATTTCTACATTCTTTATGTGTCATCGAATAGAGCGCACTTGGAATAGATTCGTAGTTCTTTCATGTTTTGAACATAAAAGAGATGACAGCTTCTTTCGAACAATCAAGAATTAATTTTTGTCACATAATCGACATAATAAAAGAGTTTTGTTTAATAAACAACAAAAAACAGTGTTTTCACCTACGAATGAAAGTGAAAGTTCACATAATCGAACAACTAGTGCAAAATTGATTTTTTTTGTTTGTCAAACTAAATATCGATATAAGAAATCACAGTAGGCACTATAATAAAATAGGAGCATTGAAGAACGATGACTTTAAAACGAAAAAAGATGAAATTATATACCTAAGTGATAAATTAAATCAGTACATATGTATGTCATTCTTTACAGAACATTACATTTTATATTTTAAAAATGATTTTTCAAATCATTCATCAATTATAAACTGAAGTCACAAAATTGTAATTTTCACTGCTGATAAAACAAGTTACTATTTAATACTACAGTCGAAAAAGTATACACAATGTTTCATTTTATAGGCGAGTATAAGTGTTACGTATAAAATTTTTACGAATTCCCAAACGTATAAAACTTTTACCAATTTCCAAAAATTGTATTGTCTTACACTGCACAAGAATCCACTGAGGTTTTCATCTGTTCATCAGAAAAATGATGTATTCGTTTCAATAAATAATGGGAGATTAATTGTATACAAAAAGAGCCTCTTTATGAATTTAACAAGGTTGATTGAATATTCTCTGATCGGTGATACATGGATTTATATAATGAAAGAAAAACATAAAGTCAAACTAACGATTTGATCTTTTGAAAATGGTGTGTAACCCCGAAACAATTATCAATATACAACATCATTCTATGAAGCTAAGCAAAGTGTTTTTTGAATTAATGAAACTAGGGAAAAACTAGGATAATATAAATATTTTATATAAATATTTTTAGAGAAATAATTGTCAATTAGTCCTGGGATCAGATTGTTGACAATAAAATCAATAATTTACAAAGTTATGTTATTCCAACATAATAAATTCAGGAAAACTTTGAGTATATCTTCGAAAAATCTAATCATGATCAGTGTTTTAGTGCTCCACAAAATTAGGAAACATCTCTAGTAAACAATTTGAAATATTTGTACATTTTGGAAAGCAAATATTGTAATTGTGTAACCTTTCAACTGAATAAAGATTATTATTATTATTATTCATGAACATTCCCAAGTCATTAGAAAATTAGAGAGACGAAACACCTATTGTCCAATTCGTTGAAAAAAATACTTACATTTAACAACTTTATCAAGATTAGTTATACAAATGTAGATGAATTTAAAGATAAGTAAGTAGAAATAGCATTGAATTGATAAATTCACAAATAAACTACCTATCAGTACCAGTGTCGAATAGACAATTCGGTTAGATCTTTTGGTTTTTCTCAACTTAATATAATCCTCATTGAAAGTTTTTACGCAAATACAACGAATTTTTATTCCAAAAACGGAGATTTTCACTGCATGAATTGCTATCGTCAGAGATAAACTTAGGAACGAATTCTTACTTTTATAAATTTTTTCGACCAGATTCGATTATCAATTCATTTCTCCCACAAATGAAGTTCTCGTGAGCTTCAGCAAAATTAGTCAATTAGTTTATTTAGTCAATAAAGTGTAAATCATAAGTTCAAGTATTTGAATTTAAATTTATATTCAATTATAATGGATCAAGTAAACGCCAACACTATTAAATATTCAGCAAAATTGTTTAGGTTGGTAATTCCGACTGAATTTATTCTGAGAAACATGGTTTAGATGACATACAGTTAATGGTTTTGCGAAGTAGCTAACTTTTCTCGGAAAATAGATAAATATCCTGAAATAATTGGAGATCGCAGTGAATTTTTTGAATTGAAAGAAATTGAAAAAGCAAATTTTTTAAAAGTAATAATAAGATAAAAGTCAGTATCTAGAGGAATTGGTTCGCATGGTTCTTCAAGAATGTTAAAGTTAATTTAAGACGGTATAACCGCCGAAGCATAACCGAAGCGTGTACGCGAAAATACCACATTTCTACATTTGCCCATCTATTATATCATTATTCATGAACACTACACGTCCAGATCATAATTCTTGAAAATAAAAGTACCTTTAGGTATAGAGGCTGTTACGGTATCACGATATACCTACGTCCGAGAAAAAAGAGGTTGTCTGGGTGAAGAATCGTGCTTTTAGCGGACATATCGGAATGAATTTCAACGTAAATACGTATCTATTATACCACACATTGAATCATTTTGTTATTTATCGATGCGTCGTCGACTAGCACAGCGAAGTGAGGACACATCGTATTCTAAATTTAACATCCAAATAAATTTAAATGATGTGTTTTTCCCTGTATTTTTCCCAAGAAATCTGTTGAGAAAATAGAGATTATTATGGATCAAAAAATCAAATTGATTAGAAATGAAATGATATAAAAAAGTCAATCTTATGAAAATTTTCTATGCTTGCTAGATAAGATTATTTGGAAGATAAGTTATATAATCTTTAAGTAGTTATACTTTTTTCTGGCAGATTTTTATGTATATTGCACAAACTTCAACATGCATCTAATGACAATAGAATTTAATTTACTTGTTGAAAAATTCTCAAGTAATCTTCTAGTCAAAAAAAAAATTTTTTTTCTCTTCTTTTTCGATGAAAAAATTTCTGGTCTCCAAGAAGAATTCTCATCTTCAAAAAAATAATGCTTCTTCTTCAAGCACTGAATTTTATTTTACTTTGATAAAAAGAATGTTTTTCCTTTGGCAGCAGAAAATTCTCATCTTCTTAGAAAAAAAAATTTCTTTGTGTATAGGTCTCTTGCAAAAAGACATTTTGAAAGAGATTTATGGTATTTTTTTTTCAGAGTTCAGATTGGTATTGCAGTCCAGGCTACAATCTCAGTTAAACAATACAATTTCTTATTTATTCGACACGAACGAATGAAATTGACAATGAATAGGTACCTTAATCATCCCACAAAAATAAAAGATATCTACTTTCTATAGGTATTTATGGTAAAACCTGAAGCAATTGGACTATTCAATACATTAATTAAAATAATAAGAAGTTGCAAGAATTAATATAGTGAAAAATGTGGGGGTCTATTAAAACAGTGACGAACTTTTCTGCTCGTTGAATACTTTGTTTTCATCTACATTATTAGAGTGAGCAATATCTAGCAAGTATTCAATAGACGTTTTTCCGTAGAATGAATCTTACATGGGAAAACCTAAAAATTAATTTAACTATTGAATTAATGGGTAAGTATTCACGTAATCACTTACGCATTTATTAGGTCAAACTCAAAACGTATAGTACTTAGCTAGTAAATATTTGTTTGGCAAGAACTAAGCTGATTTCATGAACATGACTCTCGATTACTTAACCTGGAACTTTGGATAATTTACATGGAATATTAACCATTTCAACAAAAAACAATAAGAAATATTCGAAAAATAAATATACGTAATACCTACTCATCTAATTAATCAAACTGTACAAATATTAAATCCTCGCAATAAAAATAGATTACTTTCTGCAGCACTCAATAGTTACTATGCTGTTCGAATTAATTGAGACAAACATTTTTTTCTTCTTTTGAGTTACTGAAGTAAGTATGTGAGTACCAGGGTGGCCCAAACGCCCTCACACCTGCTTGTTTACTACCGGTTGTGACGTGAGGGTTCGACCTTGACCATCATTTACATTCTGACCGGTTTTACCTCGCCAGCAATTCGGTTGTGAGCCTACCGGTGCGACAGTTTGTGGTTTCAATTTTGATACGTTCTGTATTGTCTTGTCCAAAGATTGATATCACTCCGAGAAAGCGTTCCAAAATTATCGCGCTTAATGAACACACATCAATGACTGTAAGAGATATAGCTGAAGAGGTTGGTGTGGGAAAGTCCAGATTTTCGAGAATTTTAAAAACATTTGAAGTAGCTCATTGTCTCCAAAAAGAAAAGGAAACTGTGGCCGCAAACACAAAACCACTCCAAGAACAGACAAATTGTTGATAATAAATAGATTATCAACAAGAATTAATCCGAAAAAGACAAGCACTGATATTTGAAGGAATTTAATGGTTTCTGGTGTGGAGGTGAGCACGTCAACTGTGCGAAAACGACTGCTGGAGGTTGGCCGTAAGGCAAGAAGACCAAGAAGAAAGCAACTTAACAAAGAAATTTGCTTACTCAGAAAATGATGAAGAAACGTTTGTCATGGGCCAAAAAGTAACAGTCGTGGACTGTGGACGACTGGAAGAAGGTGGTTTTTAGTGATGACATTTGTTTGTTCAAGGGAGCAAATCAAGTGTTGTTAGACGAAGTGATGGGGAAAGTTTGCGGCCTGATCACATCCAGCAAACAGTAAAACATCCTTCGAAACAAATGTTCTGAGTTTTTTCAAAACCAATGGCACTGGACGATTAGCTCCTATAACAGGGATGATGAATTCAGTGAAATATATGGAAATATTGCTCACCAAGGTTGTCCCATTCATGGAAACGTTTTATGGAACATCTCAGCACGACCTGGCTCCCTACCAGATTGGCCGGGGAATTCACCTGATCTCAATCCCATTGAGAATTTATGGAATATTTTAAAGAAACGACTGGCAAAAATGGATTGCACTACAGAACAAAAAAAGATTATAAGTGCAATTCAGGTGTGGTTTCATGATGACCAATTGAAGAAAATTTTGCGCTATGCTAGTGGAATCGATGCCTACACGAGTTCAAGAAGTTATTTCTGCGAAAGGAGGACATACTTCATATTGATATGAAGAATTTACGCTATTTTGTATGTATTTACTTCATTAAAAAGGAAGTTTCACGAAAACATTGTTTTTTATCCTTTGTCCCAATTAATTCGAACAGCATAGTAGTTTAAATAAAGTTAAAAATTGAAATAAAAGTCACGTGGCTTAGGTATAGTTTGCATTATGAAAATAGGTGATTACTGTGTTCAACAGGAATGAATAGTCGATATGTTTTCGAGTTGTGATCTCATTCTAGAAACATGTAGACTACTTCTCATATTTTAGTATGTTGCACCTATAAGTGTTTTGTTTCAACTTAACACTTTTTCTGCAATATGTTTCAACAAGTTATTGTTCAATTCAAACGAGATAGTGTTCCAAAAGGTGGGGTATTAATATTAGGCGATGTTAATATTAGGTGCTCATTTGTTGGAGATATTTATGCGTGCTTATGTAAATTTAGAAATGGCTTACATATAACCATGGTAAAAATTTACATTTCTCCTAATCCAACATTGAGCGAGGTAGAGTATTTCATTCATCGCACTTTACTGGAGTACAATGGAGAAGGGTCAAAAATACTTGGTACAAATGGTAATAAATTTCCACTTATCTTGGCTGGCGATTTTAAAATTTCGCTGATAAAAAATCAGAGCGGTTGACAACTTTTCTTTCGAAAAACTTGAATTTGAAAATGAATAATGATCCACAAGAATCAACAATAAAATATGGGACCACCACTGACTATTTTCCAGATATTTATAGAATATCAAGTCTCAAATTTATGTTTCTTATTGCAGTTACCATAAACATATAGTTTCAATGATAAAAATTCCTGAATAACCTTCATGTATTGTAAGATAATAAAAATATTTTAAACGATATTAACTTTGAAATTTAAAATTTGTTTTCTTATCGGTCACCACGCTCAAAAAATGTAACTTGAATATCGAAGAAAAAACTTGAATTAATTTCAAAGAAAAAAAATACTGCATAAATGAAAATAAATGAATAATTATAATTGCATAAGTTGAAAAAAAATGCTATGCAATAGCTTTACCGCGGCAGTCCCCGAGTTGTATGGGGAAATTCAATTATTATTAATAAGCTGCAGTTACACCTACTTCTACAAATAAGAAAATAGCCTTAGGAATCATCGCAAGATGTTATCAAAAATAATCTGAGTACAGAATACTCGCGAAAGCGAACTGTAGCTGTAAACAATATTGAACTGTTAAGTTTTGAAGAAACTATTTTAAATTAACATTATTTAAACAACACCTACTGAAATTTTTGAAATTTTATCATAATATGATTTCAAACTGGGAGTTTTTTGTGAAATGGGTGTACAACGAATGAGCATTTCGAAAATATTAACACTCTAAATTCAGAAATCGAATAAGGAAAGTTCATCGATATATTATCGTGTATCAACATATATTAGGTATTGTTTCCAATATTTTTCTTAATTCGGAATAAGTACGGTTTCAGTTAACACAATAATTGACATAATATTTGCAAAACTTCAGTTTTAGAAATGCATTCTAAAAACATTTCACTGGCAAAAATTCATACAATTTTATTAACCGAACGGAAAATCTAAAACGCGAATAAACAATCCGGTAACAGCGAGAACGAACTCGACTTTTTGTATTTATGGGATATCTTGTCACGCAAACCGGTCTCCGTCTCTTTTGCTCGCAGGCAGTTCTCACTCGTTCGTCGTTACAGCCTAATAGCCTCTTTTTAAACTCATTTATAATATCAGAGTCTGTCTCGTTTAAATTACATGCTTTCTCTCTATCCGCGCTTTGTTTGCGTGCTGTCTCGTTTCTGCTTTGTCTCTCTCGGTAGGGCATACAAATTTGTTGTTAATAATGTTATCTCCCTCGTAAGCGAGCGCTTAACGTCATTCTAGTTACGACCTACGTCTGAATTCCTTCTCGTGTTAGATGAAGATGATATAGGAGCGATGATTCTCTTGCTCAATTTATACAAGGGAGTCCCTACGTTTGGATTTCGCAGCACTAACATTGCGTTATACGTTTCCCTTTGATTGTAAGTAGGAAATCAAAATAATAAAAAAATCGACGGGTTGGACTCCGGGAGTGCCGGCAGAAGTGAAAACTTGAATGTTGTGCATTTTTGATATTTTAGAATGGTTAGAGAATAATTTTGTACAAATTGCTTTCATTATCAGTATAAAAGTATTATTAATGTGGTGGAATACAATATTCATTTATTGCGCTATCGTACACAAACATGACAATTTATGTTACATTAAAAATTTAACACTTCAGAACTATTAGAATTATTTTACATTAGAAAGTTTATCTCTTAGGAAAATCAACTTCCATCCATAATTTCAACGACTTTTTCATCATCATCTTTACCAGAACCATCATCGCTAATCTCTAAAACTGATACGTAAGGTTTATGATAGCTGAAGTAAGAAACGAACAGTTTTGATTCGAACCTATTTAATAGATAGTAGTTTTGTATTTCGTTGTGCTAAGATTGCGATCATTTGACATAGTTAAACCAAATTCATTAAAAATTCAATTAATAGTTGATTTTTATCGTCTGCAAAGTTTATGTTGAAATCTCCACTCAAAATCATTGGCAATTCATCAAAGCTTTTTCCAATTTTTTTTTTGAAGCAATGCAGATGCGTCATGAGAATTAATGAATAAATTTTCGTACAAGAAGTCTCGTATAGCACGCAATGACTTATCTGGAGAGATGTAAACGGCAACCATAATAATAAACTGATTATCACCAGAGTGGCAACGACTTATACAAATATCACCGATATGAGAAACAGTAGCATTAAACATGCTGTTGTATTTCACATGCACATCCATATAATTTGTACAATAATGAACTGAGTTCATATTTTGATAAATAGCTACTTCTCCCGATGGACGATTATTTCTTCTGAAACTCGCAACTAAGTTGAAATTCGGAATGTCAATAATTTCATCGTTACCCATATGAGTTTCTGATAAAATTAACACATTCATCTTTTTAACAAGAGCGTCAATTGCTAGATCATTTACATGCGCACGTAAACTTTGACAATTGAATGAAAAATACACACGAACATTCGCGCAAGCGCCTTGCGCCGCCTGCCCTCTCTCCATCCGTCTTACGAATTCTCGATCAGGTCACGTGTCCTGACGCGAGTTTAGAAATTTTTACCCATTCCAAAAAAAATACACAGCGCCGCTAAAGATTAGTTTGGTACCACTTAAAAAGTGGTACCAAACTAATCCCTTACTTGGACATGATTTACATCAGAATTGGGATCAGTTCCTCAACTGTCATGAGACATTAACAAATGAGAATAATTATATTCTCATTTTCAACAATTGAAATTTATTTTGAGGAAAAATTATGAGATTAACAGGAAGTTGTTTCGCTTTTTAAATTCGGATAACGTTTTTGCGTGTATCAAGTAAAGAAATACTGCTAAAAATACCATTTTCAGGCAATTCATTATACTTCACAACTTCAGACTTAGTATCATATTTCTTAGTTGTCGTCAGATATTAAGATTTTCGGAGAATTTTGGCATAACGTCGTTCAATGTGTTGACATATTCCATGTACTTATGTAACGGGTGTTTTTTTAGAGGTATAGAACTTTAAGTTGGCATTACTGTTGAAGATTTGGTTTGGCAATTCATTTCAATTTAATTAATTTCAATTCGAATGGGCCCAAAACGAGATTGCCGTTATTCCCGATTTTCATAAGCGAATTTTTTTTAGCGATGAAGCGCACTTCTGGTTGAATGGCTACGTCAACAAACAAAACCGCCGCATTTGGAGTGAAGATAATCCTCAAGTGTATGTCAAAACACCGTTACATCCAGAAAAATTGACTGTTTGGTGCGCTTTATGTACTGGTGGAATCATTGGTCCGTACTTCTTCAAAAACGATGATGGCCAGAAGGTTACAGTCAATGGTGATCGGTATAGAGCCATGATTACTAACTTTTTCATTGCTGAATTGAACAACCATGATGTCCAGGAGCTGTGGTTTCAACAAGACGGCGAAACATGTCACACAGCTCGTGCCACAATCGATTTATTGAAATACACCTTTGGTGACCGCCTAATTTCACGTTTTGGACCTGTGAATTGGCCTCCAAGATCTTGTGATTTAACACCGCTAGACTACTTTCTGTGGGACTATGTAAAGTCATTGCAGATAAGCCACAAACGCTTGACCATTAGGAAGACAATGTTTACCGTGTTATTGCCGATATACGGCCACAAATGTTGTAAAAAGTCATCGAAAATTGGACGTCCAGATTGGACTACATCCGAGTCAGCCGTGGCGGTCATATGCCATAAATCATATTGAAAATATAATGCCACAAGATAATCTTTCGATGAAAAAAAATTCTTGTCAATCGAATGATCCATCGTTGTTTCGTTGCAATTTAAAGTTCTATACCTCTAAAAAAAACACACTTTATCATCCTGGGTAGGAACCACGAAAATATTTTACGGTTGACAAAAATTTCAATTGTTCAACAAAATGAATACTTACCTACATATATCGATAGACTTTCAGTTTGATAAAAATATCTTCTATTTATATTCTTCTTTTAATTTCAAATCTTATGTTAATGTTGATCCAGTGCCTTTACTTCGAATTGTTTATTCGAATATGATATTTCAGAACTACCCTCGTATTCGCATTGTAGCGCCAGTCCAGAAATCATCCCTGTGACGCAATTCCGTGCATTAGGGTTGATTTTCGTCCTTGTCTAACCCTCGAAGCACCCCGTGTCTTCTCAGTTGGTTAACAGAGGGTGAAAGCTAAAAAATATCGCTGGGGATCACGGTTGTAACGGAGGATGCTCTCGTTTTGTGAATGAATAGAGGACGAGGGGTGGATTTTGTGAAAGTATTTCACTTCGAAATTTTCATTCGAAAGTTGAAGTTCTTAATTGGGTTAGTTAAGGCTGTTTTGCTCGAACTCGGAGTGCTTACAACGCGATAAAAGCAAAGAGGTGAAAAATGGATATAACTTTTAATTGAATTTCATTAACAGCGTTTACTATGTTCGTTTTTCTTCATTTTCTGAATTTATTTGATAATTTCAGATGTAACGACTATACCTAAATGTTTTGGATAATCAACATCGGAAAAAATTATTTAAAAAGAATACTGCATGACGTACGTTTCGATGAGATTCACCTTTTTCAAATGCTACGTGCAGACCTAGCATTTGAAAAAGGTGAATCTCATCGAAACGTACGTCATGCAGTATTCTTTTTAATATATGTGTAAATCAGTTTAACGATATACATCAAGTATCGACCTCATCAATTATTAAAAATTATTTTATTCTTTCAATTGACCTATTAAAAAAACTACGTGTCACAGAGTTCAATGCTTCTTTCTCTCCCTTAGGTAGATAACTACCGGAAATGAGCTGACTAATCATGCAGTTGTGAGTGAAAAAGGTACCTACCTGTGCAAACTTATTCATTGAATTTCTGAATTTTTTGTTTTTTTTTATAATTATTTTCTTTATCTTTATTTCTTATTTTAACTACATAAAGTAGCCATATGTAGTCAAAATTATAGGAAACTCATAAAAACTACTTACGTCTACATTTTTTCTATTATATAACATTGAAAATTGAAAATAACTAATAAATAAATTGAAAATAATAAATAGTTCGAGAAACTTTTTTTTTCATCACATGATGAAATGATCAAACGATTTTTTTACCTACCCATTTGATTGTTAGTCCCTGATACAATTCTTATTCATTTGTAAAATCTTGTAAAAGTTACAGTTGATACAACCTATCAACAAAGACCAAACAATTTTCATATATTAGAATTATTGTTTCAAATGCATTGGAACAATGAATGATGAAAATAAACAGATAGACACAAATAGAACAGATAAATATTGGATCAATCCCGAAAATATTTTCAACTAGACATTACCCAAGTTAATAGAACTTAGAATAGTGGAATGCTCCTATCTATGCTAATGAACACGAAGATACCTTCCTACTCACAATCAGGCAGAAATCAGTCTAGGAATGAATACGATGGAGAAACAAATGTATTTCAGACGTCCGAGATCCTACCGTCAAAGTAGGTATCTTCGAAATATTTCGAATTTATTGAGCCTACTAAAAAGGCTTTTCAAATTAATGATGACTTCAAAAGTATAGATAAGCTCAATACTAGAAAACAAGACATACACTATTGTTTATTGTGCCAGCTATATTGACCTGTATTAAGTAACATAAAAATACGTAAAAAACTAATGAAATCTAAAATGTAAAAGTAGATTTTCCTTTTATGTCGATTCTAGCACCGAAATATATTCAACGAAGGTGCCAACTGACGACGAAAACTTGGCTATTGAATAATAGGTACTCTTAAATATTCACACTGAATAGAAAATTATAATTATGTGCAAACACATCTGTGTAACAAAAGTTTCTATTAGTACCTACTCAATTGTATTTTTTGTGAAACAGATGTGGTGGGTTCGAATCGCAGACTAAATATGGATTTTTATATAAATTGATTTTTACCAATGTACTTGAGTTTACAAGTGATATTTCAGAAATACATAATCAGATGAATAATGTACAATATTAAAAAACCTATCGTTGATTTAAACCGGCTATAAACTGTCATTCTATGTCTATTGAATTCGAAAATAGTATACTGAAAATTATAAGCAGATAATATCAAAATATCTCCAATGTTTAACAATGTTAGCTACAAATATATCAATAATAAAGAGTAGCAAATCAATTAATTCATGACAGCTGACTGATTTAACATCGATCAAAAACATTGCAAAAAACACAAACTTGGCATTGTTGCCAAAAACACAATGAAATTGTAAGTTTGGCAGTGTTAAATTGTGAGAGTAGGTGATATCTACTTTCTAAATGTTCGAAATCTATAAGATTTCAAACCTGTAGACCATATAGTACCTATACAATCGGAAAGTTATCAACTACCTATTCAATGAATAATAGGTCGAATAAAGTTGTCAGAATGCGTGTATTAGGTAATCTGTACCTACTCATTAAACTTCGAAATGAAAATTAGTAATTCACTTAATTATTTCTGTTTAAATTGACCGACACATCTCATTAACGAAAATCAAAGTTAAAATCTGTTCTATTTTCTAACTCTTTGTGTTTTAACATGTAGCTAATAGAAGTTTCGCCAAGTTCTCTGATTGAAGCACTCATTATATTATCGAAAGTATATAATACAACCCATTACATCATCTTTTATCTTCGATTCGAAAGATCATAGAACCTAGTTCATTATACAACTTGTCAATCAAAACAATCGATCAGATTGTTGATAATGTCTAATATTAATGCCGGAATTAATCGTTACAGCGGGAGGACGCTAATATTCACGTCAATATAGATATATTGAGAAATTTTACCAGAAGCAACACTAATAGAGACAGATATATTGCTGTATCATTTTTGTTCTACGTCTAAGTTCTACATACTTCGAGATACAAAATTAACATAAGAACGACTCTGTGTTTCAATGTTTCGTAACCACAACTATGGTTTAAACTTGATGGAAAACAAATTTTCCGAGGAAAAAACCTGTTCAGTTTCACATTTCACTTCGCGGTCAACTGTTTATTAAACGAGTCGGTGATCCCATGATCGTGTATTGGTTAGGCTACTTAATGGATTGAATCAGACGAGATGCCACCTATTAATGCATTGTATCGCACTCTTTGATATAACTCACCTCACCTGACGTGACCTATTGTCGGGGGTGGTGGGGATGATTACAATGGATCGAGGGCGTGGCCCATAATAATATGTGCTCTAAGTTACACCGATGCGGCATTCCTAAGTAAACAATCTTTTTTATTGATCTTAATGCGATTCTAAAATGGATAGCTTTATTATCATTTCTTATACGTGAAATAGGCTTTATATAACATACGGTCTGGAACATACGTCCGTTACGATCGGAGTGGAACGAGATTTGCCGAGTAGGTATCGTCGAATACTATACATTTATTGTTCAATGAATATGTCAGTTTCATGTGATATAAAACCGATAATGAATGAAAATCGGTTGATTTTCATTCAGTTACTTTTTCATTCATTCGATTCAGTATGATTCAATGGTTTTCAACTTGATATTTCTCAAATTCTATAATATAGTTGGATTATTCGACACATTGACATAAACACTGTCATTTTCAATATGAAGTCTCATAACTAAACAATGACGTCCGAATATACCCACCCCGCCATGGTTGATTTATAAGAATTATTTCATCTGCAGCACCCAAAAAATCTCTATGAATGTGAATTAATGAAAATTTCTGGAGGTATTTATTTCATTTTTATATGTGCTCAAATTCAGATTCAAGCATAGTTGCGCAACTCTTATAATTAATTCCTATTTTAGGTAGGTATATCCTTGAAATTGAACCCCAAAGGTTAAACTAAGGGTTCTTCAATTTGTAAGGGATACGTAGGTACTTTTTTCTGCTGCAAATGTAAGTCTGATAGCTTCACAAATATAGGTTTACCTTTCATAATTTGCAGTTTCGTTACAAAGATAAGTGTTAAAAAGTTACAAAGATTTTAATGAATATAAATTGTGAAAATATATTTTTCTGTTTTGATCTTTAGTTTTAATATTTTTAATTCAATTTTTAAAATTTTGAGTTCAATTCTATATTATTATTAGGTTCTATATTATTATTATCATCTAACTCACGTAGCTATGAGACTCAATTAAATAATAATTTGTTAAAATAATTACGTATTTCCGATGGCTTTCAATTCAATTGTAAAGAACAGTCTCGTCAGCATTCAAAATCAAAAATGTATAACCCAAAAGCATTCACGTAATGAGTTCGATTGAACTAACACCTGCGTTGAAAAACAAATAGGGGACAAAATTTCCATTAAGAGAGGCGGGTCCTAAATAGTCACATGACATCCACGTGACTTAGGTACATATGTAGTTGTAGATTATTTCACATCCAAATATTATATTAATTTCTTTGAAATTCACTTCAAATACATAATTGCCATCTATCATCAAAAATAAAAACTAATTAAAAAACAATTTGTAGTAAATATGTTAACACTTATTACGAACTAATGAAACAAATTGAAAAAAGCCATAAGCATTGAATCAAAAAACAATAGTGAAATTAAAGATAATTGGCTACAAATACACAGTTAGCTACAACAAGTTCAACAATTTGAGTTAAAACAGTTTCAGAGTAACCGTCATGCATGGTGAAGGTACAATGACACAAAAAATCGCGTTACCTCAGACTTGCGCTGTTCCCTGTCACAATCCAAGCAATCCGTGGCACATTACTCTAAAAATCCGAAACCGATACTGGCAACCCTGCGACGTACAGCGTTTATTCAGCTGGCAACACAGCATCGCCTACATAGAGATACCACCGAATACATGTTAAAATATTCCCCGATTTCTAGCTTGATTTGAAGGCGTAAACAACGTTGAAACTTCACGAAATTCACTCTGTATACTCTACGAAACGTGCGGAATACGAATCCGTAATTGAATTTGAAAAATCTTAGAATTTACAGGTGTAAATTATAAAATTTGTTTAGCAATGCTACGCGTATTGAATTTCGGAGTATACTAGATAGAGGAGCTTGGTTTTCTCCTAGCGAAGTTCGAGTTCGACCGAATTAGCCCCGCCCATGGCCAATGATCGTCGAGGATTCTCTCCGAATAACGACGAAGCTTATCGAACAGACACGAACGTATGAAAACTGTGGCGTCAGACCGATTCCTCGATACACATACCATTTTGTTATATTGGAACATATGTGGACAGAAATTTCTCTATTTTGGGAACGTGGTAGTGATGAAATTAGTCTCCGGGTAGGCGTTGGGATGTGCTTTTGTTCTTATTCTGTTGCTCGACGTTGGAACGTGATTCATTTCATGGAAGTTGAAATAAATAATGGTTCTGAGAATTATATTTTATTGCCCTGGCTGAAATGGATAGTTGTAGAGTAATAAAATTGGTAAAATGGCTTTATGCACGGAAAGATGGAGGTTATGTATTGTTGTTCGACACTTTCGAAGCAGGCATAATGGACGACTTTTATAAACAAGCTTTAAATATATTCGGTAGCAAAAGTCGTTGATAAATGATGCTATAAGGATGATACGTAGATAGATAATAGCGTTGTAGGTACCTAATATTCAACTTTTTCATTTTTGATCAGGTTGCCAATATGTGCTAATATGAGTATGGCTGATGTTTGAATTTGATATCTAAGAAAGCTATCCAACAACTTTATCGTGGAAATTAGATAATTATACTTTTTTCTAAACGTTATTCAATTCCATTCCAAAATAGAAAAAGGTACTTAAGCATAAGTATATTTCTTCAGCAGTAGGTATGTTGGAATGTTTTTACTGCAGTATTTGTTGTTCCATCTGATCTGAGATTAAGTTCTTTCCGTTTTACTCATACCAATAAGTAATAGATGATAATAACTTCTATTTACTAAACTATTAAGCAACAACGTTTACTGATAAACAATATAAACACAATCATAGAAAAATATTCAACATCTGCTTATTTCATGATTACAATTTTTGAAGTATTGGTATCAGAATATTTACCTAAGTAAATGAACAAAGTACCTATATTGTTTGAAAATATAAACTTATATCAATATTTTGTTGTATTAGGTAGGTATGCTTTTTAGGGAATGAATAAAAACTTTATTGCATTTTATACATCTTTCATTTGATACTTCGGACTATTTTGTTTGTCTTAGAGGCGAATTCAACCACAAAGGTGAAGTCTTCCAAAAATCGCTAGTTTGCCTAGTAGTACTAGGTATATGGATGTAAAGACTGTCGTTCATGTTAATTTCGCATTACATTTTGTTTCTTAAAAAAAGCGGATCATGACCTTTAAAATCTTCATTGTATAAAAATGTATGTAATAATAAAATAACACAGAACTATGGATAAACTGAAAACCAACCTCAACATAAGGTGAAATATTTTGACTAAATCCAAACTGATCAACTGATCTGGAAATATATTTTGGACATAATAATTTTCATATTATTATGTGAAAGGACCGAAGTACCTAGCTGCAGAGTCTCCCTGGTGGAATTATATTTTTAATCTACTGTGAATTCTTGTAGGCGAGATTATAACCGGTGAGTTTTTTGTCACCGGTATATCGACGACGGCGACTTATAAGTCACCGGTTGTTTTAGCAGTAACTGGGATCGCCATTTAGACTGATATTTTTAGATCGATATTGCACTCTTACTAGTCAACTTTTATTTTGCCAGCAACTTAGGTTGCCGTTTAGATCACTCTTTTGGCTTCACTCTAACAACAAGAGTGACATGATTTTTATGAGTTTTGAACTGAAAACTAAAACTGAATTGAGTTTATTGGGAATAATTTATCAAAAGCACAGCATGGTTATGTAAACGGCAAGGGAGTAAATACAGCCAAATACATTTTTGTTCAGGAGGTATATGATATACTAAATAGCATCGAACTGCCTTTGGCCATCCTGATAGACCTAAACGAGCATTTGACAGTATATGTTATGCACTGCTATTGGAAAACCTAGAAAGAAATGGTGTGAGAGGACCTCCTTTGCAATTGATGCAATCATACTTAGAGAACAGGAAGCAAAAAGCTAAAATCACCAAAAATGGATTATGTAGCTTGTCAGAATCTGCCAATTTAAATGTAGGGGTACCACAAGGAAGTCTATTAGGACCCATATTATTCATTATTTTTATTAATGACTTGAATGATGCCGTCATAAATAATGAAACATTGGTGAAATAAGCCGATGATACCTGCATCGTTTTAAGAGCCACAAGCTATCAGGAGATTACAAAAAAAGCTAACATGATCACCACAAATATAGAAGAATGGCTTGAGAGAAATAAATTTATAATGAACAGATCAAAGACAAAATAAATTTTGTATCAGACAATTTATACCGGAGTTGAGGTCCCAACACACATAGGTCTACAAAATCAGAGCATCGAGCTATCACAAAATATCAAACTCCTTGGACTGTATATAGATAACACCCTGACAGGAAGCCATGTAAGCGACCTAGGCAAAGATTGACTAGGGTATGTTATACATTGTATGTGCTACGAAGATATCTTCCGGCAAACGAATTAAAAACAGTTTATTTTGCATATTTTCAAAGCTTATTACGTTTTGGAATAATGTTCTGGGCCCATAGCAGTGAGGCGAGCAAAGTGTTTCTCCTGCAAAAGCGAGTGCTAAGGCTGGTGACTAACAAATCAAGCAAAAGCACATGCAGAGGTGTTGCCGGCTTTATACATATATGAAAACCTAATGTACTTTCGGAGTGTTAGACAGAAGACATCATCTTTCTTCAGTCATTCATGTGGAACAAGATGAGCACAATGTGTTTTTTCAACTCACGCGAGAACTATGTACGGAAGGAGCCCATACTATGTAGCTAACAAATTCTTTAACAGGTTGTCACACGAAATAAAATCAAAATGGCAAATGAAAGGATTTTCATCAAACTTGTTAAAGTATCTAATACAGTCTGAAATCTAAATTGCAATAAAACAACGATGGATCATTGTTGACAAGAATGTCAACATTGAACATGAACAACAGAAAGTCATAAGAAACAATATTTGTTTTTTATTCGAAAGATAATCTTGTGGCATTACATTTCAAATATGATTTCAGGCATATGACCTCCACGGCTGGCTCGGATGTAGTCCAACCTGGAAGTCCAATTTTCGATGACTTTTTCCAACATTTGTGGCCGTATATCGGCAATAACACGGCGAATATTGTCCTCCAAATGGTCAAGAGTTTGTGGCTTATCCGCGTAGACCAATGACTCTACATCGCCCCACAGAAAGTAGTCTAGCGGTGTTAAATCACAAGATCTTGGAGGCCAATCCACAGGTCCAAATCGTGAAGGCGGTCACCAAACGTGTCTTTCAATAAATCGATTGTGGCAGGAGCTATGTGACATGTTGCGCAATCTTGTTGAAACCACAGCTCCTGGACATCATGGTTGTTCAATTCAGAAATGAAAAAGTTAGTATTCATGGCTCTATACCGATCACCATTGACTGCAACATTCTGGCCATCATCGTTTTTGAAGAAGTACGGACCAATGATTCCACCAGCTCATAAAGCGCACCAAACAGTCACTTTTTCTGGATATAACGGTGTTTTGACATACACTTGACGATTATCTGCACTCCAAATGCGGCACTTTTGTTTGTTGACGTAGCCATTCAACCAGAAGTGCGTTTCATCGCTAAAAAAAATTCGCGCGATACGTATTCCGCACAGAACCATTATTTTCGAAATAAAATTGCACTATTTGCAAGCGTTGTTCAGGCGTGAGTCTATTTATGATGAATTGCCAAACCAAACTGAGAATAAATCACTTTTCAGCTGTTAAATCGGTCGCCATCTTCAACAGTAATGCCAACTTAATCTTCTATACCTCTAAAAAAACACCCTTTATATAAGGAGCCGTATAGTATAAAGGAATATTTGAATCAATTTGATTGTATTTCAATTATGTTTTGATATGGATATGACACAATTTCCCATAAAAGCATGTTATTAACTTACAATTCTATTTGGAAATAAAGAGTATTTTTATTATTATTATCTATTAATTGAAATTATTATCTATCAAATAAAATATCTATCCATTAACTTGGATAATAGATTACATCAATTGATAATATTAACATCAATTGCCATAATTGAATAGAATCATTAAATACTTATCACAATCGATTGAAGTGTGACATGTATCGGTGATTTCTCAAACAGTGACCAAAGACAACGGTTGGCAAATATTAGGTGGCCGGTATTAACCAGTGACCATTAAAAGTTAAAAGCCTGGAGTTAAAAGTCACCGATATAAAAATATGGCCTATCGCTACTAGTAGGTTAATAATTTGTGTTTTTTTGTACGAGTCCTCGAAAAAAAGACAACGTTACACTCGGGTCGGTGGCGATGGAGGTTACTCGACTCGGTTGCACTCGACATCGCTCTAGTTGGCGACGCACTAAATTAAATAAGTGGTTATATACCTACCCGTTTCAAATTACAATATGTCAGGTTTAAGTAGGTATATATTTTCACTCTACAAACTATCGAATATTGATATGAAATTTATATATACATACTGTTTTTTAAATGAACAAATTTAATTTAATACGTGTAAGATTTGTATGAAGTCACTGAAAGATTTGGGAGTACCTATAGGTATCTACAACTTATTTGAATGTACAGTAGGTATTTTTCTATTAAATAACCTATAGCTACTTACTTCACTAATATGGCGCACTTAGAGACAATGAATAAAACAAATAATTTGTTGGCAAATAAGTTAATGATAATATCAATGAAGTTTTCACAAAAATATCTAGCCTATTTATATGACCTATACATATCATTAATTTTTGTTACTCAAAAACGGCAGTGGGTAACTTTTTTCGTGAAATTAAATTCTTGAATCATCCATTATTTCACAAAGATTAAATACATCAATATCATTAAATGATATGGAGATATTAAGAAGTGGTATCAACCCACCTATGAAAAAGGAAAATGACATCAAATATAAGTAGGTAAGTACCTAATATAATGTAGGGACTTAACAACGTTATCTAAAGATGCATCAATAAATGACTATTTGGCAAGGAAGGATCAGAAAAATTAAGCTATACAACGAAATTTAAAGAAATAACAATAAAATCAAATATAAAAAATCGCAATATCTAGTAAAGACATAGCACTAGATATATGGTTTACTCAACATAAGCAATCAATATTGAGAAAATAACCACAAAAATAGAAATGAAAATTTCAAAGTATATATAGTCTCGAAAATAACGATTCACATAGTTACAAATTACTTGAACATAGAAAACAACATTTCATCACTTATGACATATCAATATATCGATCGTTCTTTGAATTGAGATCTAATATGATCAAGCTATTACCTATTCTTATACTATTACCCATAATAGAATAAAAAAGCATACAAAATTCACTAAATTTAGTAGGTATACAATTTTACTAAAAATTTTTCAACAACTGTTACGTACAGTTTTTTATTTGGTGTCTGGCTGAATGTAACGGTGAATTGTATGTCAGAGTTGTTAGAATTTTTTGAATTAAAAGGTGAAAATCGAAAAAAAATATTTTTTCTGTAATATAAATTCAAATTCAAATACTCGAACTTTTTTGATTTAGGTACACTTTATTGACAACATAGCATGACGCGTTTCGTCGTTTCAAACGACTTCTTCACGGTGCATTCTTTGTTCATGGCTTTGACAAATTTCGTCATCAAGTCCAAATTAATATGTAAGGGGGGAAGAAGAACATTTTTTGGATCTACTAGTGCCTCGGCCATCATGTTTTTCTCACTAGGATTTAGATTTCTAGGCCAATCTGCTTGAATATAATCTGATTTTCTGTGGGATACCATTCCCCATATATAAAATGCAACAGTATTTGGTATACCCTAATTGTAACCCTAAGAGTATAGCAATCACTTTTAAATCACATTAGATTCACTTATATTGCAGGTAGTGGATTGAATCTAGGAGGTCTGCCATGTTTGCATAACTCTCCTTCATGTGAACCGCATGGCAAATAGGATTGGAAGGTAGAAGACGGTTATTTCGCCACAATCGTAACTCAAATTATTTCCATGGCATGTTGATTTATCTCTTTGAAACAGTAGAAAACAAGATAACATGTAAGAAATACTATAAATTTCACTAAAAACTAAAAAAACTATATATTTCGTTACCGCAATAGTATCAAACAGTAATCTTCTGGCATTTAAATTATAATTGCACAAATAAAATTTATGTGTATTTTGACAATTTATAATGTTGCCAATTTCGAAAAACAAATTTTCTGCAAATTGAAAAATGAGATTCTATGAAAAATAAAAAGTAGCTTGGATCTATAAAACTAGAGCTGATCGGTTTTTTAATGGTATTTTTGCATTCAGTAGGTAAATGATAAGGCATAAAATATGACTAATTTTGAGATCGAAATGATTTCATTGTTGCGCAGGGTTATTAAATAATCAATCTGAAATGAATCAAAAAACATTTAGAATTTTTCAAAATCTGTGTTTTGATCCTACTGAAAACGATTTGAACATGTAGTACAGTGAAGGTTAACGATGTCTGGTAATAATTGGAGTCGTTGATTCGTTTTTCTTTGAAACTATGGTCTACAATCGATAAAAGGTACTACTGTACTTTATATTCATCTTACTATATCACTTTCAAGATTACATGCACTAAATAAAATTTACGACTTCAAACCTCTCTTTCCGGAGCACTTCTTTTTATCTAGTTCCAATAGATAAATCTATATAATTTTATTCTGAATGTAAAAACAATTAGGTACAATGGTCCTTGGTTATTCTAAAAACACCTTAGGTAATTTTTTGAAATCTGGCTTGTAGTGAATACTGTGTTTATATTGTGTTGCCAAAACAACACATACGACTTCGAGCTAGCCAAAATGAACGATTCAAATAAGTAAAGGTACCTATTAAGAACACAAAACCTGAAGATTTGTCTTTATGGTTTGATTCAAATTATATGCGAAGGATTGATAATATGAATAAAATTGTAATTGTAATGATTTTTTCAATGAAGCTATTATTAGTATTATTTATTACAAAAAAAGGATTTATTAATTTCAATCACCATAGTACTTATAAATGCATCTTTTTCTATCACCTGAAGAGCTAAATGTTTTGAACGGTCTTGCAGCGTCGAATTCCTCATGCAGTTTTCTTTAGGTACTTTTCAAAGGAACAATAGATCGTTCAGCAGAAGACGTGGACACAAGGATATTAGTGAAAACATTTGCAGAAGCTTAAACGTATGTAGAAAGACGCACCTACTGGTTATAGATATTGTCAGACTTGAAGTGTAGTACCCAATCGGTAGTCGAAAATTGATGACCGATTTTGTAAGAAATATGCTTCTTCCTAGAACATAATAATAATACATGTATTCCCAACAGATATACATCCAATTACAGAGAAAAAATAACAAATTGTACACAAATAATAACAAATAAGAAAAAATGAACGAGCAAAAAAAACAAAAAAGAGAGTATAAGCGAATATATACAACGAACAAATTAATTTAAAATAAATTGAAATAGTATCGAACAATAATCACATAACTGAAAATTAAATAAAATATTGTGTATTACAAAGTTACCTATGGCCAGCAGAAGTTGACTATACGTAAACGAAATATGTTTGATGAATAAAAATAAAATTGAAATCGATTGCAATAGTACTATCTAGTAAACAAATGAAACAACAGAAATTAAAATGATATTTATAACTAAGTCATATGTAGACAACAGAAGTTCAAGAAAATATCACGACACCTCGCATTGCGCTGTTCTGAGTGGCATGCCAAGATAACTGATAGCCGATCAAAATAGATATCACATCGACCACAACACCCATCATAAAGATTACATATACAGTTGATAGGAGCACGCGACATAACATTTGATCTGCTGTAAGTGACATAAAATGTATTATTCCGCCTCAGACCAGGCCTTGGTACGCGAATATTCATTTTGCTGAGAAGAAATGGTGAGTCAATCGAATTGTGCAAAATTTTGAAGAGAAGAGTTAGGCCGAACCGTTCACGCCTCCACTTCATTAATTCAATTCCTATACTATCGATTAGGATGGAATGGTCGAAGCCTCTAGAAGGATATTGCCCATAACATCTGAAGTACATATACTTCAAACATTTCCTCTGAACTGCCTCCAAGTCGACAATAGAATTAATGTACACAGGAGACGAAATTATAGACGCATATTCCAGTTTACTGCGAATAAAGGAGTAGTATAGCATTTTCATTGTGCCAAGATTAACAAAGCTGCCTCAAGAAAAATTTTTCGTCACGGCAGCAGTCAGTAATGATATCGTATGTCATAGTAGCAAAAATACGTTGTTCTCTATACGTAATTTTTCTGAAGTTATCGGGAAATTTGGTTTCAAGTATCTCGCATCTCTGAGCCACAAATTGAGATCAACCGAACTGCACTTCGAACAATAAATCCCACACATTTACTGTGCTTTTCCTTAATAAACTGTTAACATATATCCAGAAAGTCGGGAGGCAACCGACTCCACTACCATTGACTCTTCCTCATCTCTTCCACTTATCGTAATACCTTCTGTAAACCAAATTGAAGCAACTTTATATCAAAAACAATAGGTAGGAATCTTAGGGATACTAGTTGTCAATGGTGTATGGAATCTGCATACAATTACTGCACTAAGCACTAAAATACTAAAACTGAACTATGTAGGTGCATTGCATTTTCTACTCGGTTCATTTCCAACAGGACACGAAAATGAAAAATTGTACGCACTGTTGAAATGATACATAAACAGTCAAAAGTTGCACTAAAATTCTAGATAAAAGGCCTACCGATAAATTTGAATGTTTATCTATTTTTTTTCCATTCTTATCCAGCATATAGCTAGCTACTCAGACACTTAGTATAAGATTTATATTTAGTTACTCATTTAACCTATACAAGTTGTTTGCATCATTGATCTCTCCAATAAATATAATTCGTATACTTTTAAAACTGTTGAATTATATTCAATTGAAACTAAATAAAGTTTGAGTATTGTAAAATTAATAGGAATATGTACTTTTTCAAATCTGGAAAAAAAGTAAAAGATTGATATAAAAAGTTTGAGGTCTTTCAAAGAAAAAACATTTAAAACTGTCTTGCGACTGACAAGAAATGACTTAATTACTTTGATAGGAAAATTATGAAGATATATAAAGTGCAACTGAAGATTTAATTGAATATTTATTTTATTTTTCAATTAAAATATAGGCATCCATTTTGACATTCATTAGTTTTTTGTGGAAAACGTTGATGAATGAGAAATAAATATCGAAGGTGAGAGAAGCACCAATAGTTATATAGGAATATAAGAATCATCTATTTAGGTATATAGAAATCATTGGAAGATATTTAATTTCATAATGTTTGAGCAAAGAGCTTTTCAAATGAAATTTTTCTATAGGAATTAGGTACATATAAATGTCATTCAGTGAAAATTATATATGTCAAAGTTTTGACAAAACTAAAATTTTCATCGAAACTTTAACCAGAAATGAATGAATCTTTTTACAGTCTGTTATTCGTCCCTTCGCTTTTAACCCCTTATACAAAGTTCCGTCAACATTCTTTATTAATATCATTCCATATTAAAACATTTTACAAATAAACTTTCTGCTATATCATGTAAATAACAATCTCAAATTATGATATTCAGTTTTCAAAATATACAGTATTTTCCTGTTACTTTATTCAATGAAAAACAAATGTCAGGCAAATTGCTTATCGATCATTCTAGTATAACTTCCCCAGCTGATATAACCGCAATGCAATATAAAACCATCCCCACGCAGCCTTATCTACTTATTAAAATGAACCCCACTCTGTAGGGGATTCGAAACAACTCGAGGGGTGAATTCAAAAAAGATGCGTTGGGTGCGATATAAAAGTCACTCTCTGAGTTGATGAAACCAAAAAGCGGATACACTGTCCAAACAATATGTTGCAAAATGTTTTTTATTTCTTTCGTTTAGGTACTATGTTATTAAAAATAATCCATTAGAAATTGAATATTGGGAACAAAATGGAATGATTCTTTGAATTCACTGTTTCAATGCATATTATATTTTATATTATATATCAAATGCATATTAAATATTATAATTAAAACCTTGTCAATTCAAGCTAACAATTCATTCATATATAATATAATATAATATAATATGTATTACAATATGTATAGGATACGTCAAGAAAATGATTAAAAATAACAATTACATTCAAACAATTTCAGCAGAAAAATATTTTTGCAAGGAATAAAAACAATTAAGTAACAAGACTCTGCAAACTTCCTTCTTAAATTTCGACCGACTCAAGGACTTGATGTGGTTAGGAAGATGGTTGAATAACTTGATGTCCACATATGTTGGAGAGGATTCAAATTTAGAAGTTCTATGAGTCGGAATAGAGATGGTGAAATTATGCCTCGTGTTGTAGCTGTGGAAACTAGAAGTTGTATCAAGCTCTAGCAGTTTACTGCGAACAAACAGCAGACACTGTAAAATGTATATACATGGCAGCGTCAGGATCTTGTGTTTGATGAAAATCGGCCTGCATGATTCTTGAGGCTTCAGGTTGAATACCAATCGAATACACCTTTTTTGCGTCAGAAAAATTCTGGCACTCGCTGCTGAATCGCCCCATAGGACTACATTGTACTTTAAGTGTGTGAAAACTAGAGCATAATAAGCAGTAAGCAACCCATCCAGAGGTAGCGAGTTCTTGAGTCGACTAATACCAAAAAATGAAGAATTCAACTTTTTGCTGAGATATTCAACATGACAATGCCATCTCAAATATCTGTCAACGTGCACACCTAAAATGTTAACGCTGCCAGCTGACTCGAGTTGATGGTCTCTAAACTCAGTAACAAAAGGTGCATGTGAAATAGATTCCCGCAGTTGAAAATAGATAACTTGAGTTTTTCCTAAATTCAGCATTAGAGAGTTTCGATAACACCAATCTGAAAATTGCTTGATAAGTCTCCTGCATTTACTGTCAAGCTCGCTCCTTGTCTTGGCTGATAATCCCATCGTCGTGTCATCAGCGAAAAGAGTGATAGATTCAGCTTTGACATAATCTGGAACATCATTTACAAATAACAAAAATATTAAGGGTCCCAAAACAGAACCCTGAGGTACTCCCATAGATAGGGGATAGTTTTCAGATTCAATATCATAATAATAATAATAATTTTATATTTCCGAAAAAGAAATATAACAGTGAAAACTTATTTGAGTTCTTACTGTTTTCTGTGACAATATTATGAGTTTATTTATAAATTATTACTCTATACCAGCTGATAATTGAACACAAGTTTATTCGCTTAATTTATTGACAGTTCAAATACATGATAATATAAAATTTAAAATGTGGCGAAACTGATTTTGAAAAACGAAAAAGTTTTGACATTTTTATATAAAGAGAAATTTTCATGAGAGAAATTACAATTCTGTTCATAATAAAGTATAAATTATTGAATTCCGTGATTAAATGATCATTCGCGTATGAGTTCACAACAAAAAACATGCATGGATTTTGCAAAATGAGAAGTTTAAAATTTTTGTTGACAGAGACATTTTTTAATTAGAAATTACAAGTGTTACTCTTCATAAAAAGCATAAAATATTTTATGCTTTCTTTTTGCACTTCAAAAATAATGCGCATAAAAACATGCATTTCTCTCATTTTGAGTTGAAACTTCGAAAAACACTTAAATTCATAAATCTGAGATTTTTTTGGAATCATATCTAAACTACGTTACGAATAGTTCCAAACATTGAAAAATTCTTCTTCTTCTTGTTCGTTCACTCTTGACAGAGTGGTCGTGGTCGTGTCGGTGTTGTGCCACTGCGTCCCAAGCGATACGGCGCCACACTGTTCTATGCTTAGCGGCTCTAGAGTTTTCATTGATGCTGGAATGCGTCACAGATTTTATTAGATCTGTCCACCTTGTTGGAAAGCCCACGCGATCTTTTGCCCTCGACTTTCCTTGGACCACCAATCGTTCGATAGAGTCTTCGTTTCGGGTTATATGTCCAAAGAATTTAAGGATTCGCAGCTGCACAGTCGACGATAACCTCTCTTTGATGTTTAGCTCCTTCAGAATCGAGACGTTGGTTCGATGTTCAGTCCACGGGATTCTGAGCAAGCGTCTCCAGCACATTTCTAACGCATAAATTTTACGACGATCTTGAATCCTCAATGTCCATGTCTCAGCTCCGTACAAGAAGATTGGAAAGACTAGGCATTTCATTAGTCGAAACCTTGTGTTTTTGGTTATTCTGCGGTTCTTCCAAATCATTGTCAGCTTTTCCACTGAAGATCTTGCTATGGCGCAACGCCTCCGGATTTCGTTCTCGCAGCTGCCAGCGTTGGAGATCTTGGAGCCCAGATATACGTAGCTGTTGATTACTTCATATCCCGCAATGTTTTGAACGTTCACCTGGTTGTTATTAGGGCGGTCCACGATCATAATTTTGGTTTTATCGCGGTTAATAGCGAGTCAAACTTCGTAGCTGTGGTCTCCAGACATATATTGAAAACTAGAAGGTTAGAATTATATGAATTCAGAATAATTCCTATACTAGTATACTTTATCCTAAATGGGATCCCCCAAGAGCTGAACCTATGATCGTAGGTGTAGGTACATGGAGTGTTTGCAAAATCCTTGTTGGATCCGAATAAAGTGTATGCTTGAATTTTTCCCTCGACATATTATTCTACTTGTAATTATTGTTCTATGTAGAAGGACATTTCTTACATACGAATGCTTTTCGAATAGTTAATAAATTGATAATTAATAAGTTTAGAGGTCATCTTATTAGAGCGACCTTGGAGAATTGAACAGTTCTTTATAAAATAGTTTATAATTCCATTACATGATATTTCATTATATTTTACAATCTCGTTATGTTCCCACATTATGTTTGATTCTAGGTCTAGAACATAGATTTCGAAATCTGTTGTCGCTGTACATCGCAACTCTGCCGCCAATTTCTGCCAGTGCTGTAATTTAGAGATTACAATGAATACTGAGGGCTCATATATAATATTTACCTTTAATAGGTTTATGGACGTTTTGAATTGTTTCTCTGAATATCATGACATATTATTCTGTGAAATTAACACTATAGTCTTTAAGTTTGTGTTGTTTCTCGAATTTTACTTCAAGAAAAAATTTGAGATGAAAAAATCAAAACGCATCTCACCAAAGAGACCAACAGAGATGAAAAATCACTTTGTTCAACAGAAGTAAAGCCTAAATGCCTTAAGATTTTAATACGATAATGTAGCGTCAAAAAACTTCAGGACGATTGAAAATGTGCGATATTGTTCTGCAAAACAGAAAAAACCTTCACAGAATACTAGCAAAAATAATGCAAGAGTTTGTAGTCCATATTCCAAAAATGACAGCCTGTCGGCGAACGAAGGATACACTTTTCAGAATGTCGACTAGCGAAAGACGCTGTTCACATTCCGTATGGAACAAAATATTCAGAAATCGAAACTATTTGGCAGTTGATGATTCGAAAGATATAAGTATATATTACATTATAATGCTTTCTGTTCACCTTAAATTCTAAGAAAAGTTTCGGACGAATTGACCTCGGACACAAGAATACCCTTGACTCATGTTTGGAGATGAATTTTTAATAAGATGTGATGAAAAATAATGGGATCAATGCATCGTGAGGATGGTGAAACACCTCCTCAGTATCATGGGATGTCTATTACCAGGAGTCATTGAGCAGGTAGCCTAGACATCATTGAAGGAACGGCGACGCACGACCAAGCCACATTGCTTTCTCAAGTTCTAAAATGGTTTCTGAAGAAGCAATGTACTATTATATGTATCTTCATGTACTTCTCGGCTCCTTGTAATATTTCCTTCTTCTATGATCCCTTGAGAAATCGATCTGTAAACTGAGTCTAGTCTGACTCGTTCTGTGTCAGCGATCTTCCGCCTGTTTATCATTATACGGATTAAAATCAAGATTATGTATGCCAACCGTATTTGCAGCTGTCAAATTGATACCAAGTCCGTCGGCTTTGATCGACAAAAGGAACATGTAAATATCTTCATTTTCGTTGAATTCGTTGATCAAATCCTGCCTTAAACCAACAGCTGTACTGCCATTCAATTTAAGTAACCTAGGATTTATCAATCTCTTGATTATCATGATAATGTACTTGTTATATAAGGTGTCCTAAAATTAACGCAAGATTTAATAATAATAATTAATTTTTTTTAGATACTACAGTTCTATATTTCCATGCTTTTATTAGCTGTTAAAAGGCCATTTTGTATTTTGAGTATGTCCTGGATATTTATCCTTGTATTTCAAACCAGTGACTTTTGCAGATCTTCTGTTGAATGCTGTCTGGCCAGCAAAGTAGTATCTGTAGTAGTATCTGTATCTGGGTGAAACCTATGATAATCATACTGAACATTTAAATTCTCTGGTAAATCTATTGTCTTCATTTTGTCCAATGGTATGGTGGTATCTACACGAGTTCTATAAAACCTTCCAACATCTTCCAAACTATTCACTGACTTCAATAATGAATTTGGTACTGAATGTTGAAATTTCTTGTAATACGCATTCAGAACCGTAGATTTTTTTGGAATATCATCTAATATTATGTTGTTAAATTCTTTTCCAAAAATATCAGTGAATATTTTCACTCAAGCTTTGGTCAACATCTTTTGGAGGAGTGTAATTTCTTTGAGGTCTCAAAAATCCTTTTGCAGACAAGTATTCAGCCGTAGAATTAATAGTAGGGGTTGGTTTTCTATCCATTTCTTTCTTCTTTTCTGCTTTGGTAGCATATTCTCTTATTAATGTAGTTGTGGGAAGTAAAATTTCATCAGATCTGCATACGGAATATCATAATATGGCCGCCATCTTATTTGACTTTTATTATTAAAATATTATTATTGACAAATAATAATAATAGCTGATCTTTATTGCATGAAAGCATACATATAAGAATACATACACATAATCATGCAAATGACTATCGACCTTGTGTCCTTCACCCAAAGATTTAAATTTGCCGCATTATGAGAAAAGTTCTTTTTACCGAAATTCTATGATATTGATGTTGCCTTTATGTGGCTTCAACAAGACGGTAGCATATGCCATACAGTCCGTGAAACACTTCAATTACTGAATAAAACATTTCCGGTGATCAGATATGGCCTCTTAGATCGTGATCAAGAATGCCCTAAAAGGCGAAACTAGTCGAATAAAGAATTGTTCAGTCAGTGATTTTTAGACAAGTATTTATTATTACCTCTCATTTAAATATTGTAATACATATCAAGGAATGTTTTGAAAAAAAATGTTACTTCCTAAATGAATCATGAAAGTTTTGCTTTATAAAGTAATTTAATGAAATAATAATATCTTGAAAATAGGTACTTACGTCTTACTTGGGTAAAACTAAAAGAACTTTTTTGTATCTTTGTTTTGCACTACTATCTTAAGAAGTTTGATATTTTAGGTGAAGAAAGAGAAGATGTTCAATATTTAATAACTGGCAGATACACCTACATCATACAAATGAAAAAATTGAAAAATTTTTGGCGAAATTGATAAGTCTATTACAATTCAGTCTGACAAATAACTAAGAATTTTACTGATGTACTAAGCATTTGATGTAATTATTATATAGAATATTCGCTTTTCATAACGCTTTGAAATTCGTAGCTTACAAATAAAAACATTATATATTTTTATGGACGATATTGACAAAGAAGCGGTTGGTTTCAATATGTAGAAAGTAATTAAAAGGAACAACATTCGTAAAACAAATTGAGAGTAAAATATTATAAAACAATTTTATATTTAGTAATGCAAACACTGGAATACTGTCATTATAATGTGACAATTTTTAGAATGAAATTCTGAAAATGGACTTCAGGTCTTTATATCGATATCTTAGAGCACAAATGTGCTTTGTCCGTTTTGACTATTGTTGGAAAACTCGAAGTAAAATTTTGGTACAGTCATAACTCTAGTATTGAAGCTCAATGTCTTTTGATATTTACTAATTTTATGGTCTGTAGTCTTTGTAAAAATATTACGAAAAAACTTTTCTCATTCTTGAACCAATTTTCGATTTATTCCTGGTATAATAAATTATGTATGGACATAGCACCTTTGAGCTGGATTTAAATGCTGTGTTCGAATTGGACATGGAACATAGTTTAGAACCTAATATTTAACTAAAAAACATGGTAATAATAAAACAAAATTAGTATATTGTAACTATTCATTGAGAAAATAAAAGAAGAACAATTCCATTTAATTAATTCATGGATTATGGCAGTGGTGGTTGAGTTTCCGTTCAATGAAGGTAAGCCAATTTTGTCTCTCCATAATGTGTTTTATTGGCAAAGCGCTTCCGATTGGTAGTACAGTTTAACCATCATCTGTGCCTTTATAGACAAATAATGTGTTTTACGTCTTACTCACTGAGCTAAGATGCCATCTTAGCAGGTGAAACTCATCCCTTGTCTATAAGGGAGCAGATGATGGTTAAACTGTACTATTAACCAAAAGCGCTTTTCCAATAAAACACATTGTGGAGAGACAAAATTGGTTTACCTTCAATAATTTGATTAATCGTTTTATTGATCATGACTCCACACAGCAACATCTCGAACACCCCTGGCGGATGGTAAGCTATCATAAAATGCTACGTATAATATTATATAAAATTTCATCAACGTCTCGCCCCAAGAATCTGGCCGACAGAATTCTTTTTAGAAAAAAATTACATTCTCAAATCATTCGTGACGAAATGCTGATAAATATACAAAACCAAATAGTTAAGTTTTTAGGCATCATTTTCGTACTTGCTCTCTAAATATTTGAACCAAATGAATAACTTCTAATAACTAATATTTGAACCAAATTTGAATAACTAATAAAATGAAATTATTGAATTTTAAAACACAGATATTTATTGTTAGAGATATAGAAAAAATGGGAAAGCAAAACATTCTAAGGAATAATACTGGTTCTATGGGTTTAATACAGACTAGCGAAGGCCAACATTGACCACCTCTTGAAATGGTTTTTCGTTGCCTCACCTTGTTCTTTAATGTTTAAGGAACCACTCTGATGACTTGCTTTTCAATAGAGTTTTAATATTTTTATTTCGAAATAATTCAAAAAAATAATAATAATTTTTGAGATTATGATAATATTTCTAGTATTTGAGAACATCTCAACTCGAACACGTTTATATCCTGAAGTTCTAAGACCTAAACGTTTGTTAATGTGTTACATAAACAACCTCAACCAAGTATTTTCATACCACCAAGTTATTTTAGACTTTTGTCTTTTTATAATCGAATTCGTACTATCGAACTTTTTGGCATTCATTTCTGGTTTCCACCATTTACATCGGTGAAATCACGGCCAGTTGGAATTCCGTCATAGTTGCGAACGATGTTTCATTTATAATCTGAGCAAATATCAACCGTCTAAATTGCGCCGGACACGACTAGTTGGCAGTTTTACCTTCGCTATATACTTCGCCAGTCAGCGCTGGCAGCGTCACGTGATATCTTTGAGCTTGATTCGTAGAAAACATTAGCCACCTGTTAATCTGCCTTTATGTCGTTAGTTTGAATTTGTGCAACAGTCCGGATTATACGAGGCATAATAAATACCACATCGAAATTACAAGTTGAATAAAGTCGCGGGAGTTCTATTGAAATATAATTATTTATTCTTTGTATCCATAACATAATTTTTTCTGATATCTAAAAAGTGAAAAGTTCTGAAAACTACTATTTTATAAAACGTTTTTCTGTTAAATAGATCAAAGAAAAACAAGTTTGTTCTTCATTTTTGTCTCTAAACACAACTAGTTTATTATTAGTTTAGTTCTGTTATCACTTTTTATCACATTTTGGTCGTGAATCTTTTTATTATTGTTTCAAGTTAATTGTTTTGTTTTATTAAATTTAATTACGATAGTTACTCAAGTGGAGAGAAACAGTGGAATAAAGAAGAAAAAATTTTTACTTTAATAGAACTGTACATGCAAAATAATAATTTGTGGGACTGTAAAAACGGTGACTATAAAAACAGATATAAAAAACAAGTTTCACTAAAAGAATAGTCATATACTTTGAACTGAAGACAAAAAAATTGAAAATTTGGTCGTTCTCCATTTAACCCAACTTCGTCAGTTCTTAAATCACATAATAATTGTTCAGTACTATAATCATATCCACTTTTTAATAAAGAACTGGCCCAATATCTCCGTTTTCTTCTATTTATTAAATCTTGTAGTTGAAAAAACCACAGCTAATTATGAATTCGTCGTCGGATATTTTTTCAACTTAAAGTAGATACTGGTTGAAAAGTCGTACAACCAAAACGAGACAAACAGCAAAACACAAAACAGTTTTGAAAACAAAAACTTTCCTGTTTGTAAAAACAAGTTTAAAAACAAAATATGTTTTGTTTTTTGAAAACAAAACTGTTGTCGAAAACTGTCTGCCTGGTGTGTAACCGGCATAACATATTTTTCATAGTACGTTCGTTAGTTTTTTGTTTATATGGGTCAGTTCCAATAGGGTAACTCCGGTAGAGATGACCCCCTCTTTTTGTAATTATTAAAATTTTAATAACAAAAAAAATATATATGACTACAATTTTTAATTCATTAAATTAACTAATACTTCAGTACGATTAAATATTAAATAACATGAACAAGAGGAAAGAGAAAAAATCAAAAATTGCTATGGGTCATCTCCCCGAACTGTCCGGGGAGATAATTATAGTATTTGAGGTTTTTAGTTCAAACTTTTTCTTGTATATTGTCGGAAGGTTTTTGATATTTTCCTCATCTTGGCTTACTGAATAAAAAATTATGGGATGCAATTGCGGGGTGAAAATTGACCCATCGGCAAATTCATAAATTTCGACAATTTTGCATTATTCATTTGAAAGTATCTAAATAAAAATTTAAAATAAAAAATTATGGGATGCAGGAAAAAATAGAAAAATAAACAGTAAAAATGTGATAGCTGAAAATATACTTAGGTACTCGTCATAAAATTTTAAGACACTCCAAAATTGAAAAAACTTGAATACCTATTTATTATGCTCACATAAGGTGAAATATTTAGAGATTCTAATAGAACTGGATTATGAATAGTTTAATTAGAATATGATTATGATGAAAGCTACAATGTAACTGCATATAAACTCTATCACGACAACTAGATCTGTCGAATCGCCTCGCCCAATGAGCCATTTCATTTACTCTGAATTTTTTTCATTAATTTTGGCGCTTTAAATGAAATAAATATGAAGTTCTTCATTTTGCTTCCAAACTTTTTTTGTGTCACTTCACTTCTCAATAATGAAGGAAGTAAAAATAAATGCAGCAATATGTAACTGTATTGTTTTTCGTATCTCCTTACTCCCAGGGACCCACAAGTTCAGAACCACAGTTCTCCATAGTATACATTATATCTAGTTTGATGAAATGAAGTATAAGCTTCTGAACATAACTGTATTAGCAATGATTTTACACGATTGAACATGGACTAATTATATAAAATATTAATTTTCATAAATTGAGTACTGGTTATTTATTTATGTCATTCATCATGTTATGAGTTAATCCAGGTAATAAACTATCTCGACGCTAAATTGCATCTATATATATATATATATATATATATATATATATATATATATATATATATATATATATACATATATAGTTGAATGTTTAACGACTGTAGATATGTATTTTCAGTAATTGGGAATGCAGTCTATAAAATATATAGTATTTTCCAAGCTAAAATATTTTCTTCTTCATATATATTATTTATATATATATTTTTCTTACAATATGTGAAGTTAGTCCGATCATTAGTTTTTTGAATTTTGAAAATAACTACAAGTGTTCCCAAATGCATTGGGTTGGAATGTTACTGCATTCTACGTGCTGTACATGCTATACATATATATATGCTACGTGCTATATATATATATATATATATATATATATATATATATATATATATATATATATATATATATATATATATATATTCAGTAACTTTTGCGACATCAAGCAACAAATATCCATCTAGCCTTTAACATTTCTTGAATTAATTGTATAATAAGTATAACTAATAGCATTTGTCAATGATCGCGCTGTTGTTCAATATTAAAAGATGTGTTAAATCCAGTAGTTGAGTAATTTCTGAGATTAGCTGTTAGGTGAATACGAACAAACACTCTAATTTCCATAATATTACCAGGTGAAGATTTGTATTCTCTCGAAAACGATGGAATGAAATTATCAAGGAGTGCTTTGCGGAAGTTGTAACCACAACAGAATCAGCAGCCTTTTCCACCTACTCTTTTCATTTGTATCTACGTTATTTCTGCTCAACGTTGTATGCCATGAAATATTTTCTACTCTATTGACAAGATACCTTTTTTTGACTTAAATTTGATGATTATAAGCTGATTAAAATTAACTTAGATTATCTCTTTAGGATCAATTGTAATCATCACCATATATAATTTCAATTGAATAACAATACAACAAAACACCTTTTGTTCATCGATTGTTACCTGAAAATTTTTCAATTCACATTGACTTCAAAACTCAGGAATATTTATTAGTGTTGGCATTTACTTGATGTAAATCCATTATAATTGAATATAAACTTAAATTCAAACACTTGAACTTATGATTTACACTTTATTGACTACATAGCATGACGCGTTTCGTCGTTACAAACGACTTCTTCAGATGCTTACAGAATATTCTGTATTTACAGATTACAGATTCTGTCTCACAGATTTACAGTCTTTACAGATTTTCAGATTCTGTCTTAGAGATTATTCTGTAAGCATCTGAAGAAGTCGTTTGTAACGACGAAACGCGTCATGCTATGTAGTCAATAAAGTGTAAATCATAAGTTCAAGTGTTTGAATTTTTAAGTTTATATTCAAAACTCAGGAAATTTATTGAGTTTCTGATATTTTATTGAAAATATTTGATGAATATTTCCATATATTGTCATCATTTCGAGTTTTAGAAACACAATAATGAATCTTTGTTTGGCTTTCTAGCTTTGTGTGGAAAATACTGGCTCAGCATTCGCTTCGGGAGTATTCTTATATTTCTTTACCATGAGACAGAATCTCTGAAAAACCTAGGTAGGTATATTAAATTCTTAATTCCTAAAATTTTCTGTAATGTAAAATTCATTAGAATCAATACTGTATAAGGCACTTGGATCTTGGATATCTTCGCTTAGTTGTTAATAAATTCAAATTAGAGGTAATAATAAAAATTTGTCTAAAAATCACTGACTGAACAATTCTTTATTCGACTAGTTTCGCCTTTTACAGCATTATCAAGAATGATATGATTATGATTCTTGATAATGCTGTAAAAGGAGAAATTAGTCGAATAAAGAATTGTTCAGTCAGTGATTTTTAGACAAGTTTTTATTATTACCTCTCATTTGAATATGAACCATCACAGACTAGATTCATCGTCCATTGAATTTGTTAATAAATTTGTTTATTAACAACTAAGTTAATTTACAGCCGTAGGTGAAGAAATGTTGAGCTTGTATCGTAAAAGAATTGCCTGGAATGACTGAAATACGATAATACTTTAGCCGTGTTCATGTAATATATGGCAACCATCTGGAGACAATTGCGACCCTCGAAAACCAGAAAGGAGTGAAACGTGACCGCTCAATGTTTACTAGCTTTCAAGTGGTAAAATTTCACTAACTGGTTAATGTCATCCAAAAATGCAAAAAACTCTGGAACGCCTCAAATCAAAATTATACTTATTCTGATTTTTGCAGAAATACTTATCATAGTAATAATTCTAATCACTATTTTTTGACATAAATTACCAAATACCAAATATACTTCAAAGACTTAACTATACATTTTCTCTGAAGACCGCATATTTATTTATTTATTGAGTGAACAATTGTGATATAAAACTCTTGAAAGCCTATTATAGTAGACACAAAATCGTTTAAATACAAAGTTCAGAAGAAAACAATGTATGAAGCCCTAAAAAAGTGAGCTTTAACAAAGCAAGCTTTCAGATTGTGCTTCAGTTATTTCTATCTTATGAAGAAAATGTCAAATAAATTATGTAGATTATCACACATTCCAATAGAGCTATAAATAGGTGAGTCGCAAAAAATTTTTAGGACTAAACAGAATCACGAAAAGTATTGCAGTGGTATGTTAAAGTGAAGCGGTAAAACCAAATCCCAACTACAAACGAAATTATTTCCAACATTCTTCTGCCTATTTGTATATACTCCAGACTAAATGTTCCACAAAACATTGGCAAATGTGAGCTTACACAATAACAAGGCATTCTATTCTAAACAAATCAAAGTATTTTTCGGTTAAGCCTAGATCAATATGTCTGGTAAAACCTAATCAAATCTACATTTGGAATTTTGGAAAATGGTAACATTTTCTTTTCTACATTTTCTGTTCATGTAGCCAAGCATTCTAGAAACATTGGTCCTCGAATATGGAAAATATTTTGTCTCTGGGGAACTCCTACATTTCTCTGTGTGCCCATTTAGACGCTAAAGGGAAATGCTCGATGATCATAGGGATATTTGTGCCCATATCGATAGGGATTCGATGATCATCGATGTTGAAAGCAAAAACAACTATGTTTTAATTAATCATTGTTTTTCTAACATCGATCATCCCTAGTACCTACTCATTAGCAAGTCCCAAGTTTTTGGTGAAATTCATAACCAAGCATTTGTAGTGGGGTTGGTTGAGGGGGCCATGGGTACGGCTGTCCCCCACTTTATAGAAAAATATTAGCAGCTCATTGACGAAATAGAACTGTGTATGTGCACATACATATCAATGGAATCTCATTAGAATTATTGTTCCAAGTGCAGCTTGTTTGAGAGTTTTAAGTGTACCTATGTCGCAATGCTGCGAAATCCATGCAAGATAGATTTTCGCAAACTTCTCGAAATTCCCTCCCGCTTTGTTACGAATATGAAGTTATCGTCTTATGATATGTTATATGAAATCATTATAACTTCACTGATTATAATCATTGCTTGAATGAAAAACGACTCGGTTTGTAGGAATAGTATCAACAAAACTTCAAGATGTGCTTTGGTTGCTGCATTTGGTACATAAAGTGATACTTTGCATAATAAATCGACGTGTTTCTATTTCTTAATCGATTTCAAATCGAGAAATATGATTCATAGCAAATCGATAGCAATTTTTCAACAAATTGGGTACTACAACTCAAGATAACAATATTTAAGACCAATATATCTTTCTCAATTTATGCAAAGGTCTGCGACTTTGCTTGACCTCCTAGTTCCTAGCCTGATCTCTTAGAGTCTTGAAATGGGATAAAAACTACATTAGGAACTCGATGCTTCAAGAACATTTTCACCATATTGAGTAATATTGCCCGAAATAAAAATGTACCTATATCAAAGTTAAATCAAGGTTTATTACCTCCATCAATTGTCAATTTTTTTGTAATGAATGTTATATTGAATTAATAGCTTAATGAAAGAATTCATAACATCAATTTCATTCAATCGATATTCAGTTGCATATTTTTTAGTTCGAACATAAATCAAACTATAGTAATAAAGCATTAATTTTCAAAATTTATTGTATTTACTTCATTTCGGATAACTCACAAGTCATATTGGTTGTATCGTGACAAAATACAAACGATTTTTTCACTACAAGACAGAATTGCCTACTCGATATATTTTTTAAGAATTTTAAAATAAACATTGATGCTTATGTTGTATGCAACCAAATTCAGAGAAAAAAATGTTTTCGTATAGCTAGATAAACCAATGAAACATTAGATCAAACTCTAGGCGACATAATTTTTATCAAAATATGATCGGCATATAACAAAACTTTGCTGAAATGACAACACTTGTTGGATGTAATTTTTGTATGGGATACACTTATACAATTGAATTTTTCAATATTTCTTTCGAAAATAAAATTATTGAAATCAACTATTGCTTTACTATATTCAACTACCTATATATGTCTATAACCATATATTTTATAAATCTTTTTTTTTTGAATTAACGTGTCTCGACTACTTGGTCATTGACACATGGTACAATTTCTACAGTTTCATGTAATAACAGTGTTAATGCTATTTCTACTTAAATATAATTAACAATATATTTGTAGTGAAATTAGATGGAACTGTATTATTTCTAGATTTGTAAACTACTACTACACAAGGTTGTATAATTCACATTTCCCGATAAATTTCAGTGTAACTTCAATTTGGGCTGTTGTGCTTAGAATGTCTTCGATATTGTATTTTAGTCCTAGTCGGTTACGAAATGCCTAATTTTTTGGACACCAGATGAGCATATGTCCAACTGTAAGAGGGATATTATCACAGTATTCGCAATTGGGTTGTCCGCCTGATGTCATCAAATAACTGTGGGTCACTTTCGTATGACCTATTTTTAGTCCCTAGCAACTATTTTGTCTTGTCTCTTCAGGGCTAATATTGTTTCTTTGTAAATATTTTAAATCTGAAACCTGAGAATAATGAAAGTTTTATATATTGTATAAACTTATACAAATGATATATATGAAGAGGGATCTTGTTGAAAGTCGTTACATATTGTAATTCCGTTTAAACAATGAAATGGGAGAGAAAACACTATTCTATCGATACACATTTGTATAATTTGAACGTTGAAAACCTTCATTCGAAATAAAATCATTTCAAAAATTAAATGAGAGAGAAAACTGTTTCACACAATTTTGAAGAGTCGACATCTAGAAAACAAAGAAAACTGTTCGGTGTTCCTATTATAAACATCAAAAAAGTTCAAAATTTCAGAGAACTCCAATACTTAGTGAAACATTAGTAACAATTGAATAGATTTTTATACCTCAAGTTCCACTATAATACATATAAGAAATAAAGAATGAAAAATACTTATCTTCTCTATCACTTCTACATCGAATGTTGGTGCTGATAGGTTCGTTCCTATCGTGTTCTTGGTTGAAAAAATTTCAAAGTCATATAGGTATAATTCTGGAAAATTGTTCAAACTCTACTCTATGAAAATCTATTGTGAAGTGAAAATCAAACTTGGGATTTTACAAGGTCTGGAATTTTTTCATGTCTCCCTCGTTCGGTATCGCTAAGGAAACTTCGTTACTTTTGTTTGTTCGGTGTCTTTTCTTCCTTCTTCATACCATTTCAATTATTTCTCTCTCTCTCTCTCTCTAATTGCTTTTTTTTCTCGTCAATGGTCCTGACCGATATCCTCCGATGAAGAGTCTTTCCCAATGTCGAATGAAACTGAAAGCTGAACTGGGTAGATAATCATTTTTTTAAATTCAGAATATGTTCATGGCAAATTCAGAAATTCCATTTAGTTTATATAATCAATGAGGTTAGAGCGTTCTTTATTCATAAGTCAGTCATTTAATTTACGTTATCAGTGTATAAAAATTCTTAGATTTTCCTTATTACCTGGAATACCACTAATATTTTATATAACTCCCAGGTAATATATGTATATATGCTATAACGATAGTAAACGCTACTCAAAGTACCTATAAGGAAATATTCACAATGAACACACGTATAATTGCCATAATTAACAATTCATTTTTATTACTTATATAAGTAAATATATTCTCATGAATGTATAATAAAGAAACGATAGGTTTATAAAAAAAATATGATTCATAGGTCTGAGTAGTAAAATTAACACATTCCAGTTTTCACAAAAATAGTTGAACAAATCAGACAATGTGTTCAAACATTGTCTGTTTATATAAACTTAATTATAGTGAAAATCATAAAACTACTTAGTTTTATTTAAATTATGTGTTAAGATTTTCATCAAGTATGGGCCCAATCGATTAATAATATGTTCAAACTGTAGAAAATGTATATTTCTTATTTTTGTGTATTTATTACTATTCAACAGTTCATTATTCTCACAGTTTAACTTTAGCAAAAATAAAGAATTGTACTTTCAGAGTTTTCTGTTTATTTTATCTACACTGTTGAAAATTTCTCTGGAAATTTTACCAAAAATGTTTAGGAAGTTTTAAATCAAAACACTTTAGTAACTTTACTCAACAAAACAATTCAAGTTTGTTAATTCAGTTCTATAAAATTACGAAACATTTTATGAAATTCATAAAGTGATAATAGAATTATTTTTTTTTATATTTGATAGTGTAATATAAACTTAAATTCAAACACTTGAACTTATGATTTACACTTTATTGACTACATAGCATGTCGCGTTTCGTCGTTACAAACGACTTCTTCAGATGCTTACAGAATAATTAATCATTATTAAACACAACCGACTTATTAATCATTAATCATTATTATAAACAAACGACTTCTTCAGATGCTTACAGAATAATTAATCATTATTCTGTAAGCATCTGAAGAAGTCGTTTTTAACGACGAAACGCGTCATGCTATGTAGTCAATAAAGTGTAAATCATAAGTACAAGTGTTTGAATTTAAGTTCGTATTCAATGAAAAATTTGCTTTGTAAATTTATTATATAGTTAAGTAATTTTATTGAAAGATTTATTATAAGGATGCTTGCTAAATTTATCATGCAATGTTGGAACTTTACTACATGAAATCAGTTTGAGAAAACTATAAATATGCTTTGAAATTTACTAAAATATACCTACTAATGAACTTGATTAGTAATTTCACTATTTGCTTTAGTAATTTTATTGAAAGATTGATCATAATGGTACTTGGTAAATTTACTACGAAGCAATGTAACTTTACTACTCATTTCGATTGAACTCAGCTTGGAAAATTACGAAATATGTATTGAAATTTACTAAACTGTACTGCAAAACTTGATTAGTAATTTTAAATTTTTTTTTAATTTTATTCAAAGATTCATAAAGATGCTTAGTAAATTTTCATATGCAGTGTTGTAACTTAACCACTATATTAGCTTGAATTCAGTTTGGGAAAATTACAAAATTTGTTTTGAAATGTCCTGAACGATACCAAAAAATATGAATATCAATTTTACAATATACAGTTTTGTAAATCCACTATGTAGTGTTGTAATTATACTAAACAATTCAAGTAAATTTTTTCAGGAAATTGCTAATTATTTGTTGAAATTCACTAAGCAGTATTAGAAAATTTGATAAGTATTTCTAGTATACAGCTTTGTAATTTTTTAAATTTATTTATTTCCAAGATGCTTAGTAAATTCATATTTTTGAATTTAATTAATCTGTTCTGTAATAATTGTGTTTAATTAATCGTTAATCTGATAGTTGTCAATTAAGATTAAGCGGATGAACCAAGTTCTCCACTTTAATATCTGCAACTAATACCGCTGTCTCTATTATTAGAATTGAATTGAAGTTTCTGAAACTTAATTAATATACCTTGTCTTAATTGACCTGCAAATTGTTATTAACAAATTTAAAATTGAGATAATAATTGATGGAATAAGATTTCTTACTTTTTGAAAACTATTTATTGAATAAAATACAATAAGTAATAACTACATGAATAAATACAATCAATACAATAAGTACAATAATATTAATATTATTAAAAAATTATATATATGTAAAAAAATAGAGCTCTATATATAGACGCTTTATGCGTATAATAATGTTTTGAAAAAATATGACAAAAATTGAATTATATTTCTTATAATTTTCATATATTCAAAATATGGAACATGACCTCATATTGTAGATGAAATTTTATAGGTATTGTACTTTTATAGTGTATTACAATAGAAAAACAAGATATTTTCTAGTAAAATATATTAAATAGATAGTATAATAATCAGACGTTTTCATCATCCTAGAATCTAGTTACCTTCACTTTACCTATGTAGGTAGTTGAGCTGAATTTGTTAATTTAATACCTCACAACTCATTTCTAAAGGTAAAATAGGTGTATTCATTCATAAATTCAAAGTAAAATATGGATAATATTTTATCAATACTATCAATAATTTGAAACATATCATTTCAATGAAATTTAAAAACTATCTTGGACCTCTGACGAATTTTCATATAAATAAGTCGCTTTCAGCAAAATAAAAGAGTGACTACTATCAATTAAAATCAGACTTCAATTGAGTAATAATACCTAGTATTCACTAAATGATTGAAATTAGATCCTAATCATTGTTCAAACTTATAACATGACAACGGCGTTTTGTTTACATCTATTTTCTATTTGTCCATTGTAAATCTTAGACATGATACACCTTTTTATGAAGTAGTAATATAAAAACTTCAAATATCACAACAATTTCAAGAAAAAGTAACAGTAAATCACAATTATTATGCTGATATATAATGTGTGCTTCTTATTATGAATTGGTTAGAATTTTCAATGGTTAGGTTTTACTATGGAACTTGCGTTAATCTTTGGAAACAATTGGAATGTCTAGAATTCAAACGATTTGAGTAATAACATCTCATTTTGTCGCGAAAATAAAACGTAAATTATTGCATCTCTGTTTTTATTTTAGTCAGTCAAAAAGACTTCCATCTTATTCTTTTTTTCAGGTGTTTCAGGAAGATGGCGTAACCTTTTTTTAATCTTTGTTTTTATGTGGTAAATCTGATCGAAATTTTTGATACCTATATAGGAGAAATGAAATACAAAAGTTGTTGCAAAATTTTCTTTTTTCAATATCTAGTTAATTTTTCAAGGTTGCTGGTTTATTGGTTCCAATGTTATATTGTTCGAAGGACGTCCGACATTTCTAGTAGGAACTCTTTTCTGAACAATAAAAGGGATACTCCTATCCGAGGATCGTTTCAAAGAGGAACTGGTATGTTTCGTTTTTTCTGTACGAAAACCATTTGGTCCGTGTCCTCTTAATTAAAGTTTTGCATCCATATGCAATATACGTTATGAAGCAGACCGTTGCGTCGTTTGTTGTTGAGGAATGTTGCCACAATTTGAAATAGGTATGAAATTTTGGCTTCAGTTATTCAGAACTGAACAGAACCGAATTCTGTGTACACGAATGTATACCTAATACATATATTGAACAAAAGACACTTGGCTTCTTTTCACAAAAATCATTCAATTGCTTGACAATTGTTTCGAGGTGTGACCCCATTTTAAAAGCTGAACTCAGTTTAACTTTTCTGATGCCGCAAAAAGTTCTGCAATGTTAAACTTTTCTAAAAGTACAATTGCTAATTCTAGCGATTTGGACATCGGAGCGGCTGAAGGGCCTAGGCCCAGTGGCGGATTTAGAGTATCCGAGGCCCTAAGCACATAGCCTGTGTAGGCCCTCTACTGCTTAAATATAAATGGAAGGAATGGAATGGAAGGTAGAAAATATAAAATGAAAGTTCATCAAAATGGAAAGTGTAGTAGGTATAATTTAAAACTTAAAACATTTTTTTCCTTGCATTAATCAAAGCAAACTAAGAGATTACATCGTCGAAATTTATCTGACGAAGTATGTCTGCCTCAATACACATTAATGCTAAAGAATTAAGCTTGTCTGGACGGATTTTTGTTCTTTGCGGGTTTTTTAATCTTTTTAGTTGTGAGAAGGATCGTTCAGCAGAGCAGTTAGTAATCATTAAGCTGTGAAAGATTCTAAACGCAACTTCTATATTTGGGAATACGCACTTTACTTTATCTTTAATAATCATTTCATATAGATCAGAATGGGTGACGTTTGTTTCTGAAGATTCATATTTTATTCGAACATATTTGTGAAAATGATTAAATTCGTCGAGGAAGTTTTCATTGAAGTCTTCTGGGTAAGATTCTAAGAGCAATTGGATATCTTTTTCATATTCTGAGCATGACTTATTTAGATCCGCAAGAAATGAAAACTTTTGTGAAACTTCGTGGTATACATCACCTTTTCTTTGCATTTGAGCATTAAGTGTGCCAATTATTAAATTGAAAGTCTCAATGCGGAATTTGTCTCTAGGATTCAAATCAAGTTCCTCTGCATATACATCATTCACTTGTTTCTTCCTAATTCGTCTTCGAGTTTCCTTATATTCCCCATTAGGAAAAATTTTTCTTGCCTCGCTTTCAAATTTTTCAAATTGATTCCTCATTTCAACGAGATGACCCGATAAAGAATGATACAAATTGGAACACGTTTTAAGATCTAATCCTTCTTCTTGGAGTCCTTTACTGGTGCGATGAAAAACTTGTAGAATATCATTCCACAAGGTGAGCATAAATATAAACTCAAACTCTTGCATTTTGTTTGAAATATTTTGTGATTCTAACCTGGTCTCACCTTTTTGGGTTGTGTCCTCAGCAATTTCATCTAAAGCATCCAAAATTTTCGGATAGGATTGTAATATTGCATTCGTAGCTACAGCGTGAGCTTCCCAACGAGTGTCCGACAGCGACTTCAGAACGCTATCGTTTCCTATTAAGTAATTCTCTTAAAACTGCCCAACGATGAGTAGAACCCGAAAAAAAATTGTATAACAACTGCACAATCGAAAAAAAATTCACTGCGATCGTACAACAATCAACAGCACTGCGACCAATCAAGTTTAGAGTATGTGCAGCGCATGGTATAAATACAGCATATTTGTTGTGCTCTAAAATTTTTTGCTGCATCCCTTTGTATCGTCCTGACATATTAGCCGCATTGTCATATGATTGTCCTCTGCACTTTTCAATATCTATTTTGCAACCCTCTAGATAACTGAGTACTATATTTGCCATATCTTCTCCGGTATGACTTTTTAAATTTAAAAACCTCAGAAATCGTTTCACGGGCGTTCCATCAGACGGCGATACGTATCTCAAAATAATACTTAGTTGATCCGTATGATAGGTCAGGCGTGGAGTCCACTGAGAGGCTGAAGTACCCAGCTGATTGTATTTGTTCGACAATCACTTTGTGAACTTTATCACTCATTAAATCGATAAGTTCGTCGCATACTGTTTTCGATAGATATGATGGGTTGTCGTTCCCTTTATTTCCATATCTTGCAATATGGCTTGCTAAAAATGGATCAAATTGAGCCACAAGTTCAAGTAAACCCAAAAAATTCCCATTATGTATAGATCCAAAAGACTCATCATGTCCCCTAAAGGCCAAACCACGTTCTGCAAGCCGTTTGTATAACTGCAATAACTCGTTGTAATACATTTTGCCAATATTTTCTTTCTTCTTTCACTTGTGCCTCTAGATTTTTGGTGGTCCCTAGACCTTGTCTTCGACTCAAATAAGTTAGCATAAAGTCCTTATGAGCTGAACTATTTTCATGGTGCTCAATTGCAATTACGTTGCGCCAATCACTAAATCCGTCAGCTGCAAATTGGCTCGGCGCTGTGGCGATGGATTTGTTACCAAACGACTTGCAAACAAGGGAATACAAAGATCCTTTGAGAAAAAAAGTGTGGTGACAGTTGTTCGTCAAAGTTGAGGGACTTTTCGAAGTTTAGTATGAAACATAAAGTTAGAATTGTTGTTGAAAAAAGCCATATTCTTTATACGTGTACGTAATCAATAGTGAAAGCATAAATATAGTACTTACCTGAAAACTTTGTGTGGTATAGTGTAGTTTCAATCAAAGCCACTCCGTAAATAAAGTAGGGGTACGTGCGGTAATGCGTATGGGCGCTATCATTTGAAATGCAAGGACAACTCACTCACTCGGTCTCGCGGCGCGCCCCGCCTGGGGGTCCCCGCAGGCCCAGGGGGACACTTCATACTCCCCGAAAGGGGCAGGGCCCTGCGGGGGTGTATGAAAGGTCACTACCGGACTGCTCGCGCCTTGTGATTTCGGACATATTGTGGATGAATCTCGATAAAATGTAGGTATAAAATGAAACGCCAGCAGAGGATGGAGGCCCCTGGAGAACAGGGGCCCCAAGCACGTGCTTGTAGTGCTTATACGTTAATCCGCCACTGCCTAGGCCTATCACACTATACCACAGCTTTTGTTCTAATGATATGTCTGTTGAATCATGTTTTGATCAGAAATTAGCATATACGAAAACATAATCTTTTACAGTAAATGTTTATGCGTGTACATCGATTGAAGAACCAAAACAAGACCTGGAAAAGTATAATAGTTAATAATGAATAGTTAACTTTAAAATAAGGATAACAAGAAAATATTTCCTATATTGTGTGATATTTTCAACCTTACGAATGCTTGCAAGTGAAAATTTTGGAATTTCAAGATCAAGCAAGTGAAACTTCTAATATTATTGTCAACTATTTAGTTCAACTGTTGACCGACAATTTTGTCTGCAAAAGTTGTGTTATTTTATGGGGTATTAGGCGAAACTGGAACAGAATATCATAAAATACTCGGTTACAGTGAAACCTTATTGTTTGCTCTTATATATTTGATCAGTAACGAACTTCTACAGTTATCAAAATTTTTTTCGAGATCTTGCAGGAGAGTTATAGCTGTTTTTCAATGTCTGTTCGGACGAAGCAGTATTGAGAGTTGAAAGTAAAACTCCATCAACAATTGACGCTGCAAAAGAAGTCAATCAACTGAAAGATAGTTTAGCTCAAAAACAGATCGATTAGTTTCTTTTCTTTACAGTTCTATGATTATTCTTTATTTCCCGTAATCAGAAAATAACTGATTCCAGTGGTCGAAAAGATTTTACGGAAGATCGCTGGGTGTATAATGAACAAATATGGACGTCTGAATTTCGATATTGATAGTGAAAATGTATATACAGAAATGCAAGAATGTTAAAAAAATTTTCTAAAATCATGACCTTCATTGATGGAGCAAATTTGTTCTTTTGGTAAATACACAACAATAAGTATTTGCAAAAATAGTTTGTATAGTATTTTTAATGCTTACGAATTAGTAAGTGGGGGACAGACGGACCTTTTGAAAAAGATTGATAATTCCGGAACTCATTAATACATTATTACCTAATACAGAGATTGTACAAAATACGAAATATATTAGAATGAATAAATTAGGAATATATGTAAAAAAACGTCCTCTTGGTTCATTTCTCCTCCAGAATGTAGGAGAGGTGGACCAGAACTAGTATGAGAGATGGACTGTGAAATTTCCTCTATAATTTACATAAGCTGATGCAGCCTCATGCAGCACAATATGCACTGTATCCTCTAATCTTTAGCAGTTTTTTGATAAAATTATTTTATCCCACTCACTCATTTTCATAGTGCCCAATGACTTCTCCGTTTGGACAAGTGCCCCTTAAACTCATATCTTCCGATTTGAATGAAAAATTTGCCTTCGACTTTTGCTAATTTTGCTAAATTTGCTAATTTTGATTTCACCAATCCTTTTCTTCTCAGGTCTACTTTTTCATTTTCCTCTAATTTCGTTATCTGCAAAGCAAGTTTTGTCGATGACTGTTAATTTCTGGTAATGTTACGGCAATACTTAAATTTTTTCTGCTACTTGAATCGATAGAGTAATTAGTTGTACCGGCGTAATAGGGTCTAAAGTGTTTCTTGGGGTAACTGTGGGCCTTTTAGAGCTTCGCGTTTGATTATGCTCGCTAAATAGTTCTCCTGATAGTCTTGAATAAGGAGTAGATTTTTGTAGGCGATGACTGTTGTGAAAGATGATAACCTGTTGGTTCTGGAGGTAGAGCGGACTTCGTTGTTATTTGTTCTTTTGTGTTTATACTAGGTGGGCATTTATCGAAAACAAAACAATAAATATAGTCAACTTCCCCTCCGAAATGTTGGTCAACTATACTCCATTGTGGACTATAGATGGACCACTGAATAACAAATGTATGAAGAGAAACGTGAATTTAATTTGAGGCTGCAATGAAAAATTAACAACTACTTTATTTTCTGCTTAGAACTGAGTTGATACAAATATGAAAAACTATTATAATTGTACTTAGATAAAAACAAATTGAACAAGTCAGCAGAAAACACTAAACCTCATTGTTTTTATTCGATGATATACCAAAGCACTTACACGAAGATGTAAAACGCATGACATTTGCGCGTTTTTGCCGTAATTTGACACAATTTCACAAGTTCCATCTCATCTACTGGTCCATATCTACCTCAATCAACCAAACATTTTCAATAGAAAATAATTCAAGTGTGAGGGTATTGAAAGAGCATTTCTATTTCAATGTGTTTTCTGACGTTCATTCAGATGATAGATATTTTTTTACCTAAATTATCCAGTTACAATAGAGGCTCTTTTACACAGTCTTTTTTTGTTTTGTTCGCTTAGAGTAGGGCGTGGCTCTATTCTTGCAGCTCACGTGTTCCGTGCTATGTGGAGATTTTTAACGATAAAAAGTCTCGTTTTCAGCCAAAAAATGGCCACTTTAAGTATACCTACCTGTTACACGTCATACTGATATTTCGACACGATTTCAGTGTTATTATCATTAGATAAATATATTACTTGGGGTACAACCGGGTAGAAATCATGTACTCTCTTTGTTTGATGTAAAACATAGTAGGTTAAAATATGAATTTTAACTGTTATAATTCGGTAACACTACCAAAGTAATATTGTTGACACAACTGATGTAATCATGGAGTAGATAACGATTAGACTGCTAGAGGTTAGAATAATAAGGTTACGTGAAAACAATGTGTTCAGTTAAGTTCGAGAAGTACCTACATTTTATTTGAAACAATAAAGTATTTATATTAAAGTTCTATTAAAGTTTTATAGCTACAGTTAATAAAAGTAATATCTCCCAACCATATATCGTGAAATTAACTTGTTAAAGTTCATTCATTCTCTTTTTGCTCTAGTGAGTTTTATTATTTCCAATCTGAAATGGCTTCTTAGAGAATATTGATTCATACGAAAGAAGAAGAACATTATCGTATGTATTCTAGATAATAATAATATAGTTTATTTAGCTGAAGCTTTACAAAAAATCTACATATTTTGAACTGTCAATTTTTAATTACATACTCATCTCATTATTTAAAATATACTTTCTAAGATCACGCGTAAATATCTTAATACTAGTACTAGTTTTCAATATATTTGGTAAATTATTGAAAGCCTTAAATCCGTCATAGTATAGGTTATTTTTAGATTTAGAGAGCTTACAACTTTGATATAAAAACTATCAGTATTTCTAGTATTATACCCATACACATCACTGACATATGTAACATTTTTTTATTACATTACATGGAAGCAACTGATTTTTGATTTTAAATATGAATATAAATGAAGCAAAGAGTACCTTTTTTTGTTTAACATACATTAGTTTCAAAGAGTTCAGCATAATATTCAACAGGGTATACCTATTGCAATTTAAAATTGTTCGCATGGCTCTAACTTTTGTAATTTTTGAATTTTACTTAGTCAGAACGAATAACAATGTGGATAAATATTCAAAATCTGCCATTATTATTCATTTGAACAACAATAATTTCACACATGTGGACAGGTTTTTTCCAATTCTTTTCAAAAAATTGATTTTTATAGAGATTTTAGATGATATGAAATCAACATGATCATTGAAATTCAATTTTTCGTCTAACATAATGCCTAAATATTTTACTGTTCCTACTCTTCTAATTTTTTATTCATTAATCTTTATAGTTATATCTTGATTTTTATTGGTTTTAAGGGTTTTACTTGTAACCAAAACTATGAAGTTACATTTTTGCACATCAGAGATAAGCTATTGTCACATAACCATTCATTAATTGCAGAAAGGTCTCTATTGATCCACTTTGTCGTATTCTTAATATTTTTGCTACATATATAGATCATAGTAGGTATCATCAGCGAATAAACGTATAGAACATTTTTTCACGTGAGAGATAATATCGTTTATATATAAGGAGAACAACAACGGACCTAAAACAGTTCCTTGAGGTACGTCTATATCCACTTTCTAGATCGAATAAGATAATTTTTAAGCCGTTATGTTGCTATATATTTGATATTCAGTTTCCAAGTGAAATTTTCAGAACATTTGACCGATCATCGAATGAAATTGCATTCAATTTGAAATATTTTCAATATCATGATATGTATTAAACGTAGTGAAAAACAGATCGGTTTGTTGCACCATGTTACATTATCAGGTTGTAACGACAGAGTCCATCAAGTATTACACTACGGGCTTATTTTCGAAATCCACATGAACGTACAGAAACTATAATGGTCGATTATAGACCGATTGTATCGCCGTCGCCGTCAATCTGTCATCGACAACGCAGAGGGTCCGTTACGGCGGGCCCCGACGTCCATTACGAATTCTTTATGGCCTTCCCCCTCACTGCAGACAGCCGGCAGGGCCATTTGTTGCATCGCTCGGCTCGCTTCGCGTGGTCGCCGTGTACAATGATTCTAGGGACCTTTATCAAGGCCTGTTTGCAGACGACCGGTCGCAAATGAGTATCTTACAAATTATTCGTCGTAGGCGGCTGGGCGAAGCGACGTTTCGGTACTTCTGGGAATTGGAGTCGGTAATGAAACGTTGGAATATATTAATTATTTCTTGGGAATATTATGGTGGTAAAGGTTCAATAGATGTTTAGATGGAGAATTCGTTTGAAATATTTTGTACTTTATAAATAGCAATTTGTTTTTTAGTTAATTTTGTAAATTTAGGTGTAAAATAAGTCATCAGAAATATAGTTACATCTTATTAAATGAATGTTTATAATTTCAAATGATACCGTTCACTTGACCAATAAATTACAGATTATTCGTTTTTCCAAATAATCCACCAAAAAACTACCAACTAAATTTGAATAAAAACGGCATCAACAATTTTTGATGGTTTGGTAAAATTTAGGTTCATCTTAAAAACAGATTCCCCCTGTTTCTAGTAAAAAATATGTCCTGAAATTATTAGATATTTGTTGAAATTCACCAATAATAATTTGAAGTACTTCGGTATAATATTCAATATCATTCGGTGTAAACCCATAATAATTTGAGTTACCTAGTTAATATTTGATTTCACTAGGTGTAAATTATTTTTACGCTTTTATAAAAATGTTTTCAGATTCTAACCATCATAATAATTATTGGAATATTATAAGTTTAACTGGTCAGATGATATATTCATTTATGAGATCGATAGATAAACCCTATTCAACAAAAAATTATTAGATATTTGTTGAAATTCACCAAAAATAATTTGAAGTACGTCGGTATAATATTCGATTTCATTCGGTGTAAACCAATAATAATTCGAGTTACCTAGTTAATATTCGATTTCACTAGGTGTAAATTATTTTTACGCTTTTATAAAAATTTTTTCATATTCTATCGTCATAATAATTATTGGAATATTATAAGTTTGACTGATCAGATGATATATTCTTTTATGAGATCGATAGATAAACCCTATTCAACATAAATAGTTGAATTTAACTATTCATGATTTGAGGCTCTTCCTGAAAAAACACGACCTTTCCTTATTAAAATTATACAATTTTTTGGCAATGTTGTTTGAAACATCATTGGAAAACATTTGGTTTCCAGAGAAGTGCTTTAATTTTTTTTAATGAAGGAGTTTTTGTAGAGTATTGCACATGTTTTGAATTATACTTGCGTATTATTATGTCATGAATTATTATGTCTATCATATCTAAAATTTCTTTCAATGATACCGTTGCCCATAGAGTTATACTTCAAGGAAAATCTCAATATTTGTTTAATATACTAGGTCATATCAAATCGCGATAGTTATTACACAATTATCTATTATATGAATATGTCTATTATCCAAAAATATCTTTTTATAATATAATAAAAATATAATATATTTTTTGAAATGAATAGCAACATACGGATGTTTCGCTCTACCTACATATAAATAAGTAGCTGGCCATCTTTCTATACTTAATACGACACTTACTTATTAGTTGAAAATAACGGGTGATTTTTAAGAGTTAAGTTTTTCAGGTTGGCGGCGCTGGTTGGTAATGACATTCAAACGTAATATGTCAAAGCGAAAAGTTTTCAGTATACTCTGCCATTTTATAATAGAAAGACTTACAAACGAGCAACGATTGCAAATTGCTGAAATTTACTATCAAAATTCGTGCTCTGTGAAAAATGTGTATCGTTTGTTACCACCATATGATGGTTGTCATAATCGACCTGGTGAATCCATAATTCGTGTTGTTATCATCAAATTTCGCACCCAGTTTACTTTGTTGGACATTAAAACATTGTCTCGCATGCGTACAATGCGTACTGAAAGAATATTGCAGCCGTAGCGTACAGTGTTAATGAGGATCGTGAAATGTCAATTCGTCGCCGTTCTCAGCAATTGGGCATGTGTCAATTTGGACCTTCCGAATTTGATATGGAGCCTTGGACAACATTTACATGAAGTTATCAATTTCAATAAAAATTTTGAATATATAATGCAAATTGAGTGTTTTATTCGATTAAAAAAAAAAAAAAAACCACGCTTTAAAAATCACCCTATATATAATTTAGCATTAATTTCCTTGAGGTTGACTATAATTTTATTTGAAATGAATGAAATTTACTGATTGACAAGTAATAACATAATAAGTGTTTGAAACAAAATTATCATTGAAATTTGGCTAACTAGATTTTTTAAATAGACATCAAAGAAAATACTCGCGGAGCTTTCGCTTCAGAAATATAAATATTATCGATTAGAAGATAATCATAAAATCAGTTAACGTTCCATTAGGCATTTATGAATTCTGTATTTATTTTTTATAGGTAGGTACTTATACGAAACAGATTTCTAGTTTTTATTGACGGGGAAAGGTAGAATAACCATTTATTGTCAGATACATGAAAAAATCATTCACAAACATAAGATGAGTCTTTTTGCGACGTTGTCATGTCATAAAAAATCTTTATTAATAGTAATTTATCTTTTACACTGAATAATATCGGAATTCTTAAACTCCATGATTGAACAATGTTGAGTTTTGTTCCCTTATTTTCTCTGCTCAATTCAGGGATTTTGAATTCTTATTTTCTTATTGTTCTTATGTTTTCTTATATTTCATTTAGGTTATTTACTATATCCAAAACTCCTTCCATAAATTGGTACATGTTTTTCAACAATAATTCCTTGAAATTAATGATTAATGAATAAATTTAATTTCTACTAGTTGAACCGATGTGAAATTTATTATAATTGCCTTTACTAGTTTCAAATACCTTTTATATACTGCCGACATTTTGTTTCTAAAATCTCAGAGTTATAATATTTCATATTATAACTCTGAATACTCTGAAATAAAAACACTTTTCTAATTTATCGTCTCTGAAAGTATGAATATGACAATAACAAGTGTAAATACAAATCTTTCAGTTGGTCAATTAATTATGGTACCTACATAAATAGAATGAAACACATTGATTTTGACAGTAAAGTGTCGCAAAATTGTTGCGTTTAAAACCAATTTTTCTGCAGCCAAGAGCAAAAAAATACAAAACGCTCGCTCATTTTATCACATCTGCTATATGTATGTATCGTTGCATCGAAATACTACTTGAAATATTTATTTGTGTATTTGGAGCACGAAGTAAGGAATTACCACTCGAGAAAGAATTGAGATTTTTTTGAAAGTGTGAATCTTACTTTGTACTCTCGAAAAACACACATAACTTTTTCTACTGCCGCACTTCTAGAGAACATTACGTGTCTGTAGTGTTCTGATATTGTGTTAAAAAAAACGTGACGCAATATTGAAATTCTGACAAATATCTTTTTGCCGAGTTTGACGTATAACAATCGTACGTCCTTGTTAACAAATGTGATAAAATGAGCTGCGTATTGTTTTCCATATTACATATTTATTCTATTTTGGCATTTATTTATTTTGCGATTTCGTTTCATTTAATTAGTTATTTTGTATATTAATATTGCGCCAGTTCACACATGCAATGTTGTCCTTTGTTGCTTAAAAATAATAAATAGAAATTCACTATGTAGAGCGAAAATGGAGATAACCTATTCATGTAAGTTAATCGACCTACTCCGCCTGATATTTCTAGTGCAGCCGAATTCGCAACTTTAGATTTGCTACAAAAGTCTAGGAGTAAATATGAAAAATAATACCAACTGTTTGAAAAATTACTAATGCTAAAATCGACAATATAATTATACACCTTCATAATATCGATATTAAACAATATAAGAAGTTTTTTACATATTTAAAATGGCAGAGTGATGGCTACAAATGTGAAAAATCTGAAATTCCCACGTAATAAAACGTAGAAAAATGTTTACAAAAAGTTCCTGGTGATTATTATCTATTGAAAAAACTGATCTGATTTTTGAAATCGCTGGACGAGGCAAACTCGCGAGACAAATGGCGAGACAATGGCGAGACAAACTCGCTAAAATGACTACCGACGACATTGATGAAAAACACTCTATTATTACACTTTTATTATAAAAATGGTTTTATAATAACTAATACCGATGACTCTACAGATTATTCGTCGTTATATAGGAAGTGCTGCAACTAACGGCCAAAAAAAGCCGTCACTTCGGTTTTTTCTTCAATATGTAAGAGGAATTGCTATAAGTCAAGTCTTGGAAAAAATTCTAATTTAAAATTTTCCAGGGGGATCGCTACATATTAAAATTTACCGAACCCCGAATTATATCAGCTACTTTTTTAAGTTGGTAATCAAAACGGCCATAATCCAATTGAAACGTCATGGTGGACCTAAAAGTTCAAGTGTCGCGGAAGCAATAAATATTAAATAATGCGACCCTTTATTGGCTCAAAAGAGGACTTTGTATTGTTGAAAACACTTTTACTACACTCACAATTTTATTCTTCTTCATTCAAAAATGGTTGATTAGTAAGAATTGAAAACACTATGCAAACGATTTTTCAAATATTTTTTATAGAGGCAAACAAATGTGTATGAATAACGCAGCTGAGGATTTTAGGGAATAATTTTAACTATCAATATCGCTTTAAAAACCGAAATATACCTACATCTGCGTTTTTTCACACTTTCATAATTTGTTCTTTATTCCTCCCAGCAGCAGGTTGTTTGTTCCATTGACTTTCATTTCGTCAATAAACAACTAACTAAATGTGAAAGAAATAAACTGATTTATCTGTTTCTGATTTAACTGTCTCTTAGTTGATTGAATTCTATTGCAGCTTCAAAAGTTGATAAAGGTTCACTTTCAATAACAGAAGACAATAGTGCTTAGTGACAATGAACCGACGAAATGTAAACAACAGACATAATTATGAGCGATTTTGGAAAGTTTTTTGAAAAATATTCACACTATTTCAAAAATGGGCACGACGGGCACACAATCGAAAAACGGTAAGGTCTCGTACTTCTCGTAACTTTATAAAATAATCACGTAATTTGTAGTTAAATTGACATAGTCCAAAGATTTTAGGTTGATCGTGTTCAGCTACATCGGTTTTTGACTTAGCAAAACTGATGTCCCTAACTAGAAAGATCATGAGTACAACGGCTGAATCCACATCGATTTTCGAATTATCAGTAATAGAAAACATATCAATCAATTCATCTTGTGAATCGAATATTATCAATCAAATATATTATTAATAATTATTAATTAATGAATTATTATTAAATAATTGTAAGAATAATAATAATATTCATTGACTTTCAAAATTAATAAATAATTAAAGATAAAAACTAAAAATGTCCGATATTAGTACTGTTGAAACAATAACCATTCTTTTTGAAAACACAAGAAATAGTTACTTGTTCGAATTATAAATATGAATGAATAAAGATGCCAATACCTCTCAAAGTGCAACTGAAAACAGGGTTTTGAGCAATTTTTCAGCTCAAAGGAGATAAGATTGCAGCTTTCAAAAAATTCCACATTAATGCTACGTTTTTTCAAAGCGGTAGGTTATTTCTTACTTTGATGCGCTTTAAATACAAAAATAACTTTTTCTACACCAGTGAATAAAATCAGATTTTCGTACGCCGTAAATTATTTTAGTGAGTGGTTGTTGGCATTTGACTTGATCGAAAAATAATCTTCGATTAAGCTTAAAATTCAATTAAACAATCGCCGAACCCAAAATGTATATGGACCAATTAAACAAAATGCTACAAACTGATTCTGACAATAATGATCTATAAAATTATGTACGATTGGTGAGGAAAATTCTTGTGCACTAATGCAGAAAAACGAATTTTCTGCATCAGTAGGTTTGAAAAATTGAGTTTTCCTAGTAGAATGATTTATTTACTGTACGTCTCAGTAAAGTTGTTGCATTATTGCCTTGCTTCGTTTGTTGTTTGTTATGACTTCTGTTTCCATATAAATTTTTTCCGCTATCATAATATTTACCGCTTACTGCAGATTTTGTGAATAAAACAGGAAATTGCGAATTGAAAATGTAATAGAAATTACAATACAGTAAAAGCTCCTTATTCGCGCTGCCTTCATTCGCGTTTTCACAATTTGCGGTTTGAAAAAATCTCTAAAATCAGAATCTAGATCTGAAAAAATTAGATCTAGTTTCGGATAATACACCAGGAACTTGAAATTATGCATCTAAATATAAAGTGACATTTTTTCCTCCCAACATGACGGCTTGCTTCAACCTATGGAGCAAGAGGCCTTACTCCAGGCCTTGAAGCTCTATTACATTAGACCAGGGGTTCCCAAACTTTTTTTACTACGCCCCCTCCTGTTAAATGGAAATCATCCACCCTCCCCTTCACAGTAAATTTTAAGGGTATGTGAAAAAAACCAAGAATTACATTGAAAACAAAACATGTATTTTTGATAACACAAAGAACAACATATGAAGAGTCAATTTAAAGACATACTGTGAGGGAAAAACATAGACAAAAAAACATAATAAACTAGTAAACTAGTGAGATGAGTGGGCTTGCATTTTCTTCATTAGTAAACCTATTCTTGGTTGTGTTTTAGTAAGGGCACAACGTAAGTCACTGGTAACATCAAGTTCGTTTCTGAACTTAGTTTTAATTGCAACGAGGGTTGAAAATGCCTTTTCACACAAGTAGGTACTCGAAAAAAGTAGATAAAATCGAATTGCTGCCTGTGATGGACGGGGGTACACTTTGAAATATTTGATCCAAAATGATGACTTGTCCATTTTGTCAAAGTCGTACTTGGCAGAGGAATCATGTTTTATCTCCAAACCTTCTTCTTGCAGTGCTTCTGGCGGAGAGTTGATATTGATATTGAATGGGTCTGTTGACAGTCTGTAAGTACCCTCGTCACAAAACAGTTAGAGAAATGTATTGATTTTATTTATTCAGAAATTTTTATTTTTAACTGGTCTTGTGCTCACGCCTCCCCCGACATATCTTCACGCCCCCTTAGGGGGGCGCGCCCCACACTTTGGGAATCCCTGCATTAGACGAACCTTCAAAATCATATTGAATGATGTGGAATGTGATCATGTTATGGAATGCTGGAAGGATTTTGACATCGCAAAATGCATAGTAAACATAAAGGAATCATTGGAAGAAATGAAGGCTTACACATAGAATTCATGCTGGAAAAACTGTGGCCTACTCTGACTGCAGAAAATGACGAATAATCTGTGCAGATTCAAACTTTGACTGCAAACATAGCTGAAGTAGCGAATGCAATAGGACGAGATGGATAGAATTTTTAACGGATAGAATCAAGTGACATTCAGATGTTGCTTCAATCGCAAGAGGAAGATTTGACTGAAAGCAACTTGGAGGAAATATTAAATTCACAGCCTATTGAGGAAGAGGCTTCAAAGAGCACGGGAAACGTGACATTCCATTTAAAAATTCTTAGTGAAGGTTTAAGAATGGCTAATGAGCATTGAGATTTTATTTATGAAAATAATCCATCTATGGAACGAAGTCTTATTTCAAAGACAAATTGCTGAAGTCATTGATTAATTTCAGTTTGAACTGAAGGAACTGCTAAGCAAAAAAAATTACAAAATTTTTTAAACCATTGCCTAAGCCTGAACATAATAATTAAGCAATATGATCAAAAACTTCATTCAAATTAATTTTTTTGAATACTTTTTTCATTTTGTCAGCCAGGAACATATCCCCTATAATCGTATATAAATTACCATTCAATACTCACGGTTACTGTATTCGCAGCATATTTTCAGTATACCCGCGAATAAAGAGCTTTTACTGTTTATTCACTTTACATTAATGATAATTATTCGGACAAAAGTATAAGAAACTTTAAATATGCGACAATAACATTGATATACTAATAATAATATACTAACATAGAAATGATGCTAAATTAATGTCTCTAGGAAGAAGTATAGGAAACCCAAATTTTTTTACAGAATTACGTTACAAAATTTCTGATACATAACAGGAAAGCCACCATGGATACCGCCACTTTAAGCTTAATTACTTGGAAATACGTCCTTCGCAAAGCTCAATCCCTTTGATATATGTTTTTGGGATAAGTGAAAGTTCCCTCTGGAAGCTATGCGGTGAGAGCATCGGGCTTGAAATCGGAGATTAAAATTATTGATTAAAACCAAAAAACTGTGGTTGAATCATTATAAGTAACCAATTTAAAAACTGAAACTGAAATTAGTTATGTGATTTACACTATATATTGTTAAATTTATATCTGATTCGCGAATGAATTTGCGATCATCAGAGGCCAGAAGCGCCATCATCAGAATGTATTCACTTAATACGATTAAATGTACATATTAATTTTGAAAATAATATTACACTCATTGGAATCACCTGATGGCTTATCATGAGTTTTTCGGAGGTTTGGTCATGGTGAAGAAGACTAATGCACTCCCGAAGCATATGCATAAATATTTCTATGAATATTAAAGAGTCAAAAGAGCCGCGTTGGTATTCATATTTAAATTTTGACGTTTGATATTCATATAAATTTAAAATTCAATTATTAAATAGTTTCGACAGATTTGCACAAAGTAATTAAAGTATTATCAGAGTAAGCCATTAAATATACACTTTCATCTCAAAATTTCTTTGTGTATACCTTTTTATTTGTTCCACTCGTAAAATACATGTTCTAACGGAAATAATATATCAACTTGATAATTGATGAAGCCGATACTTGGAGAAAATTAATATCCATAATAAAACAATATTTAGAATTTTCTCATAATTTAATACAAATACGCATGACGACGTTTCAAAGTACTACTTCTTTATCTAATTCTTTATCAAATAACACCTGGATTGATAGCTGGATTAATTATTTTCAGTATTAATCCAGCATTTGATAAAGAAGTAGTACTTCGAAACGTCGTTATGCGTTTTTTATATTAAATTACGAGAAAATTCTAAATATTGTTTTATTATAATATATCTACCTATATATGACATATGCAGTTTTCGAAATATTGTAAACTTAAGAATATATGTTAAGCAAAAATAGCTGAATCGTACACTTATTATTTATACGATTGGACATTGGACGTGTCCTCCTTAACGTTCAAATGAAGATAGTAGAGCAACCGTTAGTCCGTTGAAAGAAGTCTTATGTGTTTAGTTTCGTTGAATTCCATGTATTCTGTTACGGTTATCAATTAATCTCAGAATATTACTGATTTTACTTCAATTTTCATAGATTTACCGCACTTTAGACAGCGCTGTCGAATGCGAAAGTAAATTCAACTTGGGAAAAGTATATAAATATAAAAATTCATATACCTACTTATAAAAATGTAAAGGAAAGCAGATATATTGCACTTAATATTAGACAGTAGACAGTATGACGAATATATGGTTTGTTTGTTACACTCTTTGTTGGTAAAGAACATCATAGTTATAATGTATATGAATATCAAAATATACCTATATGTTTGTCTAAAACTCTCAGGGATAAAAATTATTTCTCTGTAAAGAAAGATATTTACCGTTTCATTGTAAATTGTGGATTCTTACAGTTTGAGAGAATTTTTTTGATGTGGATATGTGTATGTTTAATAGATATAATATAGAATAATAATATAATGATGAAGTTTATTTTGTCACACTTTAATATGGTTACATTAATTTTTCACGATAAATAATCCTAAATAAACTAATTATCTCACTGAAGTTCAAAACTTGAAAATGTGAGAGTAACTTGAAATAAATCGTTATAATGGATGATTTTTTTAAGCGTAGTTTTTTTTTAAATCGAATAAAACACCGAATATAAAAATATAAGAATATAAGATAACTTCATGTAAATGTTGTCCGCGGCTCCGTATCAAATGGTCCATTCGGAAGGTCGAATTTTGCGTCACTTTTTCGAGCATTTCGGCCTGTATCCCACAAATTATGGGTGTTATGTTATCCTGTAAGGCTTCAATCGTATTCAGCTTGTCCACATACAATAACGACTTTACAAAGCCCCACAAGAAATAATCCAGAGGCGTCAAATCGCATGATCTTGGCGTCTAATTCACAGGGCCATTTCGAGAGATAAGCTGTTCACCAAATTCATCCTTCAATATATCCATTGTTTCATGAGCTGTGTGGCATGTGGCACCGTCTTTATGAAACCACATGTCAAAGTACAACTCGGCCAACTGGGGCAAAAAAAATGCGTATCATGGCTCGATATCGTTCGCCGTTGACGGTAACGTTTCTTCCACGAACGTCTTTGAAGATAAATGGACCAATGATGCCACCAGCCCATGAACCACACCAAACTGTCGTTTTTAAGGGATGCATCGGTAATTCTTGTATGGCATGTGGCTGTTCATCACTCCAGATGCGGCAGTTTTGTTAATTTACATATCCATATACAAATGAGCCTCATCGCTGAACACAATTTCTCGATAAAACAGCCGATTTTCATTAAACTGATCTAAGGCCCATTCACCAAAAATTAGACGTTGTGGTAGGTCATTCCGCTTCAATTCTTGCAGAAGTTGAGTTTTATAGGCTTTCAAACCCAAATCAACACGTAAAATTTTCCATGTGGTTGAGTAACAAATGCCCAATTGCTAGGAACGGCGACGGATTGACATTTCAGGATCCTCATTAACACTGTGGGCTACGGCTGCAATATTCTCTTTAGTACGTAATGTACGCATGCGAGACAATGGTTAAATGTCCAACAAAGTAAACTTGGTGCGAAATTTGGCGATAACAGCACGCATTGTTGATTCACCAGGTCGATTATGACGAGCATAATATGGTCGTATCGTTTGTTACGACCATAATATGGTCGTAACTATCAAACAGCAATATAAGTAGTTTTTTTTTCATTCAGTATGTCAAACCAAGAGATCAGCAAAAATACTCATTAACTTTACGAAGCGAATATTTTCTTCAAACGCGTTGAGAATTGATAGTTGTACTATAGTGGCTTTCTCCTAGTCTTTTCTACACGTAGATTTTTTTTTTGGCAGTCTTTTGCTATACTCACTCTTTGACATACCTATTCCTCTTCGATTTCCTTCCATCTGTCTCGGTTTCGTGTCTTTAGTTTTCAATTTATACCTGTTGCGTCTTTCATTTCGTCAATCCAGCTTTTTGGAGGTGAGCCGTCACTTCTTTTTGTGATCATGCTTCTTATTGCATGACGCACCATGTCCACCTTGTGAACTTTTGTCTGGAGATATGACATCACAAGCCCATATTAATATTGCTGTGCATTTGGTCACATCCTCTTACTTTGTTTTTCGACGAATATCCTTACTGCGATTGTAATTACGAAGACTAATGCCAAGCGTTAGTCTCTCTATTGAGCGTTGAGTTTATTAAATACAGCATTTGAAGCCCTTAGTTTTTAGGTTGATGGCAATATGCTTGTTGTTCAATGGAGTTTCATCCCCAGAATCAACAATGCAGGAAATACTGCAGGGAACTGTCCTTGGGCCTCTTTACTTTGGAAAGAATTTATAAAGCCTCCCTAATGTCGAAGGCGGCAAAACGGAAGCGAAATGACTTCAATATGGAATTGTAATATCTATGGAAATTGTTGGACAATTAGCAAAGGGAAAACCAGGCACAATTGACATCGAAAATATCCACCTTTAATGGATATCTACCTTCTCTAGATTAACAAAAATCACTCTGACTTAGCCAATTTCGCCGTTACAATGACTTCTTTAGATGCTTACAGAATAATCTTGTACAGAATTCAGAATTACAGAATAATAATACAGAATAATTCATTATTCTGTAAGTATCTGAAGAAGTCGTTTGTAACGACGAAACGCGTCATGCTTTGAAGTGAATAAAGTGTAAATCATATGTTCAAGTGTTTGAATTAAAGTTTATAATCAATTATAATGAATTTACATCAAGTAAACACCAACACTATCAAACATTAAAATATATGCAGGTATTACACTACATTTTTAGTGTCATGAATATGAAATTTTCAACTGAATGCCAATACAATTTAACCGACTATTTCGAACTACATTCATTTAATCCTTCCTTTCTAATTTGTAATTATCATTTCATTATTTTTCAACTTGTTGCCATGTCATACTTACATCTACTTGAAATGATATTAATTTTTGCATTTCCAATTCTTCCTGTTCTCCAACTTTAAATTTCCTTTCTCTTCTTTTTGTTTTTTTTTCAAATTTTTTGTTCATTCTTACTTTAGGTATTTAGGATATTCTGATCCGAAGAAGTACCTATATTATCTATTTATTCCTGAAATTTGAACGGACCAGCCAAAATTGAATAAATATTTATATTTCCATTATCAATCACAAGTAGGTACTGAATTAAAATATAACACCGCCACAAAAAATTTTTTTATGACAAAAATATTCTGAATTCATTCTCAAAATTATCAGCAAAGGCAATTACCAGAGATCTCATTGATATCTCATTCATTGATATTCAAAAATTATCAATCTACTTTTAGGAAAAACTAATTATATATTTCTATTTTTTATTACATTTTCCTTTGAATTATATCTACTCATATATAATGTATTCAGACGAACCCATTTCTATAATTTCGTGTATTCATTCTAATAGACATGCTTTAGGTAAAACCAGTTAGTTCAATATGAAACAACTTGTTAATCATTTTAGATGAAAATCGCATGACTCTTTGTGACTTATAATATCAATATTCAAAAATGATAAAAGCTCTGCAGCTGTACTTTTCAATTCCGGTTTCATGATTCAATTCAACCACAAAAGGAATAAATAAATATTGTTGATACGAGTTGTATCATCAACTCCAAAGAATGTGGGATGATATAAGCTTATGACGCATCATATGTACAAATCTTAATTTGATTTATTGAATTATATATAAATATCATCTGTGTATACGTGTATTTTAAGTTTCAAATTAACAAGATTTATTGATAACCTGTTTTATCTATTATTCTAAGCTTCATCATCCTGATATTTATAATACTGTTGATCTTACTGTACCAATTTTACTTTAAAATGATTTATAAAGTCTACTATCTAATTGTATAAAATTATACCTAAAATACCAAATCTCCCCTCTAATTTCATATCTGTAATTTTATCCATTGTTTTCTATTTTCAGAGCATTGAGAATTTTTTACTGAAGTTCGCTTTAACGGTTATTGAATTAATTGAATCATTAACCTTCGATAATTCACTGTTAACGAAATTTTTTGTTGAAAGTTTTATTGTATATGTTCATTTTAATAACCGAATATCTATGTTCTTTTATTCGTTGGCTTAAATGTCTTTTAGTTCGTCAGTTTTTTTCAGTTAGGATTATGATTGAGTAACATAATTTCGTTGTTTCTATCACACAATATTGATTTCTATTACACATCAAAATCGAATCATCAAAATCACATATTCAAATTGAGCTGGCTCTGATTCTATTTTATGGTTTTAAGCGAATTTTCCAATTTTTCAGAATATGTAATGAATTTAATCATTTTTAAATTTTGAAAATTGTCAAAAAGACACAACAAAGATAAAACACAAAATATTTTTGTTAGTCCGCATGATGAATCAGGCATTCCCAGCATAAATGGTTATCACGGCGAGTCCTATTTGATTAACACTTCTTTGGGTCTTCGCCCACAGCATTTTTCAAGGGAATTCAATTAACACATTTCGACAGTTTACTTGGCCGTTCTTTATGATGAATTCATTTCATTTTGTTATTATATACGTGAGACAAAATTTCTTCTAAAAATAAATAGTATTGCAACAAAAACAAAACAAGTGATAGTAACAAACGTTTTTTGAATGTTTATGATCAATACTTGAAAATTTTATGAAGCGATATATTCTTTATGTAGTTTATGGAGTAAATTGAGGAAATTTTGTAATATTTTGAGATATCGGGTAGTATATAATGATATCGAATTCACTAAAAAAATTGAGGTAAAAACAAACAAATTTTTTATACTCAACAATATCCCGGTTTGGAAGCAGGCATATTTTTATACCAGTACCGCAGATCATCCATATTCACACAAATCTGTCAATTATACCAATAGTATGATACATAAACTCATGAATATACCGATGTCAAATGAAAATTTTAAGTAGGAAAGAAACGTGATTATTAAACGAATTGCTGTTAACAACGGTTACCAACCATAACATGTTGATGCCATTTCGAATAAAAAACCTTCACTGAAAACCTACTCAATCGAAAACGAAAAAAGCCTGGGATAAATTCTGCAGCCTAAATTTCATAGGAAGTCCAAGCCTCAATTTAATACGGCAACAGAAAAAACACACAAAAATTCATGCTGGATAAGATCACAGATTGATAATGCTGATATTCCACAAATGACGTTTGAAGAAATAACAACTGGAGAAGTAACTGAAGAACAAAAAGTCACAAAGAAATTGGTAAGCACCCGTGGTCGATATCAAAAACATTCTGCTACTTATAAGAAGTTTACCTCGATACAACAGCCTTTGTCAAAACGTTTTACCCATACCATACAACACTACAGATGTCATTTTCATCTTCTTCCTCTGGAAGGTCACTTTCATCTTCCAAAAAGGAAGATGAAAATGACCTATTGGTAAATATTCTAACAAAAAGGGAGAAAGCAGAAGGCATAATCATAAATGAATAGGGATAGAAACAAAAAATATTTTGGAAAAAGCGAAAAGAGTGGATAATCGAAAAACGCAATGACAATTAATCTAACACTAAAAAAGGTATTGAAGAACACAACAAAGAAGAAAAAAGAATATAAAAAATGCCTCATAAAAACAAATTGATGGAGAAATTTGGACTGAAGGATTCCTTGTATCAATATCGGACAGGTGGAAGATGGGTTCTTTTAAATTTCGTTTGAATACATTGAGGTGGCCATTTTCATATAATGTAGAAAGTATATTCGTCAGTAAGAGTTGAATGTATTATGTAGTTCTTAATTTTCTCAACATAAGAAATTTGTCCTACTTAACCTTCTAGTAGCTTTCATAATTTTAGGATTTTCAAATTTATGTTTGTAATTTAATTCTCATTGAATATAATAGTATATTTAAACACAATTGTTTTAGTTCCACTAAAATTATTGTTCCGAAAAAGCTGTTGAAAACTGTTATTGTCAACTGTTCAACTGTTGAAAACTGGTTCGCAGCTAAAAATATATGTCAAAAAATGTGATAACTTTCATAGAACTCATAAAAGATAATTGCTTACATCCCAAAATTCTCTGATATCAATTCATAAAACGCTGTAACGATCGTGAAAAAATGTATAATATTTGATATCGAGCTCTGTTCCTACCTTTATTGACTATTAGACCATATTCCACCATTACGTTTCACGAGTCCGAATAAGCCACCGCAATGGTGAAACATAGTCACAAATGTCAAATTAAAATATGTTAATCAAGAAAACAGTGTTTTCTTTCTATTTTTATGTTGTAATTCGATGTAGTGTTCATGTTGTGTTCGAAATTTAATATTAATTGCACTTATACAAACAAAATATTAAATAAAAGTTGAAAAAAGAATGAAAGTCGAAACGTGCGTTATTGCACCACCAAAATCTTTGAAATATTGAAGAACAAGTAAGTATTTTAAGTAGTTAATTAACTTTCAGAATTTATTTTTGCCAATATAAGTTCATAGAAATTATACTAAAATATTATTCAGAATGAAATATCTAACCTGCGTCACATAAAAATGGAGGTTGAAATGACGACGATAGAAGTGAGAATTCAAAACTTTTAGTATCTATCAAAATTTGAAATTTTATTATGTTTAAATTTAATAATCACCATTAATCTGATTTTCGCATCTATTTGCACTCCAAGCGACAATTATATAGATATTTATATGTACTTTTATTATTGTAAATATATAATGTACAGTACCTTATTATGACATAAATATAAATACAATTTGAATAAAATAACAATTAATATTTATAATTTTTATACTTCAAAGTTATGGATAATATTTGAATTCACATTAATTTGTAATGAACCTACGTAATTGATTTATACATTATTTTCATTTTTTGCATCATTGTCATTAATATTTCAACAATATTTAGAATCTTTGTACTTTCAATTATTTATTTTGTTCTAAAAACATACAATAGATTTATGGTAATTGAAGTAAGAAATGATAATGTTTGATTGAAATTGATCTAAGTAGGTACAATTTTTACTTTAGCTGTTTAGATAGAGATGCTATACACACTGCCAGAAACATGTCGATGATTCGAATGCATGAGATTTTTACCCATCCAAAAAGCGTCTAACATGCACATGAGTTTTCACTTTAAAAACTATAAAAACAAACTATGAAAAACGAGTCGCCGCTCCTATTTTATTTCATCCTATAATTAAAATAAATCAGAATAAAAATAGAAAATAATGATAATTATAAACTTAGTATATAATTATATACTATATATTATATAATTTTTTCTATGTAAAAACAGAGGTTGAAGTATCGAAAATATCGAATCCATCATCCTATACATTTTCACATAGCTCACCACTAACGCAGGAATGCTAATGCTAAAAATATCAATACCTACCCAGTTTAACGAAATTAATATTTGATCGAAAAGGGAACTGTATTTTTTACACATTTTCAGTTTTTTCTTGAGTTGAAGATTACCTAAAATTTTTGGATTTAATGGTAAATGAAAATCTTCATCTTTTCATGGTGAGAACCATCTTGCATTTCTAAAATGTAAGTAAATACATTCTTTTCAAAATGTGCTACTTCATTTTGTTATTTTGTTATCAGACTTCGTCTATCTACCTACTAACAAAAACATAAATTATCAGCAGTCATTTAATTTTATTATGATGCCTACAACTTGCATCATTTACCTATAGATCTCAGTTTTTATGTGATATTATACTTTGAGTAGACAAAATTGAAAAAGTATAAAGATGAGGATCGTCTTTTAGCCCAGAGCTGCTATTCGACTTCGACACTGGTTATCAAATATGATATTACTAGATACGATCTTGTAAAAGGTTTTACGTCCGTTTTACGATCCATTTGACTTCAGCGTAATATAACCGCCTTTACGTCATCAGATGAAGTCTGACGCGGTGGAAATAGACGGAAGAAAATCGGATACGCGAATGAGTCGGCAAAGACGAAATCGCGAATTAGGGAAAGTCTAGGGAAAGTTCCTTAAGGGTGTGTTTCCTTGACAACAAAACGTCTTTTTCGATGAGAACTTTATGTATACTGAGAAGGAAGTTTATTCATTTTATTGAACAAAACGCTGTGGTAAAAAATCTCCAACTGGGGTATTATAAATACTTTGATTCTTAAAAATTTTATATAAAAGAAAGGGCAATAACACGATAAATTTTTATTATGTTATCATTGACAATTCTACTACACTATTAACATATTGACGAAATATCTTCTATATCATCATATTACCAATTATTTTCATTTGGGGTCCTTTTTTTTGAAAGAACAAGTTTCCGTTGCGGTTCGAAGGTACTAAAAACTGTTTTTTTAATTTGTATACGATATAAATGGACAAATGGAACGAATGGCTCCGGTACATTATTTTATGAAATGATACACAAATTCATTAAAAGAATTAACTACCAAGGGTTTTTACAATATTTTTGAGAAAAAGGATAATTTTTGCCTTCGACTCTCCGTCCAAAGTTTGGAGTAAAGTTTGTACTGCTATTGTATTAAATCTCATCGACGAGTCTGTTCCGGAATTCATTTTTAATCAAGTTCACCTTGGAAAATTCTACTCGCCATTTCTTCTCCGCAAAATAAATATTCGCGTACCAAGGCTGATTTTTTGTCTGAAGTGGAATAAAATATTTCATGGCAATTACAGCAGATCAAACGTTATGTCACGTTCTCCTATCAACTGTATATGTAATATTTATGACGTCTTTTGTTGTCGATGTGATATCTATTTTGATCGACTATCAGTGATTTTGACATGCCACTCAGAACAGCGCAATGGGATGTCGTGATATTTTGATGAACTTCTGTTGTCTACATATGACTTTGTAATATATAATATTTTAATTCTAGTTTTGTTTAATTTGGTTACATTATATAACTATTCCAATTGATTTTAATTTTATTTTTGTAGACTTCATCAACTACATTTCATTAACTTCTGTCGACTACGTGTGACTTTGTAATAGATGATATTTTATTTTTAGTTTATTCCATTACGTTAATTTTTACTACTTACTATTTCAATTCATTTCAATTTTATTTTCGTTGTATATATTCACTTATATTCTCTTTCTTGTTTTTTCTCTTCAATTTTTTCTTATTCATTATTATTTGTGTACAATTTGTTATTTTTTTCCTGTAATTGGATGTAGTATATCTGTTTGGAATAAATGTATTATTATTATTATTGTTATTCTTCAGTTATTCTCAGCTCCGGCACTGGTTTCAAATTTGAATTGCGGGCTAAACCTAAGCAACAATCTGTCGGTTACTTTATCCTTGCAGGAATTGCCTGACTATGTGACATGTGTTCAGCACTACAGCTTTTTGCATCTTTATATAAAGCCTCGGGTCTAAGTTCAGCTTCGTAAGGTGTTCGTGTAGCACTTTCGGAACTACTCCGGTTGTTGAAAGACAATTGACAATTGAAAATTGTCAATTCAAATGAAATTGTCAAAATTCTCATTTTCTTGGATAATCTCATAAATTGAAGTAGAAATTTCAACTTCATTTCATCATGCAGTTCAACTTTTGAAAAGGAGTAACGCCCTGAACCAATTTTTAAGCAACAATATAGATCTGTGAAACTGAACCATGTGCTTTTTATTCATAATAGGTAGGTATACCTCCATTATATAATTGGTCTATTACAAAATTTTATTTTCGCCAATAATGAACACATGAGTTGAAGAATAGAGAATTAATAGTGTTCTTCAAACAAAAATACCTCAATAACACAGTTTTGTGTTCACATAATATTTTTTTCAACTTACCTAAATCTATAGATTCCAGTGATTCAGTGACACCTAATAATACTAGGTATCTAATATACGAGTTTCTTAATGATTCTAAGAATAAATTCTGCTAATATCAATTAAATCTTCGACTAATATGTTATTTCCCACAATAGTTTCCAACTGACAATCGTCTTTAATGAACTTGAATACTCACGACAGGTTTCTCCAGCTCTCTGCGAAATTGGAAAATCTGATATAAAAAATTGAACCAGCAACTCATAAACGTCAATAAATACGATCTTTCTGTATCAGAATCTTGAAAACAATCAAAATTAAACACTTGAATTTTTGATTTATACTTTTATTGACCACATAGCATGTAAATCAAAAGTTCAAGTGTTTGAATTTCAGCTTATATTCAATTATAATGGATTTACATCAAGTAAACGCCAACACTATCCAATATACATACATATTTGGCTATATGAATATTCTTAATTATAAAAGTTTGAATATTGGTTACATTAAATGTCTTCACAGTTATGAGTAACACAGTTATAAGTATTTTCTCCTCTTTTTCTTTGTAGAAGAGTATTCCTTTTTGTTAATGTTGAGAAATTCATCCTTATTTCATCCTTAATTCATTCCTTCTGATCTGTCTGACGACACTTGTATGTTTTTCAATTTAAGTTCATATCAATCTCTTCTAAATCACTATTTAATTTCAAATTTTCATTTGAAAATTTCCTTTGAACGTAAATTCAGTAACTCTTGTGACGTAATACATTGAGCTTTTTGGAAACGAATTGTTGAAAAGTGAATCTTTGATGATATACCTACATGAGATAAGAATAATAATATTAAATAATAATAATATTAATTCAGCAGGAACAGTACAAAAATTAATATGTTTCACATTAGAACATTTTGGATTAACATAGGTAACTATTCCATCATCTGAAAGATACTATTTAACTTAAGCTTACAATAATAATAATTTTATTTAATCATTATCATATACAAAATCAGTTACATTGACAGAAAAGAAAAAGATAAAAAAAGCAAATTATGCAGAGCAATGCAGAGGAGATGTAGGTAACAAAGCAACACAGCTGAATAAACGAAAACATTGAAAAAAAATGACAAATTTCAGTTAACGTATTACAAGGTGGAGCATAATAAATACATTTTTTTCAAAGATAATAAATTAATACAAGGATATATATATATATATATATATATATATATATATATATATATATATATATATATATATATATATATATAAATATATATATATTATAAATCCTTTATAACATTATTCTTTTTAACACAGCAGGCATTCTCTACCTACTACGAAGAAATTTGTTCTTCACTAATCTAGTGGTCGATACTTGATGAAAATCTAACAAAATAATCTTAATAAAACTAAGTAGTTTTGATATTTTCCCTATAATGTAGACAAACATGACAATATTGTTCTGCCAACAGAGTGCCTTCATCAGATGTAGATGATAAACTGATCAAATCTTTAACGATATTATTGTTTATATTATCAGATTACAAGATCTATAAGTAGAGAACTTTATATAAAAATCCTGAAAATAGGCGACTACATCTAATCTACAGTATTCATTTCGTCACCGCACGGAATGAATGGATAATATAGTTACAAAATACCTACCCGAAAATTTAAACGAACATCTGCAAACATACGAAAATATAGAACGAATGTAGGCACATTCTCTTGAATTACTCATGAAAATATTCTTGATTTAGTGTCAAAAACTGAGGAAAAACTGAACGAAGATGATCAATTACAGGATTCTAAAACCTTTACCAATTCAACAAGCACCCGAAACCGCTAGGTTATAGACAATTTTGTATTGTTTAATAAAGTCGTCTCTACCACATATGATGAGATAGAACACAAGATAATACAAAGAAATACTGGCAAAGCAAAGAACGCAAACTAAAGTTAACAGAAAATTCGTTTCAAGAATAATTTGATCATTTATTTTATCGAATACATATTGAAAATTATTGTTAATAATAATAACTCCATATAACGATAATCTCTATAACGATGAAACAATTCTCAGTCCCTTGAGTTTCGTTATAAAGAGTTTATCCTGTTAGATATACATTAAATTTAAACTTCGTAGACATATCCTAGCATTAAAAAGCGAACCATTTATGAGAAAACATATCATTTCTAACGCCAAACTTGTTAAGCACTGTAGGCAACACGCAAAGCTCCTCTTTCAACAAAGAGACTCGCGTAGCAGAGAGTAGAGCAGGGATTTTTCGAAATACACGTCCCTCGGTTCATTATTCAGCTGGCTCAAGAGAATCAAACAATCTTGCAGCCTTGCCGGTTGTGCGATGTTGCCAAATCGATCGTGTTGCGTACGCGACCGACCCAAGCGTTTATCGATCGACCGAGGGCATGTGACGAGGATAGGAAAACCACGTGCTCGCTGCGCCGTTTGAATTGCCCTCAAGTTGCCCGGAGGTATTCGTGAAATCGAAATAAATACGCACGTATTGGTTGCCTCAGATGTCAGCCAGATTGTCACTAGCGCTACTTCATGTTGTACTTTTCTGTTAACTGGAGATGTTCATGAAGGAATGATAATAATAACCTTTATTTAGCAATAGCTAAAACAAAAGTAATAGGTACCTATATACATTTACGTTAAAAATTTGTTATTAACAATTATTTGTTTAAAAGGAACTTAGCTAATTCACTCTTGAATTCCTTAAAGTCACCAATTGTTTTTATGGAGCTACGCAACTCATTGAATGCATTGAATCCTTCATAAAATATACCAAGTAATTCTTAATCAAATACCTAGATTTAGAAAGCATACAAACTTTCATGTAGAAACAGAAACACATGAAAGTTTCACATCACTGTTACATTTTGTATCACTCTACGTTGGAACAATTTGTTTTTACTTTTGAATATTAATATATATATATATTATGTAGAATAAAGTATTCTCTGGTTAACTGACATTATTTCTAAGCAATTTAACAATCTTTCGGTTGGAATATCTATACCTATTACATTTCAAAATTTTTTGCAAAGCTCTATTATGCAATTTTTGTAGCTGCTGTGTTTTTATCTGTTCAACCGAATGAAACATTGGAACAATATTGTAAGTGTGGCATTATTATAAACGTGACCATCTATACTTACTCATTTATTGAGTTTTATACCTACTCTTTTTTTGCAAACCGTAATCTTTTCGAATCCTGTACTCTGAAAGTAGGTACTCATTTGTTTAATTTTATACTCATTTGTATTTCTAAAACATTTTTTCAGACTATTTTATTCAATTTTATCAATTAAATATTTAAAATTATTTTGACAGTCATTTGAATTTCACGCGCGGATATTGCTGGCCGACTCCGGCACGTCAGAGGACAGGGCAAACACTAGACACGAAGTTTGACAAAGACTTGTATTGAAAATATATATTTAAGATTATTTACATGGAACGAACTATTGAACACGTGGTTGTTGTTGTTGTTGTTACTCGATGGAAGTAGAATGACAGACTGTTGAACATAGAAGTAACTGCCAGAGAAGTGCTCTGACAGAGAAGAAAGATTGGATGTTGGTAGCCCTTTTTATATGCTGGCAGTTGAAGGTATTGGAGTCCCAATGTGATCACAGAATAGTGATAGTTCCGCCCCCTAGTGGCGGAACCATGAAGGAAATTAATAAACAAACAATAGTCATGAAATATTATGTACAATTAATGAAATGTTGAAATAATTGCATATTGAAATTGATACATAATATTTATGAATATGATGTTAACTGTTTTGCTGCGAACTGAAAAAAACTACACTGAAGAACTTATCACTATTCACTATTGTCGATGATTTTGAATGTCCCAGCGTTGGGTTGTTAAAACGGTTGCTGAGTGAAGGAGTCCAATTCTTGAGGCACAAACACTTTAGGTTGATGATCTCTGGAAGGTACTGGACTTTGATGACATCTTCTAACTGAGTTTGTCGACAAAAGTGTTTCGGTCAGTGAATTGATTGAAGATATGCTTCCGAAGACTGTTGGGAACCATATGTCTGATTTTCTCGTTGTCACAATAAGTTTGGACAGATGTGTCAGGGAATGTACATGTTCTTGAGCCTTAGTGATGAAGAGACAGGGTTTTCAATGAGTTTCTGTAATTCTTCATCAACTGACTGATGTTGTTCGAATGCTTATAATTTAGGAGTTGGACATTCAATGGCAGAAACTCTACTGAGTGCATCTGCTACCACATGTGACTTGCCTTTGATGCGGCAAATGCTGGTAGAGAAGGTGTCAGGTTAATGTCTAGCCTGATGAGGTGAAGCTTTATCTACATTCTGACTGGATGCGAAAGTTGATAGTCAGTGAATATAGTAAAGTGCTTACCTTGAAGTAGATATCTTATGTATTTGATTGCACTCTAAATGGCTATAAGTTCCTGATCATAGGTGTATATTTTACTTGAACTTGTGACAACTTTCATGAAAAAAAATCAACGCTTTCCATTGGTTACCTTGGAATTGTTGAATGGCTTGGTTGAAGAGGTGGACCAAAATTGTGTTGTTGGCTGAATCTTCTTTGAATTAAATGGTGTTATTGGCTGAATCTTCTGTTGTTCAAAGCACTTCGGAGTTATCATGTTGACCTTCAGTAGTTTTTTTGTAGCATGTTTTGTAGTTGTTTGTTTCAGGCTGTTCTCTGAAGTCACTTCTTGAATTACTTTCTGTTGATCGAATGTTGGGCACCATTGTCGTGGAACATCTTGTCTTCGTCTCTTGGAAAAAAATCATGTGACTTGATTGTATTATATATTTCCACTTTAAATCACGTCGGGGTTCACCAATTTATAGCGTGGGTGCTATATTATTCTATGTGTGGAAATATTAAACGACATTTATATTGAGAATATTTATTTATGATTATTTACAAGGAACGAACTATTGAACACGTGGTTGTTGTTGTTGTTACTTGATGGAAGTAGAATGACAGACTGTTGAACATAGAAGTAACTGTCAGAGAAGTGCTCTGACAGAGAAGGAAGATTGGATGTTGGTAGCCCTTTTTATATGCTGACAGTTGAAGGTGGGGCGTCCCAATGTGATCACAGAATAGTGATACTATTCTGTGATATGTTTTCTTCCATCGAATGACAATGGCAATTCCCTACAAAGATTCTAATCCCGAATAAAAATGAATTTTCAAAAGAAGTTAAAAATTTTTAAAGAATTTGCTATGAATTGCCTCGAAGAATGGATAGTAAATTTAGAGCATTAAATTGTTTCAAATGGACCCTTCTAAATAGTAAACTTATTTAAATGAAGAAACATTAAAGAAATGGAACGATGAGAAAATTGAACTTGACAAAAGATGGGTAGAAATCTTTCGGCATTTTAGAGTAGAACATATCCCACATGAAAATTTAAAAGTGTTAATAGAAATTTCCTTATGTTTTCCAGGCACTAATGCTGGTATTGAAAGGGTATTTTCACTAGAGAATGATTATTGGATCAGTGAGAAGTCGCAACTTTCTGTAAAAACATTATCTTCCGTCTTAACAGTCAAATTTAATATGCAAAATGAAAGTTGTTCGAATGTGGCTACATTATTAGAAGAACATCCTCATTAGCAAAAAAAAATCCACTCCGAAGAAAAATATGTTTTTAAAAGAAAATAAAGTTTTTATCGTTTTTTCTTCTTTTTTTTCACCTATGAAATACTTGCAAAGTGTACCTACTCTTTTTGAAGAAAAAATAGTTGGTCACCTTATTATTATTGACTTACAGAGCAATAACTTAACATAGGTCGTCAGGTTTTCACCAATTCTTCAATTCAGAAAGTTGATTTTCTTGTAGATTTCAGACGATATGATGTCGACGTGAATCTCAATTCCTCGTCTAACATAATACCTGAATATTTAACATCTTTCACCCATTCAATGTTCTAGTTTTCAATTTTAATAGTTATATTCACGGTATTATTTACCTTCAGAATCTTACTTGTACCCAAAATTATAAATTTAGTCTTTTTTATATTCATGGATAAGCTGTTATCGCTTAGCCATTCATTTATTGCTGCTAAGTCTGTACTGATACATTCTGTCATAGTCTGGATATTTTTACCTCTAACATAAAGTATTGTATCATCTGCGAATAATCCTATCGAGCGTATTTTTTCAATCTTATTTAAATTTATAAATTATATTGATAAATGTACTCCATCTAATATGGGATCTATATATCGAAATTCATCAATATATCGCTTGAAAACATTGATATTTTCGCAATATCGAATATTATCAACTACAGGGTACTAAGAAGATAATGATGAGACATCATACAAAAAGTAGAGCTCAATGGAAATATTTCATTTCACAACAACACTTAAAATAAGTATATTTGAAATGAAAAATAGAAATTGAGTACCTATATACAGTAAAAGCTCTTTATTCGCGGCGTATACGTTCCGAAAATATGCCGCGAATACAGAAACCGTGAATTTGGAATGGTAATTTATATGAGATTATAGGCGATACGTTCCTGGGTGACAAAGTGAATTTAAATGAAGTTTTTGATCATATTGATTAATTATTATGTTCAGGCTTAGGCAATGGTTTGAAGAATTTTGTAATTTTTTCTTTCTTGGCAATTTTGAAGGTTCCTTCAATTCGGACTGATATTCAGCAACGACTTTAGCAATTTGCCTTTAAAATAAGACTTCGTTCCAAATAAGGATCTTTGGAATTTTTTTTCATAAATGAAAACAGAATGCTTATTAGCCATTCTTGCACCTTCACTAAGAATTTTCAGATTGAATGTCACGTTTCCTATGCTCATTGAAGCCTCTTTCTCAATTAGGATGTGAATATAACATTTCCTCCAAGTCGGTTTCATTCAAATCTTCATCTTGCGATTCAAGCAACATCTGAATGTTACTTGATTTTATCTTTTCAAACCCATCGCGTCCTATTCCATTCGCAATTTCGGCTATGTTTGCAGTCAAAGTTGGAATGCGCAGAGATTCTTCGTCATTTTTCACAGTCAGCGTAGGCCACAGTTTTTTCCAGCACGAATTCAATGAGTACGAGTATGGCTTCAGTTCTTCTAATGATTTTTTTATGTTGACTATGCATTTTGCTATGTGAAAATCCTTCCAGCATTCTATAACATTCATATCAAGGTCACATTCCATATTATCCAATATGATTTTGAAGGTTGATCTAATGTAATAGAGCCCGATTATCCCTTGCTCCATAGTTAGAAGCAAGCCGTCATGTTGGGAGGAAAAAATATTACTTTTATATTTGGACACATAATTTCAAGTTTTCGAGGTTGACCTGGTGCATTATCCGAAACTAGATCTGCTTCAAAGTCTAAATTCTTTTTTTTTTCAAATAAGTTTCAATTTCCCAAACAAAAAAGTTCCTGAACCAGTTATAATAAATAGCTATTAGATCCGCTAATAAAGAAATCTACTGCCTCGAATATAGGAATTGGGTCTCATTTTTTTAATCCGCGAATAGTGAAAAAGCGCGAATGAGGAGCTTTCACTGTACAACACTTTATCTGGTTCTTCACCCATCACAATGCACATAACCAAATGCTCTTTAGAGAGTCTTTGCTACAATAAAAGTGTACTCGATCATTTGCTTGTCATTATATTGTATATTCAAGCAGACTCCGAAAATCAACGATCAGAAAAGATAGATCCCTGCAACATGCATCATATATTATTTATTTGAAGGATAGTATAATGTTATGTAAACTGAACTCTTAGAAGTCATCAAATTTCTCAAATATTGTCCTCAACAAGTCTTCCTTCTACTGAACCACGTAAGAAGGTATATCAACAAATTCTTCAGAAATTATATCTTTTGATTGTGTTGATTTTTATTGCTAGCTTACTAGTGCACGATGATCATTCTATGAAGCTATTTTCTTGTTCTTTTGATTGATCAAAAACTGATTTGTACATTTCAACATGTAGTACTATGTGTAGTTATGTGGTACTTATTCTTCATGAAGTGTATAAATTTGCTATACCGACTGAATATACTCTCACAATAGTATCCATTGCTTTTTCGTTATTCACTGTGCTCAAACGATTCCAATTCTTCAGTCTGAAATTCGTCCAACTGTTGGTAAGAATTTATACTTCATATATTACGTAAGTATAATAGGGGAGTTGCGGTATCTTTATTCTGCTCAATTTTGATGACATCTTGTCATGATTCCTGAACGTATTTTTTTTTTCAAGAATTATAACTGCTGCTCATAACTCAATAAAAAAACTCAGAATATATTAATCCACAGGGATCCAATTTGCGGCCATTGTTATTTCCTGATGATTAAAAAATATTTGCTGCTATTCACGATCGTTATGATTGCGTCAGATTACAATTTTCCCTTGATACTGTTCATTTATGGCGTAAAAACAATGGACTGAAACTGCATATCTGTAAATGTAAAGTTTTATAATTTTCTCGAAAGTTGACTCCAATCCACCACAGCTATACATTGGAAGGTCAAATTCTACATAGATATGTTGAGTTTAAGGATCTGGGGGTTCTTTTCGACTATAAGCTAGCCTTTTCTGAACACATAATTTGTATCACGGCTTCTGCTTTCAAAATGCTGGGTTATTCGATCAGAAATTTGAGCAGCTTTGTTGATCTTTGCACAATGAAAACGCTGTACTACTCTTGCGTCTATAATTTAATATCCTTTGTACAATAATTCTATTGTGGACTTGGAGCAGTTCAGAGGAAATGTCTGACGTATATGTACTACAGATATGAGCAATATCCTTCGAGAGGCTTCGAGCTTTCTATCCTAACCGATAGTCTGGGAACTGAATTATTGAAGTTGAAACGAAAACGGTTTGTTCTAACGTTTCTCTTGAAAATTTTGCACAATTCGATCGACTCGCCATTTCTTCTCAGCAAAATGAATATTCTCGTACCAAGACCTGGTCTGAGGCGGAATAATAAATATATTTGATATCAATTACATCAGATCAAATGTAATGTGACGTTCTCTTATCAACTATATATGTAATCTTCATGATGGGTGTTGCGGTAGATGTGATATCTATTATGGTCGGCTATCAGTGATTTTGACATGCCACTCAGAACAGCGCAATAGGATGTCGTGATATTTTCATGAACTTCTGTTGTCTACGTATGACTTTGTAATATATAATATTTTGATTTTAGTTTGTTTCATTTGGTTTTTTATATTACTAACACAATTCATTTTCACTTTATTTTCGTTGACTTCATCAACTGTATGTCATTAATACAAATTCACAGTAATAGACTACGTGTGACTTTGTAATAGATATTATTTTATTTTTCGTTTGTTCCATTTAGTTATTGTTCATTACAATTTCAATTTATTTATTTTATTTTCGTTGTATATATTAGCTTATAGTTTCTTTTTTTGTTTATTTTTTCTTATTTATTATTATTTTTGTTCAATTTGTTCTTTTTTCCATGTAATTGGATGTACATCTGTTGGGAATAAATGTATTATTATTATTAAAAGAAAAATGCATATACCATATATCGTTAGAATACAACCTACTTATGATTATTTTTAATAGTTAGCAAATTGTTTCGTTTGAAACGGTTTTCATATTTGAAATCCAAACTGAAAATTTTATTGGAGAACTTTCTTATTGAAGATTCTTTCACGACGTCTAGATAATTATAATTTTTTATGATATTCCGTAGATGATGGATTTGCAAAAAATACAAATGAAACCAAATTTATGTCGCTATGTGACCACAATAGGTATTCTGAAATAAACTGAACGTAGTAATGTAAAAATAAAAGTAATACTATAGAAATGTACAAATAAGGAAAGTTTCAATTTCCATTTCGAAGCTTTCTAGTTAGTGTTAGTTATTCTTTCAGAATTACCTACTATATGCTGTGCGAAAGTTGGACCTACAGTTTAACGCCAATTCTGAACGGCCCAAGAACACGGTGGAAATCGAATCCTCCAGCATCAGTAGACCGCAAGCGTAATGGTTTTTGGTAATAGATTTTTATTTAAGACACTGTTTATCGAGGCTGTTATACTTACATTATTCAACATCTCTGAAAGTTTAGCAGATGTTGGTAAGGTGAATTGTGTACAAGTCGGTCGGCATTGTGCTGTCTTCTTCTGGTGATTTCTTTTGTCGATTTATTGACCCCTACTTGCTTTATTAGCGATTTCCTGACAGTATTCATGAGGTGGTGGTATTTCAGCTTCTTGTTGAAAAATATGTATTCTGGCGTGCCTGTTCATATTGGTGGTAATTTCCAGTATTTTGTAATTTTTGTAACACTTCAAGGACTTTAATAGTTATGCTACTTATGTTATAGCATAGGCGCTACTATACCACTTGGCTATAGAACCTATAAATTATTTAATTCAACATTTTTATACAAACTCTTTTTTTGCAAAGATTGAAATAATTTTTCAAAATTTGTTACCTACTAAATGATTCCTACTTAAATGATTATACAAATTGCTAAAAAAGTCTTATGGTGTTTAAAGTTTTATTTGAACATACAGATTTGGATTAAAAATTTTTTCAATTTCTGAAAAACAAATTTTTTGTTAGAAGGTGATTTATTGAGATTGTTTTGGTTTTTTTTAAATATTGATATTTTTATATTAATGTCCAAATGATATTTCTAAACACGAATTTCGTGGTGAAATAAACTTTATGTATATTCTCGAATATTGTATAACCAACAAAACTAAATTTTCGTTTTCATCATTAGTTTTATGATTGTGCTCTTCACCTAAAAATATGCATCTATTCCTTCACTACTACCTTCAATTTCAATTTAAGAAAATGTTGGTGCTTATTGCCAGATCTTTATTTTATTCCTCAAAATATTTGTTGGTTGGATATTTTCATTTCAAAATTAAAACACAAGAAAATTTATCCTACATCGTTATCATTGAAGCATAATCTCTACGACTCCATATCTTTACATATTGATAAGGTGTATATAGCATTCTCATTTATGACGTAAGAACGTGATAAATTATCAGACAAGGACAAACACGTTGACGTATAAAGTCACCGGAAATTGTCGCCTATGAACAAGTCGTCGAGATTGGGAATGGCCAACTGGACAAAAGACTTTTTCTACACTATATGGCAATTTTTACTTTAGGTGGAAGATCTTTGAAATATCATCTTGAAAACTGATTCTGGAAAAATTCTTAACTTACCGGATAAAGTGACCTTCAGCAATTCAAATAGAGTTCATTAATAATTCGGCGATCTCTTGGTGACGCGTAGTTTTAATATAACTTGAATAGATGAGAGAAAAACACTTAGATGTGTTCCACGAAATAATAATGGGCATCTTGACAATTTTTCCGAACAGCTTTTATATTAGGGATTGGCTCTTGTTTATCATGAACAATTATATTTATAAACGCAAAGTTTTTCAAAAGCTGTGCTGTGACTATGTGTAGGAGTAGGTACAACGATTACTACACCAAAACAATTGTTTATTCATAATTCAAAACATAAGAAAATCAGAAATAAATGATTAAGACTTGTTAAAAGAAATACCACAGCATTAGCAACAAAAACCACCGCCTATTTTTATGAGGATCACTTAGGAATTGGGGAATTGGTTCAGATTGAATTCTTTGTAATATTTCATTTATTTTATTATTTAGTTATTAGTTAATTTTACAGTTTTTTTTCAGATTAGATTGAGCTCTTTGTTAGATTTCTTTTATTTTATTTATTTAGTTATTATTCAACATTATTTTATTATTTTCTTTAATTGGGTACTATACCTATTGAGAATAAAAAGTTATTATTATTATTAATTTTAGGATACCTATTCTTTTTATTCAATGAAATCTCAACCTTATATTCTTATAAAAGGTGTTTTTTATAGGCATAGAACTTTAAATTGCAATAAAACAACGATGGATCAATCGATTGACAAGAATTTTTTTCTATTCGAAAGATAATCTTGTGGCATTACATTTTAAATATGATTTCTGGCATATGACCGCCACAGCTGGCTCGGATGTAGTCCAATCTGGACGTCCAATTTTCGATGACTTTTTCCAACATTTGTGGCTGTATATCGGCAATAACACGGCGAATATTGTCTTCCAAATGGTCAAGCGTTTGTGGTTTATCGGCATAGACCAATGACTTCACATAGCCCCACAGAAAGTAGTCTAGCGGTTTTAAATCACAAGATCTTGGAGGCCAATTCACTGGTCCAAAACGTGAAATTAGGCGATCACCAAACGTGTCTTTCAATAAATCGATTGTGGCATGATCTGTGTGACATGTTGTGCCGTCTTGTTGAAACCACAGCTCCTGGACATCATGGTTGTTCAATTCAAGAATGAAAAAGTTAGTAATCATGGCTCTATACTAGACATGCCACGAATATTCGGCTACTATTCGGTATTCGGCCTATTCGGCCACTTTGCTGGGTATTCGGTATTCGGCCGAATAATAGGTACTATTCGGCCGAATACCGAATACCAAATCATGGAAAAAAAGACACATCATATTAATCAAGATTTGTATTTATTATCAAACTACAGTACTTTTATGAGTAAAATAAATGAGCGGTAAGTTGTGATGGATAAAAACAAGCTTTTCAGCATTAGAAGGTAACAAACGATTACGCTTTTCGTCGTAAATGATACCAGCTTCAGAAAACAACCTCTCACTATACACGCTACTCCCGGGAGAAGAAAGATAAACTTTAGCAAATTTCGAGAGGTTTGGGTATTGTTTTTTATTAGCTGACCACCACTTGTAAGGATCAGCTTTCCGATCTAGGCGATTTGATTTCAAATAAAAATCCATCTCATTTGCCACAGTATTCTTTCCCACGTTCTCCTCATCATTACTATTTCGCATATTATCTTTGGCGACTTCCTCAAAGCAGTTCCAGAAACTGTCGTGTATTTCAAATGACTTATCATTTTCGTTCAAGTTTCTTCTCTTACGACGTGGAGAAGAATCGTCATCGGTACTACTAGACTCATCATTACAACTTAGTTTCAGAGCTTCTAGAAGAATTTTTTGTCTTGCTCTTTCTGCTTGGACTAAAACTAGAAAACTTGTTTTGAAGCGGGGATCAAGAAATGTAGCGACCAGATATTTGTTTTTTCCATCAAAATTAAATCGCTTTTCAAGCTCGGCTTGTAGTGAAGATCTCATTGTCACTAAATTTGGTACTCTCTCAGCCGTCTCTGCTTTTCCTAAATATTTTAATAAAGTAACTGCACGTGGGATCACTTCAGAGATGCAGGAGATACCTGAGCTGGTTATTTTTGTAATCTCTTCGAATGGTTTGAGAAGTTTGATATATTGTTCCATTAATTCCCATTGTGCATATGTTTGGTTATTTAAAGTTTCATGATCTGTTATGTACAAGGATACAGCTCGCTTTAGTTCTAATAATCTCTCCATTAAATAATACGTTGAATTCCACCGTGTGCTCATATCTTGCACTAGTTGGTGATTTGGCAAATTAAGTTCTTGTTGAATGGATTTAAGTTTCTGCTCTGCTAACCCTGAATGGTTAAAATGAGTAACAATTCGTCTAGCAGCAGCTACCATCTGTAGTACTTCAGGTTGAGATTGAAGCGATTCGTCTATAGCTCGTTGCAATGAATGAATAAAGCACCTGCCTGAATCGTATCCTGCATCTCGCACACCTTTTATCATATTAGCCCCACTATCGTGGACAAGTAAATGGATCTTGCTTTTAGGAATTTTCCAAATTTCTGTAATAGCATTGAGTTCTTTTGCAATATTGGTACCAGAATGTGAGCTGTGAAACGGTTTCATAGCTAAAACGCCATGTTCCAGATTGAACTCTGGAGATATCCAGTGCGCAGTGAAGCTTAAAAAGCTCTCGTTATTGTGCTGACATGTCCATATATCAGGTGTCACTGATAATGCTGTTGCCTGCGAAATACTGGCTTCTATTTTAGACCAAATTCTGTTGTAAATATCAGGAACAACTTTCTCCGTCATGTAAGTTCGACCAGGTACTTTATAATAGGGCACAGCGGTTGCCATAAGCCTCTGAAATCCGACCCGTTCAACAAGTGATAATGGTTCGTTGTCTAAAGCAATCATTTCACCTATCAAGTAGTGATATTTTATTGATTTCGGATCATTAATGCATGTATTTTGTGCCGAATATTCGGCGGCCGAATATTCGGCGCTTCGGTCGACAGCGTTGCCGAATATTCGGTATTCGGTATTCGGCCAAATCACTATTCGTGGCAACTCTACTCTATACCAATCACCATTGACTGTAACGTTCTGGCCAGTTCCAGTCAGTTTTTCTGGATGTAACGGTGTTTTGACATACACTTGAGGATTATCTTCACTCCAAATGCGGCAGTTTTGTTTGTTGCGTAGCCATTCAACCGGAAGTGCGCTTCATTTTGTCGACGATAAAATGGACGTAGTGCGCGATACGTATTCCGCACAGAACCATTTCATTTGTTCAGGCGTGAGTCTATTCATGATGAATTGCCAAAGCAAACTAAGAATAAATCACTTCTCAGCAGTTAAATCGGTCGCCATCTTCAACAGTAATGCCAACTTAAAGTTCTATACCTCTAAAAAAACACCCGTCATAAGAGCTATAACTGTGGGCATAAATCCTTTGATTAAATGTTTTTCAAAATATTTCAGTCCTTTCAAAGCTCTGGAATAGTCTATAAGCATAATTATGATTGTAAATTAAATTGGCTTTTTACGAGAATACTGTGCGTGTTCATATTTTTTTTTCAAAAACTAAAATGTGTCGGGCTTATCGAGTTCTCGGTGTTCTATTGTTGATCATATGACTCTGAAATGTGTGAAAAAACTTGAACCTCATTATTTTTCATCTAAAATTCAAAAAATGGGGGACCCAACCGATGTATGAACACCGGTTTCCCCACCCCCATTTTATTATAGGTCTACGTTACTGATCATATTATTTTCATAATTTTCATTTTCCGTTGTTTATCTCATATTTATTACGGTAGTTTCAATATGAATAGGCATAAAGTCTCATCAATTATACAGTAACTATGTAATCCAACAGATAAATTTTGCACCACTTCAAGGAAATGCTTGATCTATAACTTACCTTTTATTTTGATATAGGTAATACTTCATTACCTATATTAAAAATATAATTTTTTCAACCCAGTAACTATGTTTTTCACATATTCCTTTTCAATTCTTTCAAAACCTGTAAATTATTTTCTCTTGTGAATATTACCACAGCAATTCAAACCAATTAAAATGTGTGTATTGGTATTGCATAATTTCTATTTTTCCTGCAGGTACTTAGCTATTAGATTGGTCAATGAATGAATAAAGGAGTTATTACTGTCATTTTCAATAGAATCTAAAATAGGAAACTACGACCCAGGTGGCTGTCTCTTCTTTGAATCAAACTACGCTACCAAAAGTAGGTAACTTGTCAGGTATTGATTTCGAACTGTTGCCACTCAAATAAAGTATTAATGTGCCCAATTGATGTACAACCAGAATGGGAGATACAAACGCAGGAAGAAGGAAAGAGAAAGAACGTTCAAGAAATCTGAAAAACAAAAGGCCATTTGTGGTAATTGAGGCACGTCCGTAACACTTGATTTATTTACTATTGAGATTGTGTACGCGGTCAATGGAAAATTAATAATTCATGCAAGTGTTCGGTCGTTATACCGGTTAAAGTAGAATTAATGAAAATGAATTGCTTGAAAAAATTCGTTCGTTTACATTCTCAAGAACACGACAATTTTTATTTTGAGTGCCTAGACCAGGGTTCACTTGGAAGAATAAACATGGTTGTTTTTGAAATCAACCAGACGTGTTTGCCAAAATAAAGACACACACAGTTTCATTCTATAAGTGGTTTCCACAATGTTTATATAATCTATATCTTATAATGATTTTTTTTAAATTCAGTGGACCTACAGTTTAACGCCAGGTTCCGAACGACCAATGGGCTTGTAATCAATGGACATTACCCAGCATATATCATTATTTAAACTACTTAAATCATAGACAAACACAAACACTCGTACCTTCACAGGGGCTCGAACTCGACTTCTACCGCACCATAGTCAGGTGTTCTCCCGACTAAGCCATGGAGCATCTTTTATTTAATTTTGATTCGAGAGTTAGTATTGTCACACGAGTTTTTTATAGAAAATTTAATGACAATTCATAGAAAACAGGAAGCGCTATAAACTAGAGCTCAATTTTACATTTTCTCTATCTAAACTGAAAACTTAGTGAGAAAACTAACTTTGTGATTGAATTAATCTAGGTAGGCAATTGAATAGAAAAAAATTGAATCATGAAGATACACATTAATCATGAAGGTCACCTAGTTTAAAATTAAAATCACTTTTAGCAAGCTATAAGATTAATATTTCTTTCGGTTCACTAATAACATTGGTAAAGTAATCAAAAATAATAAATCAAAAATTAATGAAAATCAAATGTGTGGGGTATACAAAATTAAATGTGGCAGTTGTGAAAAATTTTATATAGAAAGAACTTTCAGAAATTTCCAAATTAGATTATCGGAACCTAAACGTAGTTTTGAGAAACAGAAAACAGATTCCCATTATGGTAACCATTTATTAGAAGATAGTCATATATTTAGTTCAGAGTTTGAAATATTAAATAGAGAGAATAAAGGTTTCAAGCTAAATTTTCTAGAATCATTACGTATTAATAAATTCAAAAATTCGGGACTTTTACTCAATAGCCATTTAGAGGTTAACGCTAGCCCTCTACTTAATATGTTCAATAAGAATATTCCAGTTAGCAGAACAGATTGATTACCTAGGTTTTAGTTAATTTACATTCAATTTTATGTTTTATGTTTTAAAAATTTTAACTTTCCTTAACTACACTTAGTTGGAATACCTGACTTAAGAAATTGATTTTCTGTGTTGATCTCTACGTATACGATCCTTTTGTTAAATATCAGTGTATTCAATGGTCCTCATTCCAAGTTAGTCATAGAATATACCTGGTATGTTCTGTGAAAATAGCTAAATAGAAAATAGAAAGTATTGACTTTGTAAAATTACACATAGTATTAATCCAGCATTTGATAAAGAAGTAGTACTTCGAAACGTCGTCATGCGTATTTTATACTAAATTATAAGAAAATTCTTAATATTATTTTATTATACATAATATAAATGAAACTTCACCAACAAGCCAACACAGTCTTCTCAGAAGCTACCGTGTTGGCGAAACAATATTGTTATGTTTGACTAAATTATTGGGAAAATCAAAAAAGTACTTAGTTTTATTTAAATTAGAAAAAAATTTAGACTACAAGGTAAGAAAACTTTTAATCAAGTCAATTTTGAATTCGGAATAGATAAGCGAATTCGACTGAGTTCAATTAAATGGATCGAATGACATCTTTCATAAAGAAAAGGAAAACGAAGACGTAAAATTTGGGATAAAAAATCAAATGAAATGAATTATTATAGACTTACTGAATGCTAGAGGAATGCAAAAAGAATGAGAATTGAAATAAAATTTTGAACAATTGTAAAAACTACCGGAAAATTATAGGACTGTGTGATACCAACAAATAATTCGAACTTTTAGCGATGAAAACTTACTTAATATTAAGTAAATCAATAATTTGAGAATATGAATTTGAATTGATTATTAAGCTTTCCGAATGAAGAAAAAATGAAGGACGAATTAAATATTAAATCGAAAGTACCTAAATTTATCAGAGTATAATGACAAATAAACCTCTTCTATATATACTGATTCAGAGTTATTAAACTCTTATTACTAAAAATTTCTTGATAAATTTTATAAACATCACCAGTTCAGAAGTTAAATGGTTAAAGAATATACTGGACTGCTATAAGAATAATATTTTATTATAATATGAATTCTTATTGGTGTTTTTGATATGAATTTCTAAATTATAAAATAACAATAAAATAGTCGAACATTGAAGAATGGTTATGTCACAATAACTTATCTCTAAAAGTGCAGAAATCAAACTTTATTTAATCCTCGATTTTTCCTAATGAGGATATAGTGATAAAGATTAATGATTAGAAAATTCAAAGAGTAAAATACGTAAAAGAGTAAATAGTTAGATGAATAATAGAGTTTTAATGGTTTCTATGATTTATATGGAAAGCTACAAAAACAAACATTGTAAAGTTGTTTTTTCATTCAAGTGTTGATGTTTAGCATAGAATGGTATTTTTTCTGGTCGGTCTAACGCACCATCAACGGTCTAAGCCGGATACATGGGATAGACCACTTGCATTATTTCAGTTACTGAGTGAAAACTTTTAATCATTTGTTTTCGTCATTTTTTCGTTTTTAATCTCAATCCGTAACTCATGGTTGCTACATTAGAGCAGTTTGACAGAAAAACATCGACTAGAAAATAGAATATCAAATTTATATGTATATATATATATATATATATATATATATATATATATATATATATATATATATATTTATTTTTAATATTATTTTTAATATTTGTTATTGTTCTTTTATATTAATAGTCAATGACTCTCTCATGAATGTTTGAAACTGAAACAAGAATTTATTCAATAAATACAATATCAACTTAATTCTAAAATACAATAAAGCTGAAACAAGAATCGAGAATTAAATGTCGATTGAATATTAATCTTGAGCTCCTTGTCCACAGAATAAACAAACAGAAAAGGAGGTTAGATTATTATGTCGCGCCTTAAATACTCTAAGACGGATCACAGAATATCTGATATGGTCTCTACCGTCAGATTATACCATAACATTAGTTCATAGTCCACTAGATGGCGTTATATATATATATATATATATATATATATATATATATATATATATATATATATATATATATATATATATATATATAAATATCGAACTCTTAATCGAAATATTTCAAATAAAACTCTCAGGGGGCTGTCTACACAACAAATGTTGTCAACGAGAACGAACCCATCACTTTCGAGAGTGAATATTAAGAGCGTTTCGAAAAATTCATCGATTTTTTGAGTGATAATAGGATACAATTGTTTCATCATTATTATGAATCATCAGTCCATATTTAATCTATCAATCAAGAATCGATAACTTTCAAAACGAACATAGATCCTATAATAAATTGAGGGGAATGTTTCCTAGTGAAATATTCACGTAGGCTCCCTCTATGCCCGCCAGGGCGTGATCTGGAGCGATTAGGCATGGGACCATTCTCACACATTGCAGACAGATTTCTGTGTTGTTCGAATGAAATGTCCACAAAGCCTCACGTACTCGGACTTATGTTGTCATGAGTAGGAATCTTGAACGCTAGAGAGAGTTTATACGTCTTTTTTCCGATAGAGGGAACCTACGTGAATATTTCACTAGGAAACATTCCCCTCAATTTGGTATACGACCTATGTTCGTTTTGAAAGTCATCGATTCTTGATTGATAAATCAAATATGGACTGATGATTCATAATAATGATGAAACAATTGTATCCTATTATCATTCAACAAGATCGAAGAATTTTTCGAAACTCTCTTAATATTCACTCTCGACAGTGATGCGTTCGTTCTCTTGACAACATATGTGAAGAAATTGTAGCTTTGTTAAAACTTTGAAATATAGGTTTTATTGCGAAGTTAGAATACAATATATTTTATTATATTTTCATGATTTTTCTTCTATGAAATTAATAATTTCGAGGTTAGTTGAATTAGTTTTTTTTCGTCGTAACTTATAGGTAGAGTCTGTATCGAACAATTTTCCACCAAGTAATAAATGTGCAAGGAATCAATTGACATTATTATAAAAAAATTCTGTCAAGGTTAACCAGTTTAAAAATGAAAAGAAATAATGCTTAGAAGTTGCTGATAGTTTTATCACATTCTTTGAATATCTAAACAGTATTATCTTTATCTGTCATCGTCATATTATACATTCATTATGAATAATTCAGGCAAATCAGTGAAGTTTTATGGGAATACCGCTCGTTTCGATTAAACAAAAACTCATCTCGTTTTAGTTACTTTTCAGTATTTCATTCTCAATTCAGCATTAAAAATATGTTGTCGTAGATATCATCAACGATCTCACAATTAACATTCAAATATTTGACGTAGGCGTAGAATTTATTATGCAAGAAGTATTAAATATAATAAATCGGTCGCGTTCAAAAATGAAAATTAAATCAATATATATCTCTGACAACGACATGCAAAGGTGAACAGGAAGCAGAAGGAATCAAATTATATGCAAAAGTCACGATAGCTACTAGTTTATTGCTTCAAGGGTATTACTGTCAAAATTTGATGACACATGATTTTTCATCTTTTGTGGAATGACATTGATGTAAATATTCATATATATATATATATATATATATATATATATATATATATATATATATATATATATATATATATATATTCTTGCTTCTACTTTTGGTAATTATTTTTCTACAGTTAACAGGGCTAGTTTAAATAATCACTTTGGTGACTCACTACCGCAATCGTGTTCTCTGTCTGAAATGAGGTCACAAACCTTTTTCTTCTTGCCAGTAATCAAACATGAAGTGTTAGACACTATTAAATGCTTGAAGAATGTTAAAAGTACTGGTGCTGACTTTATTTCAGCCAAAATATTAAAGTCAATTTCTGATGTTATTGCTGAACCTCTTTCGTACCTATTGAATCTATCAGTCTCTACGGGTACATTTCCTGACATGCTTAAATTAGCAACTGTAATACCTATTCATAAAAAAAACGATCCACTAGATATAATAAATTATCGTCCTATTTCAATATTAAGTGTTGTATCCAAAGTTTGCGAGAAACTAGTTTTCAATCGTATTATAAAGTATTTAAATAAGTTTAAGGTGTTATCTGATTGTCAGCATGGTTTTCGAGTGGGAAGATCGACACAAACTGCATCTATTTCTTTCATTGATTATATTTATAAATCTCTAGATGAGGGTTAGTTTGTAGCTGCCTTGTTTTTTGACTTGTCTCGAGCATTCGATTGTCTAATATTTAGTTTTATTCTTAGTAAGCTGTACAACTTGGGGTTCAGAGGAATTTTTCTTGATTGGATAAACAGCTATATTACTAATAGACGCATGACGGTCAAAGTGCAGGACCGTTGTTCTGGGGAGTGGTGCACCGGACTAGGGGTTCCCCAGGGATCCGTGCTGGGACCACTATTGTTTCTGCTATTTATAAATGATTTACCATCTTACTTAAGTGCAGAAATAATTACTATTTTTGCAGATGATACCTCCTTAGTGGTGACGGCGCGGTCCCTGGGGGATCTCATGGATGGATGCAGCCGATTTTCAGATGAGTTCATCAAGTGGTGTGATTCAAATGCCTTGATCTTGAATGTGGAAAAGACTGAATGTATCTATTTCAATCAAAGACTTAACAATAAATTAAAATTGAGTTTTTCCCTTAGGGAGAGTCTTGTTTCTTCTAAGAATCCGGCTAAATTTCTTGGTATTATTGTAGACCATGAGTTGAGATGGTCGGATCATATAGATCACGTAATTAAAAAACCTAATTCAGCTTTTTATGTTATATACAAAATAAAAAGCACTGTACCAGCTTATACAATTCTACAGGTTTACTACAGTTTAGTATATAGTTGTTTGAGTTATGGTATTATACTTTGGAGCAATTCAGTGGACCACAGACGTATATTTGTGGCTCAAAAAAGGATTATAAGGCTCATGTTTGATCTGAAGCCATTCATGTAAGCCAGTATTTATGGCCAATAGAATACTTACCTTATCGTCAATTTATTTATATAAATGTCTAGTGTATGTTAAGGAAAATCAGACGAAATTTCCATGTTTAACCGAGTCGCATAATTATGATACTAGAAATTCAAATGTATTATTTGTACCTGAACATGACACAGCGAGGTATGAAAAGTCCCCTTCATACCAATGCATAAAATTATTCAACCATCTGCCTAATGAAACTAAAAATCTTCGCGGTGTCAGGTTCAAGAATATAGTGAAGGAGGTACTCTTAAAAAAGGCCTACTATAATGTAGGCGAATACCTTCTTGATAGTAATATTGTTAAATAAGTAATTTCTTTCTTTGACTTGTCCTATACATGTTTTATGTCTTACTGGATTAAATAAATATTATTATTATTATTATTATTATATATATATATAATTATTATTATTATTATTATTACGATTGTTCCCCATGAGGAGAGCGAAATAACAAGCTACTTTATTACATTCCATTATAAAATTACTAGATTACTAGTGAGACTGGGAATCTAGGAACCACCTATTAATCCCGTTTTACTTTGAGATTTTCTTACTGACATCGGAAACTTGCTTTTAAATTACATTGTGAGATATATTACACCAATATCATTTAGATTATAAAATATTTTAACCGAAATAGTAACGAAAATAAATATATCTAAACCGTCCGTTCAACATATGAATACTATTGTTAATATGTTCAGTTTTAAACTGAATATGGAGGAGTTGGAATGACAAATTCTCGCTAAGTGGCAACTGCTTTAATTACACTAAAAAATTAACCTGCATTGCTAGTAAATACTTTTTAAGTAAAAAATTACTTAAGAACCAAAATTGACTTATGTACTTGTAACATAGATTAACGTTATCAAAAAACATTAAGAACAAACCAAAAATACGTTATTTCAAACATGTAACACATTTTGTTATTGTGTTGTATTACGTAGGATAATTAAGTTTCAATAAAAACCAACTTAAAGGCACATCAAAGTCGAAAAAAGATTGTTTATAGTATATAAAAGAAAACTTTTACGTGTCAAAGTCACTTAAGTCCTTTATGATAAGAGAATTCTAAGTGGCTTCTTCGCCAATTCATCCATTACTTCATCCACCGATAACGGTATGTTCTTGTGCACTGCCAGGGAAGTAAGGCCATTTAGTCAACACTGTCCTGTAGTGTTTCTCAAATAAGTTTTGATCCTTTTTGATGCCGAAAACATTCGGGAGTTGCTGTGGTAACCGGTAATGTACACAATATCTGAAGAAGTTTGTATAAATGAGGGAAAACTACCTTATCACACTTTAAGAAAGCATGATATGCGGTTTTGAATACAAGATGTTCTTTTGCCACTCTAGATTTCCAAAGTCTCAATTCTGGGTAAGAACTTACCTCAACATAAGGTGTATAATACTCGGTTAAACTTTGATAAGATTTTCTTTCTGACTCATTAGTTTCAAATAGACACAGTAATGCTTTGAACACTTGCTCATGGTTCACAAATCTTTCTTCCAGTTGATGGATGAAATAATCAACGTAGGGATTGAAAATACTAATTGTGTACTAGTGCTCGACAGAGGAAGCCACAACACTAGCCCTATCACGCTGTCGGGATGGGATTCTCTTAGCCTTTTCCTCAACTCATAAAGAACTTCCAGCAGACTTGGCCTTGATATATATGTCTTTGTAAGCTCAGAATATTATCTGAGCTCTTTCAATTCCTGGATGGCGAATTCAGCACTTAGTACGCACTCCTTTAGATCTGAAGATTCTTTCTGGAAAAGCTTGCATAGTGGTAGTCCATATCCAAATATTTCACTTATTTCGAAGTCCATTGCATTTAGTAAAATCTTTGCATCGGATGATGTTGAGTCATTCCATGAGCATATAGTTTCCAGGTCTTCGTGGACATAAGGAAGGGGCTCTGAAAAATCATTGATAGCGTCATATTTTGATATCCAACGAGTAGCACTAAGTCTCTTCAGTGATCGAGCTTGAGGTGTATCACTGCTGTTTTCAATGGCATCCATTGAAACAGATTTCCTCTTAGGAGTGTTGAAAAATGAATACATTTTTTTTCACACACGTGCTACTACAGTTCGCCTGCTATTATTTATTGTACGCGAATAACAATCTAAATGACAATAAAATATTACTAGATATTGCACACATATTTTTTGTTTGTTCTCAGTGACAGAATTTATTTATAATCAAAAGGCGTAAGCTTGACTTCGGGATAGTATACATTTTAATTATTCCAAGTTTCAAGGGGGGGGGATATCTCCCCCTGATCCCCCTGTATATATATATATATATATATATATATATATATATATATATATATATATATATATATATATATATATATATATATATATATATATATATATATATATATATATATATATATATATATATATATATGTATATATATATATATATATATATATATATATATATATATATATATGTATATATATATATATATATATATATATATATATATATATATATATATATACAGTTTCAAGATTCACGAAACATTCATACTAGTAGGGACAGACTGTGTAGACAGCTTCTGAGAAGTATGAATGATTCGTGAACCTTGCAACTAGCTATCCTTTTGCCCGCCGGGGCGTGATCTGGAGCGATTAGGCATGGGACCATTCTCACACATTGCAGACAGATTTTTGTATTGTTCGAATGAAATGTCCACAAAGCCTCACGTACTCGCACTTATGTTGTCATGAGTAGGAATCTAGAACGCTAGGGAAAGTTTATTCGTCTTTTCTTCGATAGAGGGAGCTCACGTGAATTTCCACAAGTTGTTGCTCTCCTCATTCGGATCTAGGACCTGTGGGCGTTTTGAAAGTCATCGATTCTTGATTGATTGAATAAATACGTTCTGATGATTCATAATAACATTGTTGATGATCATTCAACAAGATCGATGATTTTTTTGAAGCGCAATCGATATTCACTCTCGTAAGTTGGTTCTCGTTGACAACATTTGTGTAGACAGCTTCTTGAGAGTTTTATTTGAAATATTTTGATATTTCGATTAAGAGTTTCGATTAAGTATTTAATGATATTGAATATTATTATTATTATCATTATTATTATCATCATTATTATTATCATTATTATTATCATTATTATTATTATCATTATTATTATTATCATTATTATTATTTATTCACCAGTTGAAAATCCAATTCATATATGCAGTATAATATTCTAAATCACTAATTCGTGACAACCCACCATTTTTGTAATATCAGATTTCTACTGTGACGGAGACGAGCAAATAGAGATTTAGCTAATTGTTTTTTTCTCTCTGAAGTACGGCGTATTTTTAGGAGAGCTTTTCATTCATTGTAATGGTGAACATTAGGTACTAATAATTTTTTTTCGCAGTCTTTTCAATGTTTCATCAATTCTTAATTCTTAATTTTTTTTTTGCTGTCTCTTATGATGTTTACTAAATTTTAGCAGGTAGGTATTTATTTGTATCCCTTATATTCCTCACCTCTTCTATTGGTAATTAATGTAGCCATCCAAACACTGTCTCTTTGAATGTTTTGTAGATTTCTTATTTTTTAACATTGCATTTTACATTTTTTACTACAAGAAAAAGAATTCTGTAGTTCTCGTGGTATATTATCGCACTGGTATAACTTTTTTTAAAAGTATACTATAACTTTTTTCGACAATTTTTCGACAAATTACTCAAAAGAACATTAAAGCATGGCTGGCTATGTGAAACATGAACAATGCGATGACTCCATTATCCGTCTAGGGATAAATGTTAGAGAATACTGAAATCGATGCCTACACTTATTGAAAGCGTAAGACAGTCACTGTTTCGTACAAGGTTCAAGATACAAGGTACTCATCAGTTACACCACGGCCAACAAATGAAAGGCAACGACACATATCCTAGTATCGATTGTAAGACAGAAGTATAGAGTAGGTCGTATGGATATATAATGCATAGATTAAAGTACATCTCAAATCTTAGAAATCAATGAAAAGCATAACAATACATCTATTGTTAAGTTTGTTGAAATATCATTGAAAGTTTTACACGTCCTTATCAATTAAGATACTAATTGATAAGGACATTTTCATATAATTTGATGAAGTGATGCCATCTAGATTGCGGTTGAAGAAACGCTCGTTGTCATTCTTCAAAACATGAAATAAATTTACGACAAGAAAAAGAATTCTGTTGTTGTCGTGCTATTTTATCCCACATACACGGTTCATCTCTTGGGAAGTCCGAAGCTTCATGCTGAGGGTCTTTGAGCCCTCGACTCAACATGACATACGGAAGTGAACATAAATTCACTTCATGTATAAAAATATTCAATTTACTGGTGGAATTAATTGAAATGATCACACATTCCAATTATGAAAGAAGATGAAAAAGCATTCATCAAGTTATTTTTATTATTAAAGTTTTGATATGTTTAAAATTTTGTTTGTGAAATCATTGAAAAATTTTTACATAAACACTCTATATGATACTATATGATATGATACTATATGATATCTAGAAGCAAATTCCACCATTAGATTTGGCAATAACCATGACGTAGAATACATACAGAAATTGGGAAATATATATTTCCGGAAGAAAAATCAGTTTACAGTTGGTATTTTATATACAGTGGGCGCAGTTTACTTACAAATGTCTAATGGCACAAAATACAACTATAAATGGAAAAAAGGATACACGAGAAAAAAAATTGAAAAATTAGAGATAAAAACGCAAATTCAGATTCCGCATGCCTAAAAGAACCAGTATACACATTTATAATACTATGCGTATTATAATTGTGCTGTCTATTCTGAGCTGGCTATTCATTTGTTAGACGTGGCGGAATTCATGAATACCTTGTGGTACGAAACAGTAACTGTCTTACGCTTTCAATAAATGTAGGCATCGATTTCAATATTCTCTAACATTTATCCCTAGAAGGATATTGGAGACATCGCATTCATGTTCACATGACAAGAGATATAGAAAACAAGAACGAAAACGTTTCAGAAAGATTTACGCAGCAATCAATAAAACCGGTATTAAGTTGAAAAGACCTCAGAACGAACTCTATCAAAAGACGAATATGATTTCGTATAAGAAATCAGGAAACGACGAGCAAATTTTCAACAAAACTACTCAATATGATAACAAAGAGCACAAATTGTCTAGTAGAAGTCCCAAATGACATACAACAGATAAATATAAAAAATCTCGAAAATCGTGGGGAACGTCACTATAAAATCGGACATGTGAAGATGAACGGATAAATAAAAGGACCATTCTGATAGAATGAAGCGTTTTTGAGAGGGAAAAAAGCTGAAGCAAAATCCCTAAAAGTCATTTATTCAAGTTCAATCGCTCTATAATAATAATCAATATGTAATTACAGGACTAACTGTAACAAATGTTAATAATTGTTACAGTTATTCCTGCTCTATCACCAAGGAAGTGCAAGAAAAGACATAATGTCATGGCTAATATATACCACTAAATTATTGCCAAAAGGTATAACAATACTTATACAAGGAACGAGAAAATCATTTGAATACCTACCACTGAGTATGTTGAACAATGAAACTTTAAAGCTCTGCTGGGACAGTATACCACGGTCAGGAGGATTACACTGCAGGACAGATAAAGTCCAGATGTACGAGAAACAAAAGAATTGGACATTCTGAATGTTACGATTACATCAGATGAAATCCCATCAAGAGCATACATGGAGATTTCAAAAAGGTACATTATCTAGTGTTTCAAAAGAAGGAATTTTTTTTGAGGTATTTGAAATGGCTGACTTTGACATTTTTATCATGTCTTGTAATTATAAGGAGATTCATTTTCGGAATTTTTCATTCAATATTGAATATACAAGTGCGATGATATGAGCACGCTAACTATAGAATTCATTCTCTTGTAGACTATTTCTTCATGTTTATAGCAGACTCTTAATGGCTACCTCTATAAAGGTGAAACCGAGGGTTTTTACTATTGCAACCTAGATGGCATCAGTTCATCGAATTGGATGAAATTGTTCATAAACTAGAGCTGTAAAATGTAGCATCTGAATTGATTAGAAGTGTGAAACTTCCCATGTTAGATGTAGTCATGTTTTTTCTATTGGTTCCTGAAATTTTAGATGTAATCTATGCATTATATATGCATAGGACTTTGAAATATATTCATTTTTGCAAAATATTCTGATTCATAAGGGGATTTTTGAGAATTGAACTCGATGCCTTTCGTTTGTTGGACAACGCGCAACTGCAGTGTGCCTTGTAGTACGAAACGGTGACTGTCTTGCGTTTCAAATAAAAGTAGGCACCGATTTGAATATTCTCTAACATTCATTCCTAGAAGGATCATGGAGACAGCACATTGTTCATGTTTCACATAACCAGCTCTGCTATAATATTCTTTTGAATAATTCGTGAAATATTATCAAACGGTACTTACACTTTCAATACTTTATATTAAAAGTATACATTAAGTATACTCCCAAAAATTACACTTTATATACATTATATTGAGTAAAAGTTATGGTTATAGCCTGGTATTGAAAACATCCGTTGACACGACTGTTTCCAATCGCTTTTTGTCGTTTTTGAGACAAACAGAAAGAAGAACCCTGTAATGTAACTCGCTCCATTTCAGACTTCTGCATTAGAACAATCCATATTGGCAGATTTGATCAACTACTCTGTCCTTGATGCGAGTCGTTATCATTTACGGAACATATAAACCAATAATTTGAATAATACATAAAAATGGCGTAATGAAGCGGAGCAACACTTTTATTATACGACACGTTTTGTTGTTTTCATCTCCAGGTTCGTATACCTCGAATTTGGCAACGCTATTCTGATGAGAACCAACACGTTCGAAACATGTGTGAACTGTAGTTTTCAATTCTTTGTTATACTATAACTTCGATTTCGTTTGTAATTTATCTCGCATTAAACATTATATATATATATATATATATATATATATATATATATATATATATATATATAATTATATAAATATATATATATATATATATATATATATATATATATATATATATATAATTATATAAATATATATATATATATATATATATATATATATATATATATATATATATATATATATATATATATATATAATAAAATGAACACTAGAACATTCATTTGAAAAATTGAAATTAATCAAGAGAATGTTATAGTAGAGCTAGATATGTGAACGTGTACGATGTGATGTCTCTATTATCCTTCAAATAAAATACGGGAATAAACGCGAGCGTACTACTAACGCAACCTATTCACATTTGATAACATCGTTCGATGATATTTGTCAAATAGACATTGCAATTTATTAGATACCTACGGGTATAGAAAATATGTGAAATTTCGATGCTTGGTGTGTCTGTAAGACCTGACAGAGGTGTTTTCTACTGATTTCTATAGATGGAATTGTAGAGTATTCATTACTCTACGATCTTCCGCTGGAAGTCACAAGAAGATGTTTGGAGGTTGAAATCGTTGCCTCACTTCGATGGACGTGGTGCGACTGACGAGTTCCTCGCACTTCCATCAGGTGTGGCATCGATTTCAATATTTCTCTAACATGTATCCCTTGAGGGATAATGGAGACATCACATCGTACATGTTCACATATCTAGCCCTACTATAACATTCTCTTGATTAATTTAAATTTTTCAAATGAATGTTCTAGTGTTCATTTTCTTAAATATTTCATTCAGTGTCATAAGCACAAAAATTTCATTTCCATATATATATATATATATATATATATTTATATTTATATATATATATATATATATATATATATATATATATATATATATATTTATATATATATATATATATATATATATATATGTTTACCGTAGTATAGCGCGACTTGAATTTTATATATGTCTTGCGTTGTTTAGCGAACCGTAAAGCGGCAACATTGTAAATGTCGCGGTAAACAACATACTATGGTTAAGCGCGACTCTCAATAGCTCAACGAGGGTCGCGCTATGCACACCACATTGTAAATGTCGCGCTAAACAACATACTATGGTTTAGCGCGACTGTCAATATCTCAACGAGTGTCGCGCTATGCACACGACATTGTAAATGTCGCGCTAAACAACATACCATGGTTTAGCGCGACTCTCAATAGCTGAACGAGTGTCGCGCTATGCACACGACATTGTAAATGTCGCGCTAAACAACATACCATGGTTTAGCGCGACTCTCAATAGCTGAACGAGGGTCGCGCTATGCACACGACATTATAAATGTCGCGCTAAACAACATAGTATGGTTTTATATAACCGTTAGATATTATATGAAAGGTCTTGAAACATATCAGTGTCCCTGTTTTTGATATCTCCTTTCTTACTCACATGTTTTGTTGTCCCAAGAAATGAAATGCAGAAATATGTGACGATTACAACCAAGTGCGAATTTGGTTGCTTATATAGAGCGACATAATAAGAGTAACTTACTTGAAATAAATCCAAAGCAGTAGATATTATCATATGAAGATGACAATTTGACAGTAGTCATGAGAAAATTAAATCACGGAAGATTTTATCAGAGTCAAGTATATAGATACCAGTTGACATTTTTATGTACTAACATAATAAAAAATTATATCATGATATTATCCCCAAACTTACAGTGATTATTGCGGTATATCAATATTTTATTGAAGTCTTCAAAAACAGTTTGAAATACCAGTGTGCTAAAAAGCTAATATTTGCAACAGTTGAAGAAAGCAAACATTAGCTTTCTAACAAAATCTATCTATCATAATACCTACGTGATCGGTAAATCACAGTGATTAAATAACTGTGAATGAAATATTACTTCAGACAGAAGTATAAATATAACGTTTACGATTCATATCCAGAGGAGAGAAGAGAGTATATCTTTTCTCTGTCTGGTGGCTAGCCTCTAGACCAGTGTTTTCGAACTTTTTGAACAATGAACCCCCTTATAAGTTGAAAATTTACGATCCCCTTATAGTTTATTTCTTTGTTGACCAACAAGTTCCTTGTTTGAAACAGCAAATTTGAGAATGCTAAATACGTACATGTCATAGGGGGTAGTAATTATATTCATTATTTGTGCGATGTGAAGCTCAGAACGGTATCACTACCTATCTGTATTTCTTTGAAACCTGAATAAATTATATGAATATTATTTGAGAGTATTTAAGTTTCATGTCTGATGGACGATAGAAAAAATACAAATATTCATCTGCGAAGTATTAGTTAATATCTTGCACCTAAGTAATCTGAAAATAAATATACGAACAGCTACGAAATTTTTCACGAAGCTGTTGTTACACGTCGATAGTACAGTGGCAGAATTCTTCGCGCTCATTCGGTGTAGCGGGGTTCCTGCTTCATCGTAAAATAGATATAATGTTACTTAATGAAACAAAGTTAAAACCTAGCCATAAATTTAAAATTAAGGGATATAATGTTATTAGAAACGATAGGCAAACTGGTCAAGAAGGTTACGGTGGGGTGGCTATTCTTGTAAGACAGCGAATTCCCTATACCTGTATAAATCCTATCAATTGTTCAGTAGAGAATGTAGGAATTAAAATTAACAACAACATTTCCAAAATCTCAGTTTATAACAGCCCAACTAATAAATTCTCATCTACCTGCTTAAATCGCTTGCTTAACATCGGCCGTAACGTTCTTGTTATTGGGGATTTTAATGCAAAACACCACTTTTGGAATTGTAATAAAAATAATACCAACGGAAATACATTATTTAATTTTATAGATGATTGCCTTAATTGTAACTTGTTCTTTACTAGTAGTCCTACTCATTTTCCAACAAATAACACAACACCTACAACTATAGATCTAATTTTGAACAAACATGTCAACAATATTACACAACCCATTTCTTCACCTGAATTAAACTCCGATGACAATCCAGTTGTGTTCTGTCTCAAAGGATTACCGAGAGACAAAATACAAAAAACTGTTTATAATTACAAAGAAACTGATTGGATCAAATATAGGTCATTCATAGACAGGGCTATAAATATTAACTCTAACATAAATACAATACAGGAAATAGAAATCGAGGTTGATATATTCACTGAAACCATCATTAACGCCAGAAACAAAACCACTAACAAAATAAAGTACGAAGTCTCTCCAGATAAAATTCCGGGAGACATAATCAATCTCATTAAAAGTAGAAATAAAATGAGAAAGAAATGGCAAATCAGTCAAGACGGCGCCGGCGGAGACAAAAGTAGAGAAGACTAAATTTCAAGAAACACATTTCAAACTCTCTTGGAAAAGCGTATGCGGTAAATAGGTCACTGTATTCTCTAATTAACAAAAAAAGTAAATTAAGTTCAAAAAACAAAAGATTGTTATATACAACTATAATCAGGCCAATTATAACGTATGCATCACCAGCCTGTTGTCATCTTGAACCCGGGCCCCTCAGGCCCGGGTTTAAGATGACAACAACCTTTTTTTACAACAAAAATTTCATCGGGTTTACCGACTTCATCAGACGTTTACAAAGTAGGAAGAAAACGAGGTGAAGGAAATCAATAGTTTGCACACTTCTAATCCTTTAAGGGAAAAGAAAATTGATTTCTAGTTTTCGAAAAAACGAGGTTAAAATATCCGAGCATGGGTCAAGTTGGACCGGTCATGTCAGGGTTTTTTGATGAAACTCCTCATTTCTATAATGCTCGAGAAATGCAAGCGAAAGCTGAAAAATTATTTCTGAAATCTCTTGTCGTTTTCGAAAAAACGAGGGTCATAATATCCGGACACGGACCTGGAATTTCAAAGAAGGGCTCCATCGTCTTGAAATCCCAAATATTTCGGCAAAATACGATATGTCGGACGGCCCCTGGACGCCATGCAATCTATGACAAATCTGGGGAATTCCGGGCGGACAATAACAAAGTTTTCGACCGAAAATGCAATAAAGTTTACAATGAGTAGTTCTCACAATAAAACATTTGTAAATAAAATTTTGAAATGATACAGAAATATCTCGTTTTTTTAATAACATAGAGATATTTATTGCTATAATAACATTTTTGTATATTTTCAAACAAGAGCTATGGCTGGACACCCCTCCTTTCGTATGCATTTAACCTGTAGAAATTACTTAAATCAAACAATTGCCATTTGCACAAATTCAGTGAATATCTAGTTATTTAGAAAGATTTTGTAAGGTTCAAAATTTTATCAGACTGTAATATACAGTCACAAGAGTATTGAAAAATTAATTAAAGCAAATGCATCAATACACGCAATACTGAATTATCGAACAGCCTTTTCAATACACAATGTTACCGAACCTGAAAATTTAAATTCAATATAAAAATATCGAATAGCTTGTTGAAAGCACAGTTATATGGAAAAAAAGTAACTCGTTGCTGTTTGGCTGGATGGCAAATAATGAAATGATCTGATTCTGAAGATTTCCAACACCATTAGATTTTAGAGTAAACAATTTACAATAAACATCTGTTTTTTATTGTTCCTGTTAAAATATTGATTTCATCTACAAAAATAATTATCTCGTGAGGCATTATTCAATCCTGATTTACGAGAAACCTTTCGTTTCGGGTAATATATATATCTCAGCAACAATATTGAAAGGAGGTAACAGTCGGGGTTGTCGAACTGACAGTGATATATATGCTCTCGACGCCTAAATGACTCAAAATTCTCATAATGTGGAAACGGATATTATTACATTTTACAAAAGTTATATCAAGAAAAAAATAATATTAGGTAATTGAAATAATTTTTTAAAGTTTTTCATTTATAAAATTAATAGTACTTACTTACATAGAGAAAAAAATTCGTTTAACATTTCCTTCATTAGTGTTTCAGTACATATGCTTGTAACTGCAGGATAATATTATGTAGTCATATTAAAAATGATGAGAATAAATGATAATATATTCTGAAAAGATTATTCAGACTTACTAAACATCTGTTGCAAAATGTACCACTCTTATCTTCTACGCTCGGTAGCGAACCTGTATTAGTAGTTAGGGGTTAGCTACTATTATCTCAATGCTGTGAAGTTAGGTACCGAATTAGGAAAACAAATTAAAAGGTTGAATTAATTCCAATATTTGCAGGAATTTTTATTTTGATCGGAGAGAACCCATCAAGCACCTATTTTTTCACAAATCTTCATGTGTCCACTTATTGAATTTTATTATTTCTTAATTTTGACCGAAATGAATGTTCTTTGGTTTTTATACTGGAATAAAAAAATAAATAAATTACATTTAACTCGAGAGTAAAATTCACTTCCACTTGCCACTTACTGCGAAAAATAAAACCCGAATTATATTTACACTTTAACACTTTATTTACGATGTTATATTTGATAACAATATAGATGACATTTTTAATAATATTCATTTAACTAATACGTTGCAGTATGCTATTATTTCAAATGTATATATATATATATATATATATATATATATATATATATATATATATATATATATATATATATATATATATATATAATATGTAATATATTTTTATATTTTAAACCTAAAAACGAATAACGTTATGTATTATATTTAAACGAATCTTCAAAGATTTTCAAAGAATTCCTTCAACATCCTACATTGGACTAGAAATTTCGTATGACAAATTTTCACAAATTTCACGAATTTTCACAAATGACAAATTTTTTTTAACCTCTCTTCAGAGTTAGCTAGCATTTAGCTGGAATTAGAAAATTTTCAAACTCCATTGAAAAAAATCCTACAGTTCCGTGCTGCCCTAAGTTGTCCCGAATAGTGCAAAGTTCGACAAATGTTTTATTGCCAGAACTTCTTATAGTAAACTTCATTGCATTTCTATTAACAAACGGTCAAAAACTTTGTTGTTGTTCACCGGGAATTCCCCAGATTTTTCCTAGTTTGCATGGCGTCTGGGGGCCGTCCGGCATACCGTATTTTCCCAAATATTTGGGATTTTTGTTGCGTTTATGGCGTCTGCAATTAAGGTGATTGAGCCCTTTTTCCAAATTCCTACAGGTCGAGGCCCAGATATTAGCACTGTGGCGGCTCATTTTCGTCTCTCAATGAATATATTCATATTTCAGCTTTCACCTGCCATCCTTTGGCTAATACAGCTCCCTAATAATAATAGAGCTGGGGTGCACTATTGAAGGGTCGGTAATAAAACTATTTATAACTACTTTGCACGTTCCGCCTAATAGGGTACCCTATTTTAGTATTAAACTCTTTGTTATTCGTTTCTCAGACTCGTTACTCGTTGTTATTCGTTACTCAGATATTTTCCAATAATAAAGATTTCCAATAATCTTTATTATTGGAAAATATTGCATTTTATGTTTTAATTGCAATAATTTCTCCGAATATCCTCGATTCGGACTGGCAATTCATAGTTCATCTTTCACCTCCCACCGGGGTACGTTATAGAAGGGAACAGTAATAAAACTTATAGTACCTAACTTGCACGTTCCGCCTAATACATATAAAAATAAAAAAGCCGCGATATTCAACGCCAGAAAGAGACATTCTAGAATCCAGTTTAGAGCAACACTCTCTAGAAGATATAGAACCAAGTATCGAATATTTTGAAGATATTGCGAGTACCAATGAAATTTTTAAGAGAAACCGTAGGAGTGCAGAATCACTGCAGAGGAAATACAAGAGATTGAAAATGATGGCCTAGGTTTTAGGAGCAATAATTGATAATTCGATTTTTCGTCAAAAAAAAGACATCCTTTCATTATTCTTAAACATTAAAGATCAATGTAGAAATTATAGAAAGTTGTATTTCCTTAATTGGCCCAAAAATGTTTTTTCACCATCTTACTCTATTTCTATATACTCTATTTCTTACTCTATAATGGTGTGTCAAACAAAATTTTAAGGTAAAAAATCTAAGATTTGATATTATCGAATATTAAGAACGAGCGAAATTTTGTAAGATTAGCTTCAATTACTAAAAATATCTTCATCTTCATGTAAAATGTCATGCTATGCTAACATTTCATTTTACTATTTGTAAATGACTTTGCAGCTCTTGTTATGGTCCTAATTTCATTTGTTTTTCTGAATGTAATAACAATGCAATATTCAATCAGAAACAAATCTATAGAAAACTAAAACCAAATGATTGTCAATATATAGAGAAACAGCGGATGCATATATAAAAACACAAATACATGTACCATTGTTGAATTCCTTTTGCTTTGATCACATTACAAGCGAACAATTTTACTCTCAAAACGAGATACGATCGAAGAAATTACTTCTACTCGACTTTCGTTCCAGTCGAAGTTACAGAAACGTATTTGTCGAAAAGTTGACTTTCGTTTCAGTTAAAGTAAACTTCGTCGATCATCATCTTTTCATTCCTTTCGTCGTTTTATCGGTTCATCCTACCAACCTAACACACAAAAGGAGATGTAGTCTGACAGTGGATTTAGATATTAGACTAATCTCAATAAATTGGATTTTCTTCCTCAGTAATTCAAAGATTCTTCTTCATAACTTCATGTTTATATTATTAGCACTCCAGATGTTTATAATCATAAAAGCAAAATCATTTGGTTCGAGTGTACTCGAAAATTTCTCAAGTAGACAAGTCTACTTGTCCCATCACTAATTTGAACTGAGGTAGTGTCATGAACTAATAAGAGTTTTTGACATAGAATTTTTGAAATGAAATAGTACGAAAGAAATTTCAACATAATTTATTATGTTCGTGGGGAAACAACTCATTCAGAAAACAACCACAGCAATGTATCGGTTTCTTTCCCTAAGCAGGTAGTAGAAAAGAAAAAACCATTCGAGTAGGAGGGTCCATAAACGACTCTTTTCTTTATCTCTTAAACGGTTGATAATTTCGATAGTTATGATAACATGATGTCCGCATCTGTTTAGTGAAACTTCAATGTACAATATTTGAATAGTACGAACTTCTAAATTTTGGGTTAATTAATAGGAATTAGGATTTCGGTTATTTTGAAAACGGTGGTCTGTCAAACTCGTACTGAAGCGTTTACGTTCTCTTCTCTGTGGATTTGATTTTCAACTGGTTTCTCATTAATTTGTTATGCTTATGTGGTATATCTTTTTTATTTACTACCACAAAGTTTTTGCATTTTGTATAATTTGAAATTTTCAATACGGAAAACATTCTAAATATATTATCCATCTATAATTCTCAACATATTTTGTGCATTGCAATTTCAATCAAAAAACAATATATTAAAAAATACTAGTGTGCACATTGAAATCCGAGAATAGGAATTTCTTTTTATTTCACAAATGCATTCCAAATTAAACGTATCCGTTGTGATCTTTGTGTGTATTCATGTTAGGAATCTAAATAGATTGCAAAAGAATGAAAAAGGAATGAAGAAATATTAGGAAAAATAAAAAAATTTCAATTGTGAATTAACTACGTATTGGTACTAATACGGGACACTCCTATTAGAAACACACAAAACTAGACTAACTAGACCATCTGGAACAACTAAACCAGGTACTTTGTTTTTGTATAAGAACTATATGATCAAATAAATAAATTGAATATTATCACCAAGTGATTAAACTCGATATTTCGTAAATTCATACGTAAACTTGGATAACTGTTAACATCTATACTGAAAATGAAATGGCACACTCGTCCTTGCCATATTGACACGGGCATAATCTATGGTTCTATACTTCGAGTAGCAGAATGTGAAACCACACGCCAATTTCAAGGCCAAATTAATTTCTGCTGCGATCTTTTCGTCGTACTGGTCCCACATCCTATTTTGTAGAAGATCTAAGGTATTCAATACATGAAAGAGGTTGTTGCTCATTGGATAATTTCTTTGAAAGAGAGAACATAGATTTCATACACGCTTTTCTGACATTGCTTATATTAATCACTCATGGCAACGGAAATCACAATCACTACTTTGAATCACGGTGATTGGTCAATCAAAGTCGCTGTGAAAAGCGTCGGAGTTTAATGACCGAAAGAACTGCACACCACTCAATATCCTAACAAACCAATCATAAGTTCCTACGTTCATCCAGTGAACCTAAAAAGTGTTCCACAATAAATTATGCCATTTGGTTTATAGAACAGAAAAAATACCGATGTTAGCTAGTTTTAATACCTACTCAAAAGGCAACTCAAAGCAACTTCGTAGTCAATCGCATATACGTACTATGTATTATAGTGTGATATATAGTATATACCTACCAATGATTAATGAGAATTATTGTCTTTTCAAGTTTTGGGTTCATTTCTTTTTTAAGAGCTCAAAAGATATATACAGCTTGTAATTATGAAAAATAGTGTAGACATGTTTTTACCGACAAAACTTTTCTCAGAACCTGTAGTAAGCATTGTTTCATCATTATTTTTCAAAACATCTTCAAACTTTTCTTAAATATTATAGAATATCACCATAAGTTTTTCTTCTCACCTCATAAATGATTCAATTTTCTAAATCAATTGTTAATAAATATACGTTTGAAATTTCTATAAGTCTCCCTGGCTCGGCAAGTGTCGAGGTAAAAGCTGTGATAATAAAAAATTTTTGTAGCTCGTCAACCTATCAGTGGAATATATATTTCTAACTCAATTATTTCTTATTTTTCTGACTGTCACCACTTACCACTCTGTATGCTAAGGATCCTACCATTACATTAATCAGACATAACCCATACTTTAAATCTTTTTTCTAGTATTTATTTATAACATTGCAGATTTTATGAATTTCCATGGTGAACGATAGTAACAACTTCTTTATAAGCGAACTTACGCTTGCAGTTGTAAACGTTAAGTATTTTCTCAACCATGCGTTAATATTCTGAAAGATTTCTATAGCAACCAGAAAATCTTTGAATGGAATGTAACAAAGTGTTTATAATATTGCGATTTCGTTTAATGTAGCCAATATTGAAATATTATATAAAAAAAATATTTATTGAATTGCTGCTAAAAAAATCAGTATAAATAATCCAAGAGTTTCAGTGCCGAATAACTTATTCATAAAAATGATACATCAATAATCACTGTATCGTCCAAGACGTAATTATTTTTGTTTAACGTGAAATTACGATTTGATATTCATCCTAAAATGGTATATCTGTCTCTATGTAGTATATCTATCTACCTACTTCAATTTTTCATCATAAGATATGATTAGGTACACTTCATGCTTTTCTTATATACTGAATTGAATTGTGCCTGCTATCTTCACACAGGGTTTCATTTATATGCATTCAATGCATAGTGTTTATCGCGACATTCTAATAGAATTTAGCGCGACACTATACATAGTGTTTATCGCGACATTCTAATAGAATTTAGCGCGACACTATACATAGTGTTTATCGCGACATTCTAATAGAATTTAGCGCGACACTATACATAGTGTTTATCGCGACATTCTGATAGAATTTAGCGTGACACCGAGATACAATATTTGGAGGAAAATATCAAAATTCTGGCAACATTGCATTGTCGCGCTATACTACGGTAGACCTAGAAAACTTATCGCGACGTCGCGCTAAATCAGAAATGTCGCGCTAAACCACGGTACATCATAAATAATGTCGCGGCATACTACGGTAAACATATATATATATATATATATATATATATATATGTCGTTCGTTTGTCCCGCTGAACTATAAATAAAATGTAAAGAAAAATACAAAAACGACACTTCAATTTTCCAATACGAACAATTTCTTGAAACATTCGATAGCTCTTCAAAGAAAGAAAGACTCTTTCGTCTCTTTAGAAATGAAATATATCATTTAGCTGTCGAATATTTTCAGGCGAAATGGATGTTAATTCCATTGCTGTTGGCAAAGATCAGATAGCAAAATGAAAAATGGAATAACATTGTAGCTGAGAGTGAAAATAAAAATTAACGAACCACCAGTCAGCAACACCGCCATTTCGAAGACTACAGATATGCAAATTGATGGTTTGGGGTGAATGTACGATAGCCCACAAGAGGCCATTGGAAGTACTGGACATAAGTTAAAAAAAAGATATTTATTACAACAAAAACATTATTGGTGGAGTCTGTTGTCGAGTGATTTTTCGCCAGACTCTTCCGATTATTCCCCTATTGCTGAAGAACCAAATGCATGTCTTACATCATCTAATTAATTAACATTCGAACTAGCAATGATAAGTTTGTAGTTGATATTTCAACCGCGTTAATTAGACTGTTTAACTTGCGAGTTAAGGAGAGGTTATTTAGCCAGTTTTTACGGACAATGAACAAGAGTTCGGTAACCATACTTATATAGCTTGAATTAACGAACGTTAATGAACGAACAATATTGGCGGCCAAAAACAAAAGTATCGACGATCCCAATGCGGCTATTCTGAATTTTCTTCCAATAGTGTATTCTCTGTCAAACCAGTTGACACATTCACAAATCAAGATATCGCAGTCAACTATCTCATAGGATTTTTAAATTCCCGGATTTTACCTGGATTACCACCTACCAATTTACAATTAAAAGCTGGAACACTCGATAAAAGTTCCCGCTGAAAATATTGATAAACCTTGATATATATAGGGTGGGTCGGTTTTGTATGGAAAAAAATAAAATTGTCTAATATGTTTTGTAATAGTAAAAAAAACGTGACCCACATGCTTTTATGAAAAAATAACGAAAAAAAAATTTTTAGTTTAACCCCTTCTACCCGCGCATTGAGTTTGAAAAACTGATTTTTTGTTTTTTTTTTGAGAATTATTTGAAAATCCATTTCTCGTGGCTCATAGGAAAAACAACTACGTAAACTAATAAAATAAAGTGCTTTTGGACTATTTTTTTGTATTGAGAAAGAAAAATAAACAAATAATAAGACAAAATAAAAATAAAATATCTTCAAATCACGTTAAAATCTTTTTTACTTTCGAACTTAGGCATAAGCGTTCGTGAAATAATTTTATTCTTAATTAAAGCTTCTCTTGCTGTTTTGTGGCATAGCTGCATTGATGCCTCTGTTACTGTTTTTACAGCCCGCTCCACAGCTTGAGTATGACATGGTAGCCGCAGAAAAAGGACTTCATCATCACAATCATCTAATAACCTTCCGATAGCACCCGAATAAGTATTAGGTCCTGTTGTGGTGCCATCAAGTTTTACAAATAAATGTCTTAAGGGCAGTTCATTTAAATGCAAAAGGCATATGATCCATTGAAGTGGTCGGTGTAAACGCTTTTCTAAGAGCCGTATGACTCCGCCGTATTTGCCCGTATTGGTTACCGTCCCATCACAACCTATGGCAAGAGTATCCTCTAGAGACATATTCAGTTGACCTGTTACTGTTTGAAAGATAGCAGACTCCAGCCCTTTTGCAGTTCCATGGCTTGGGACGGCATATCCGACATAAACTGATCCCGGTTCTTTAATTATTGAAATATGTTCTTCCACGGATGTTGAGCGGTATTTTTCCCCCTTTCATAACAATTTTCAGGGTCTTGTCTTTTCGTCCATCAAAAAATAAGGCAGGAAAAATATCTAGTTGGCCGTGAGATAGGGTTTCTTTCCGTAATTTTTGTCTCGCTCGTCGCAATTTCGACTTATGGATTACTTCGTTGTTGATTTTCACATCTTGCAAGACAGCAGAAGCGACAGCAGCAGCTGCTCTGTCGGATATCCCGTATCGGTCACAGATAGTTGACAAATTCTTGAGACATGCTATTTTACGTTTTTTTGATGCTAGTTTTGATGAACTTGAGGGCAAAGTTTGTTCTTCATCGCTACTTTCAGACGTTATTGAGGTATTTGAATTTTCATGAGAAGGGCCCGGTTCACAAACGCTAGAATCGTAATAGGATTTAACCTTAATGTTTCTATCACTCAGTTTTCTTTTCCTTTTACTTGTCAATAAATCAACAGTTCCTATAATCATTTTTCTCTCTGTTCTCTGATCTATTAAAAAAGCTCGTTCTTCCTAAGGAATCTTTTGGTCTTTGGAATATTTGCATAACTCTAAATCTTTACACTTACATGAACTTAAATCAAACACTCTTTCGGAATTTCTATGAAAATCTTGAATCTTTTCTTCTGACAAACGCTTCAAAGATTTCAATAAATTTTTACACTTCGCGTGGTAACTTTTAATCAATTGTATCACACGATTATGAGATACAGTAGGAATAGACGCTTTGCTCCACAAATATTCAACTTTAGATGACACTTTTTCAGATATCTCATTAATGGATGGCTCTTTTTTCGAATTGTTCTCAAATTTAAGCTGATGTCTTACTAAATTGTAATATTTCATAACTTGTTTGTAAGTGGGTAATTGATTTTCGTTAATTTCTTCCGGAGCTCCAAAAATGGGACAACTTGTGGATTTTCGGGTATTATTTGAAATCTCCATGATGCACAACGTCACAAAACTAACAAAATCTTATTAAAATAGCGAATAAAATAGATAAATGCGTGCGACCTTTCTCCCGGAACTAATTAGGCGTACTGAGACAATGACGCGTGATCGACAGGTTACGCCCTTTTTTCCCACTCCTCCCCCCGCACTATAGGCACGATTATTCTAATATTTTGGTTTGATTATTACTTGTATTACGTGTATCTCTGTTTATAAAAATGCTTCATTATTTTACGCCTTGTAGTTTATACAATAAACTCTGATAAAATAAATCAAATTTTAACATTTTTTTCGGATTTTCAAACGTCATGCGCGGGTAATTAATGTTAATATTAATAAAAAATAAATATACACGTTTTTATGTCTCTACCCAGGTCATGTTTTTCCCGCTATTACAAATCAAAATTCGGAAAAAAATATATATATATATATATATATATATATATATATAAGTTTTTCGACCCACCCTAATTGTAATCCGAGACAGGTGTTTTCTACTGATTTCTATAGATGGAATTGTAGAGTATTCATTACTCTACGATCTTCCACTTGAAGTCACAAGAAGATGCTTGGAAACTGAAATCGTTGCCTCACTTCGATGGACGTGGTGCGACTGACGAGTTCCTTGCAGAACGAAACATATATGTCTCGCACATCCATAAGGTGTGGCTTCGATTTCAATATTTCTCTAACATTTATCCCTTGAAGGATAATGGAGACATCACATCGTACACGTTCACATATCTAGCTCTACTATAACATTCTCTTGATTAATTTCAATTTTTCAAATGAATGTTCTAGTGTTCATTTTCTTAAATATTTCATTCAGTGCCATAAGCACAAAAAAATTTCATTTCCTTAAAAATATCGCCGAATAGGCCCCTGAAATACGGGAATAAACGCGAGCGTACTACTAACGCAACCTATTGACATTTAAAAACATCGTTCGATGATATTTGTCAAATAGACATTGGAATTTAGTAGATACCTACGGGTATAGAAGATATGTGAAATTTCGATGCTTGGTGTGTCTGTAATCCGAGACAGGTGTATTCTACTGATTTCTATAGATGGAATTGTAGAGTATTCATTACTCTACGATCTTCCACTTGAAGTCACAAGAAGATGCTTGGAAACTGAAATCGTTGCCTCACTTCGATGGACGTGGTGCGACTGACGAGTTCCTTGCAGAACGAAACATATATGTCTCGCACATCCATAAGGTGTGGCTTCGATTTCAATATTTCTCTAACATTTATCCCTTGAAGGATAATGGAGACATCACATCGTACACGTTCACATATCTAGCTCTACTATAACATTCTCTTGATTAATTTCAATTTTTCAAATGAATGTTCTAGTGTTCATTTTCTTATATATATATATATATATATATATATATATATATATATATATATATATATATATATATATATATATATATATATATATATATATATATATATATATATATATATAAGAAAATGAACACTAGAACATTCATTTGAAAAATTGAAATTAAACAAGAGAATGTTATAGCAGAGCTAGATATGTGAACGTGTACGATGTGATGTCTCCATCATCCTTCAAGGGATAAATGTTAGAGAAATATTGAAATCGATGCCACACCTGATGGAAGTGCGAGACATATATGTTTCGTTCTGCAAGGAACTCGTCAGTCGTACCAAGAAATGAATGTTCTAGTGTTCATTTTCTTAAATATTTCATTCAGTGCCATAAGCACAAAAAATTTCATTTCCTTATATATATATATATATATATATATATATATATATATATATATATATATATATATATATATATATATATATATATATCTAATTTTCGTGATACTGTTACTTAGTACAGACAATAGAATCGTTATCTAAAAATTCACATCTTTTTCCACAATTGTTTTTTTGCACAAAATGAAGATAAAAATAATTTTACTCACAAAGACTTATCCTGCGGTGAGTATGAAAAATATCTATTGCACTGGAAATTTGAATTATTATGCCTTTCCTCCATACAATTCATAGCTGACATTTACTCGAAAAACCCACTTGTACAAAAAAACCAAGAAAGATGCCAAGAAACAACAGGAACATCGCTACTACCATGATCTAGATTCCATCTCATGTGGGTATCCCAGCGAATGAAGCAGCGGACTAATCCGCAAAGCTTGCAAAATCCTCTGATCTTGGTGTTACAAACGTTGTGGTTCATGCAGATCTAATTCAATCAATAAAGAATAGAATCATTAAAGGATGGCAAACTCAATGGCAAAATTATACCAGCAAGCTGCACAAAATTCAACCGAAAATTCACAAAGAAAGCATATTAGCCCTGAACAGACAAGACAAAGTAGTAGCTAGGAGACTAAGAATAGGTCATACGAAACTGACGCAAAGTTATTAAATGACATCAGGCGAACAACCCATGTGCGAATACTGAGTGTGATAATATTCCTCTTACTGATGTTGACAATCTGCAGAGAAAGATCAGAACATTGCTTACGAAGTTTGATATGCACCACCCAAAAAGTGCAGTTGAAAAGACTACTTTGTCAAGACATGAGGGCGGTAGAGGATTGGCAGACATCGGCAAATTGTTGGACCAGCAAATAGGGAATCTTCGTAACTATTTCTACAGAAAGTCTGTTGACTCACATCTGCACAGAGTGGTCTGCCAAAATTGATAACTCTACTCCTCTGAAACTGAGTGATGGCCTGGTTGCAAGTTATCAATAATCTAACAACGAGAAGCTACAGAGCTGGAAAGAAAAACCGCTGCACGAGAGGCACATTGATGAAACCACGATGCAAAATGTCGACAAGAAAGCGTCGAACTTCTGGTTGGTCTCAGGCAGAATGTTTCTTGAAACTAAGGGCACACTCCTAGCTATTGAAGACCAGGTTATCCCAACCCATTTTTAACTGAAACACATCGTTAAACACGCAACAGTGAGGGACGACAGTAGCCGATACGAATGCCAAACATCAGAGACAATCTAACATATAAGAGGGGAAGTCAAATATTCGCACCAGCGAAATGCAGAGGGAGACATAACGCTGTAACAAAGCTTGTACATCAAAAAGTGTCATTGAAATGAATTCTTCTATAAAGAGTGTTTTTTTAGAGATATAGAACTTTAAATTGCAATAAAACGACGATGGATCATTCGATTGACAAGAATGTTTTTTTATTCGAAGAATAATGTTGGGACATTACATTTTGAATACGATTTCTGGCATATGACCGCCACGGCTGGCTGGGATGTAGTTCAATCTGGACGTCCAATTTTCGATGACTTTTTCTAACATTTGTGGCCGTATATCGGCAATAACACGGCGAATATTGTCTTCCAAATGGTCAGGCGTTTGTGGCTTATCCACACAGACCAATGGCTTTACATAGCCCCACAGAAAGTAGTCTAGCGGTGTTAAATCACAAGATCTTGGAGCCAATTCACAGGTCCAAAACGTTAAATTAGGAGGTCACCAAACGTGTCTTTCAATAAATCACGAGCTGTGTGACATGTTGCGTAGTCTTGTTGAAACCACAGCTCCTGGACACCATGGTTGTTCAATTCAGGAATGAAAAAGTTAGTAATCATGGCTCTATACCGATCACCATTGACTGTAACGTTCTGGCCATCATCGTTTATTTAGAAGTACGGACCAATGATTCCACCAGCCCATAAAGCGCACCAAACAGTCAGTTTTTCTGGATTTAACGGTGTTTTGACATACAATTGAGGATTATCTTCACCCTAAATGCGGCAGTTTTGTTTGTTGACGTAGCCATTCAACCAGGAGTGCGCTTCATCGCTAAACAAAATTCGCTTGTAAAATCGGTAACAATGGCAATCTCGTTTTTTTGTAAAATTACACTATTTTCAAGCGTTGTTCAGGCGTGAGTCTATTCATGATGAATTGCAAAACCAAACTAAAAATAAATCACTTTTCAACTGTTAAATCGGTCGCCATCTTCAACAGTAATGTCAACTTAAAGTTCTATACTTCTAAAAAAACACACTTTGAAGGAAAATGAGACAGTATAAAAAGGATACTTCTACAAATACATGCCGAAAACAATTAAGGAGAATTATGTGGTGAATTGTGGTGAACAAACAGTTCACCACAAGAGGCCTGACCTAATCCTAATTTTATAAAAGAGCATGAGGAAACTATATTTATCGAGGTGTATCATAATTGAGAAAACATCGAAAAGGCGAGTGCAGAGACAGTGGCATATAAACGTGTTCAAGGCTATTCCAATTATCTTTTGATCCACTGCAATAATACCGAAAAATCTCCTGATAAATATGAGAGAACTTGGACTCGGCGAACATCCCTATAAAGAATTACAAATATTGAAGTTGTTTGCCATAGCAAGGACTGTCGCGTGAAGATCGCCGTCACGGGCCTGATAACTTGGATAGGGCCTCCACCGAGCTTAATCCCTCTGATACATAATATCTGGGATAAGTGAAACATCCCTGTGAGAGAGTGTGAAGCTGTGAGGTTATTATCGGGGAAAATAATATTCTTTATTCATATTCAAATACACTTAACAGTATCTCTGAAATCTAACTGAAATTTGCAAAAAATTAATAAGAATGCAACTATCTCTTAGTTTCATGAAACTACATTAACAAACTTTAACCACATAATTACTTTCATGGACAAAGACAGAAAATTTTGTACAACCCTCACAAAGGAATTATAACTGTGGTTAAAGATTTTTTTCGAAAACTATTATTCTCTAATAATACACTAAATGATATTCTCTCTAGTAATTGAAACTGTATTTCCATATTTACACAATTCTACTAAGCTGTACCTACACTGAACAATATATTACTAGGTACTCAATCTCTAAAATTATCTGATACATTCTCTGATACATAATCTTTCATTAATCAATATATTACAGTAGACCGTCCCCACCTGATATATCCATTTCTTCAGTGCTTTCTTAATGTTCACGATATTAACCATCTCTTTCAAATATATATATATATATATATATATATATATATATATATATATATATATATATATATATATATATATATATATATATATATATATATATATATATATATATATATATATATATGCAAAATTTTAAGTTGAATTTTTGGCGAGAAATAGTAGAGATAGATATGTGAACGTGTACGATGTAATGTCTCCATTATCTTGAGGAACGTTGACCAATTGATTTTTTACCCTGTGGAAGTGAGGCAACGATTTCAACCTCCAAGCATCTTCAGTGACTTCAAGTGTCGTAGAGTTGAATAAACAATTGAAATCAGTCGTTAAATTTCACATATCTTCTATACCCGTAGGATTATTATAACTAATAATTATAATTATAACTAACGCAACCTATTGATATTCTTTTTGCATACATTACCATTTGAGTAACCACATATGTTTTTTACCCTGTAGAGAAAGGTGTTGGTATTTGTTTCGAGTCACCTATATTGTTGTACGTATGTTTGATTAGCGTGCAAAACAACTGATCCCCTTTTTAACAAAACAACTGTTGTATTGTTAATTTGTTCAAATGAAGTTGAATATGCACTTCCCCAAGCAATTATTTCATATCACATTGCTAACTTAGAAATTGCCTGATATGCCATTTTTCTAATGAGTACTCCCATTTACACTAACCAGATATTTCAATCTAGGAATATTACCTTTAAGCTCCAATATTAAATTATTAATACGTGTATCCCATTTCAATCGTGAATCTAGAATGACACCCAAGTATTGATCTGATATCTTTTTTATGGAGATTTTCAACAGCAGTTTTTGTTAAATCTATAGTTTTTTTATTAATGTATCATACGCACCACCCTACGCAACTATACCATATCGCACCAGAGACTCTGCCAAAGCTAAATTATTGTTAGATGTTTTACGTCTACAATAATTAAAAGGTGTTTTAATTTCCAGCATGATTCCTAAATACCTATTTATATTCGTATAAGAATAATATGGTAAATGTGTTATCTGCTGTCTTGATGTCTTCCTTCTGCTGTCTTAGGATGTATTTTGTTTTTCTATATTTATAGTTAATACATGTTGCCTGAAACATTTATTGATATTCACAAAATCAGGTTCAGCTTTGGTTTTGTTCCAGTTACTTGTTGTAAGTAAGTAAGATATTGCAGTGTCATCAACGAAACTGATTTTCCCTTCACTCTCAGACTGCAAAATTTTATTCATATAGATGGTAAATAGAATTGGTCCTAATATGTTTCCTTGAGGTACCCCAAACTCAATGTTTGTTGATATATTGAAAGGCTGACAGCTTTTTTATAACTGAACATTTGTATCAGTTTTTTTAGGTATTTCGGTTTGGCTTCGGCTAAGTGGTGGTTGTGTTGTAGAGCGCTCTTTCGAAATTTGTCTATTTCAGAGAGATAAATTGAAAGTTTTTATTGAAATTTAATACCATATCACAGATTATGTTATAGATGTTACGTAAATAATTGAAACAGTTTCAAATTCTAATTATTAATCGAGTTCTTCATAAAAATTGTGTTTCAATCATCGTTTTCAAGTTACCGAAGTTCAATAATTGCGGCCCTTTTAACATCTGGTAAACATCTAGTCACTAGTGCGACCGATAATACCCTTGATTCTAAGAATCCTTCTCAGAGTATGGCCATCATTCTTTGAAAAAGGAAACCTACGATCTGTTCTTCGTGATCTATTCGTTCTACTTGTAACTTTAAAAGAGTGAAAGAATAATTCTGTCATAATGGTGAATTGTACTGCCTGTTCATCGGCTGTTAACAAAAAAAACCATCTGTTTCGTGCGATGCATGTAAAAAGCCCTATCACGTTATCTGCGTTACTGAAACGGAGAACCTTTTAGAGCTTTTACGAAATATACCGGGGTTATCATGGAAGTGTATGAGCTGCATCAAAAGTTGCATTACACTCAATTCTGAGGAACTTATTAATCTGCTGGATAACAGAATTAAAAATGCAGTCGCATCATTGGAGAGTCAAATTGTGACTATGAAATCGGACATGGCAAAAAATTTTGACGGTTCCCTTCCCATACAGCCCAACGTTAAAAAATATTCAGATGTTCTCAAAGACAAATCCCAACCTGCTGTCATTATAAGACCAAGAAAAAACGATCAACCATTAGTGCAAACCAAATCTGACATATTGCGGCACTTAAATCCTACTAGTGAAAACCTCCAGTTGACAAAAGTTAAAACTGTCAAAGATGGAGGATTATTGATAGCATGCCATGATAATTCAAAAGTGAAAGAAATTATTGAAGGCGAATTGGCAGACACCTATGAGATCAAAGAGGTCAGTGGTATCCATCCTCGTTTGAGGGTTGTTGGTATGGCCGAAAATTTGTCTGAAAACAATCTTCGTAGCAATATCTTATCGACGAATTCAAAAATATTTCAAAATGGTTCTGAATTCAAGGTGGTGAAAATCTTTCCAACGGAAAAAAATCCCAACATTTGGCAGTCAATAATTCAAGTGAATAAATCTGACTACGAACGGGCTCTGCAATCAGGAAACGTGTTTGTTGGCTTAACCAGTTGTTCTGTCTATGACGCAGTTGAACCTCATCGATGCTTCAAATGCAACGAATTCAATCATACATCGCGGAGTTGCAGGAAAACACTTTCCTGTCCGATATGCAGTGAGGCTCATGAGTTGATGAGCTTGAGTTTGACTCAACTGTGTCAAACTACCTAATAAAGATATTGATATTAATCATGCAGTTTGGTAAAAGCATAAATGTACAGCTTATGTAGAATCTTGTTAAAAGTTTAGAATTAGTAACTTTAACATTAAGTAGCAACTAGGTGGCGGATTGCAGAATCCTCTCCAGTGTAGTGAAAGCTCCAAATCAAATATGGGTAAGAGTGAAACTTGTCTTAATATCTATTATCAGAATACGCGGGGACTTCGAACAAAAACAGTACAGTTTCATAATAATATCGTACAGCATCAATTTGACGTAGTAGCTCTAACGGAAACTTGGCTGGATTCGTCCTTTTCGGGTAGAGAACTTTTCTCGGAAGACTATAATGTTTTCAGAGCTGATAGAAAATTTTTGAAAACCGAATTGTCACGCGGACGAGGTGTGCTCTAGGCTGTTTATCATGACATCTTATCGTCTCAGATTAAGCTTCCTACAGTTTTCTCTAGCTTTACTTTAGTAGATATTTTATTGATTAAACTAAAGATGTCAACTGGAAATCTTTTCATTTTAATTATGTATATACCTCCAAGCACAACTGTAAATGTCTATGAACAACTGTTTGATGCAATGCAGTCACTTGACTTTCTGTACGAACATAAAGTTATTATTCTGGGAGATTTTAACATAACAGGTTATGCTGAATCGTTAGTTAATAACAATCAAAACCTTAACACATATACTTCCTATTCAATAATTTTGCTAATATTTTTAACATTCAATTCAATTTTGTGCATAACAACTTCGATAAAATTCTTGATTTGGTGTTTTATAACCGTGATTGAGAGGTAGTGAAATTTTTTGATCCTTGTGTGCCTGAAGACTCACACCATCCAGCTCTTCAGGTACAATGCAATATTAATAAAAAATTAGTTAGAACAAAAAACTTCCAGATATCTTTTGATAAATGTTATAACTTTCGTAAAGCAAACTATCCGATGATGTATGACCTGATATGTAATGCTGACTGGAATTTTCTGGAGACAGCTGTAAGTGCTGAAGATGCGTGTAAGCTATTTATATGGAAAGTTATACAGTATATTTGATAAATGTGTGCCGATGCTTAGTGAGAAACACAAAAATCGATATCCTCCGTGGTTTAATTCTTCGGTTATTAGAGATATTCGTTGTAAAGCGAAATGTCATATCCTGTTTAGAAAAACAGGCAACCATGAAGCATATATTGAATTCTCCAGACTAAGAGCCAAAATAAAAACTGATATTTCTCGTTTGCACAGTGATTACGTTAAATCTCTTGAATCAAATATAAATCAGAATCCAAATAAGTTCTGGGCGTTTTTCAATAACGTGAAATATGGTACAACGGTTTCTAACGTAATGAGTTACAATGATAATTTACTAAATACTCCGGAAGAAATATTGAATGGGTTCGCAGATTATTTCAGTAAATCGTACATAACACTATCTCAGTTCGATAGAGAAACAACAAACAACACATCGGCTCAGTTATTAAATATATCCGAATTCAATGAAAATGATATTTTGGTGGTTCTCAAAAAAGTTAAACCTAAAAAGACAACCGGCCCTGACGATATCCCTGCCTTTATTTTAAAAGATTGTGCCTATATTCTTGCCCGTCCTCTTATGTTTTTGTTCAACATATGCAAAAAATCGTGTACGATTCTTTCCTTGTGGAAACAATCAAAAGTTTGCCCAGTATTTAAGAAAGGCGGTAAATCAGATATTTGTAATTTTAGGCCCATTTCGATCATTTGTAATGTCTGCAAAGTATTTGAAAGTGTTCTACATAAAAAAATTTCGCATCATGTTAATCCCATGATTTCATCACTCCAACATGGTTTTTATGAAAGGTTGTTCAACAATTTCTAATCTAACATGTATTACTCAGTACATTGCTGAGGGTATTGATAATCTCAAACAGACTGATGTGATATACATGGACTTCTCTAAAGCGTTTGACAGGCTTGACCACGGTATTCTATTGAATAAACTAGGCACTTTCGGGCTTTCGACATCGCTCATCAAACTTTTCGAATCGTATTTGATAGGCAGAAAGCAACGCGTTTTTAGCCGTGGGTATACATCAATTGAATACTGTGCTTCATCTGGAGTGCCCCAAGGTTCAATACTTGGTCCTCTGCTTTTTACAATGTTCATAAATGATATAACCGATGTCATTGATGTTGAGGGTTTATTGTTCGCAGATGACTTTAAGATTTTTCATTATGTTTCCAGCATCGGTGACTGTGAACACTTTGCAAGAAACTTGCGTAACGTTGTAAATTGGTGTGATTTCAACAAATCAAACCTCAACATCCCCAAATATCTGGTAATGCCGTTCTCCACAAAATATAATTTGATTAATTTCAAGTATAAAATTGGTGATAATATTTTGGAAAGACCCAATACATTTATTGACCTTGGCGTAACCTTTGATTCTCAACTAACTTTCGTGCCACATATCAATGCTACAGTACCCACTGCCTGTAGAGTATATGGTTTCATTATTCGCGTTGGAAAGGAATTTAGCAATATATCAACTCTGAAAACATTGTATTGTGCTTTCAAGATCTAAACTCGAATACGGATCAACAGTCTGGAATCCTGGTTATCAGTTACACATTGATCAACTGGAGTCTATACAACGAAAGTTCCTGAAAGTTTTGAGCTTCAGAATTGATGGAATATATCCACATATAGGCATACAACATGAAACGCTTACAAGTCGACATAATGTGGACACACTCAGTACGCGAAGAAAATGCCATGCAATAATCTTCTTGCATAAAATAATTAACGATAAAGTGAAATGTCAGGAATTATTGCAAAAGCTTATTTTCATTGACCTAAGAGTTTCTTCCAGAAGCGCATTCACTTTCTACCTTCCAGCAGCTAGAACGAATGTTCTAAAATTTTCGCCATTGCACACGATTTGTGAACAATGTATTATTTTAGGAGCTAAGGTGGATATTTTCAACTGTTCTGTTACTGATAGTAAGGCAAGTTTCCTTGATATACATAATCTCTGATAAAACAATTATTTATATGTATTCACAGAATTCATATTCACTCATATAAGTGTTAATATGTGAATGTATATGTATTTGTGTGTTTAAATTTATATGTATGTATAAGTTTGGTCAGCATTTAAGTTTTTTTTTTTACTTCTATAATTATTTTATTTCATTCCATCAGTTGTGATTCATATCACAAACTCTTTCATTTAAAATGAAACAAAATTGGAACTTTTGTACTACCAATTTTGTTTTTTCTTTCATTTAAAATAAAACAAAATTGGACTTTTGTACTACCAATTTTGTTTTTTCTATATGTTGTGTGTCCTGTTTTGTAATTAGGACTTGTCCTGTAAAACAGTGTATGTTAAATAATTAAATGAATAAATAAATAAACAAATCAGTAATACCACTAAATGTTATAATATAAGTGATCAACTTGTTCATATAGAAATATGGAAGTACTGGAAATTTATTTCAGATATAAAATCTATCTGTGCTCTAAAACAAAAAAATATATAATTTATCAGAATATAATTGATAACATTTGCTGCAAAGGTAAATCATATTTGGAAATCAGTAACTTTGATTTCAAAAGGCAAATTGAAATTGTTGTTAGAATAATATCAACCTTAATTGTAATTAACGTTAAACCAAATACTCATATTGTCAACCTAGTATTCCAGAATTAATACTTAATATCAAATCACAAACCAACAGGAATGGTCCATAAATTTCAATTTTGTTTTCTATCAATAGTAAATTATTTATCTTTTCTTCATATAGATATAAGAAGGGTTCCATTCTTCTCGTTTTGTTGCCGCTCTTATAGTTCTCGTAGCATTTTTCGTGTTTGTGCAAAAACAATAAGGATTTATAGATAAATAATCCATTTAGCGTTAATATTTTTTTTGTTCTAAATAATCCTCTGCACGAGTCTCTCAACTTCATTCTATACATCGTTCTCAACGCTAGTTTCTGTATAACAAAAACCCGATTCCATTGGGAACTACTTCCCCAAAATATGACCCCATAAGAAAGAAGCGGCTGAAAATTTGAAAAATAGATTACCATTAAGGTATCTATATCGACATGGTGCTTCATAACATTGAGAGAAAACACCACAGAGCAAAGTCTCCTAGTCAAATAATCTATATGTTCTTTAAATTTTAGTTTGCAGTCCAGATATACTCCCAAAAATTTGGCACTAGAAGCTATTGGTAATTCAATATCCTCCAGTGCCAAAGACCGAGGTGCACGCTGGACTGATCGGTCAGTTTGAAAGAATATACAATCTGTCTTGTTAACGTTGATAATAAGCCGGTTCTGATTACACCAATTTTTAACAACTTTGAAAGAATGTTTGCAATCCTGCATTGCAGCAGCTTCGTTCGTCGCTGTGATAACTATATTTGTGTCATCTGCATATATGGTTGTATTTGCATTATGTGGCAATACCCTTGGAAGATCATTGATGTATAGTATGAAGAGAAGAGGTCCCAGTATGCTGCCTTGTGGAACTCCCATTGAAGTGTTTAAATACTTGGAGATGTAACCATCATCTGTACCAATCTTCACATACTGGACTCGATTCTTCAGGTAACTTTTGAGTAAATCAAGTTGTTTGTTCCTTATTCCACAATAATTCAACTTTGTAAGAAGCCTTTCATGTTCAACACAATCGAACGCTTTGGATAGATCCAGAAAAAGAGCAATTGGGATTTCTCCTTTCTCCAGGGCAATCAGTATAGATTGAGTGAGTTCCAAAATTGCAGTTTCTGTTCCCCTGCTTGGCAAGAATCCATGTTGGTTTTCATTGAAGACTTGAAATTTCTTAAAGAAACTCAAAAGTCTATTAGCCAGTAATTTTTCAAAGATTTTCGAAAAAGATGATAGTATGCTTATTGGTCGGTAGCTGTCTGGTTCGTCGATAGGTCCTTTCTTGTAAATTGGTTTTATAATAGCAATCTTTAGTTTGTCTGGAAAAATTCCCTCTATGAAGGACATGTTTATGATATACCTAAGAGGTTCTGCAATATATTTTATTGATCTTTTAATGATTTTATTTGGAATTCCGTCATGTCCGCAAGTTGTTGTGTTTTTTAGATGTTTAACCACATTTTCTATTTCTGTTGTGGTTACTTCGAAAACGTAAAAGGAGTTTTCCAAATATTGCATATTTACACCTTCATTACTGACAGGGAGCATTTTACATAAATCTGGGGCAGCATTAATAAAATAATTGTTAAATCTATCAGCTGTTTCTTCTGGATCACCTGATGGTACCAACATTTTAGATTGTGCACTTGATTTGTTGAGTAGTGTGTTTACAATATGCCACGTGGATTTTGATTTATTGTCAGATTTGTTAATTTTTTCAGCATAGTAGGCTTGTTTAGTCTTGGAAATGGTCAGATCATATTGTCTTTTTAGCTTTTTGTACATTTCAACAGTGTTCGCATTGTATCTGGAGATGAGGTAAAATATATCCAATTGATTTTTCAATAATTTAATATTAGGGTCATTCATTACGGTATTTTTAGTAGATCTATTTTTGGAAGCCTCTGTAAATGGAAAACACTCTTCAAATGCTTGTTTGATTTGTTGAAAAAAGTACTCCCACATCTCATTGATTTGGCAGGTTTTGTATGAGTAAATTTCATCCCAATTTATTTTCATAATAATGCTTTCAAATTTCATCAGTGCATTCTCTGAGTATATACGTATATTCTGCATTCTTGTGTAAGTATGGTTGTCCATATTTACACTAAGCCTGAAAGTCTGTGCTGCATGATCTGATAAATGTGGTTGAGAAACGGTAGTAACGCCCTCCGATATGTTTGTGAAAATATTATCGTTACACGTTGAAGAGTGAGAAGTTATTCGTGTTGGCTCACAGATCCTTATAACAACATTGTGTGTGTCAAGTATTGACTTCAGCATCTTTACTTCGTTGCTCTCTCCTTTGAGTACATCGATGTTGAAATCGCCTGCTATAATGAACTTGATATCAGATTCACCATTCAGAATCTCCAGTACCAACAACAGCCTTTCAAAGAAAATGTTGATGTTAGCCACCGGCTGAGTGTTAGGTCTGTAAATGCATACGACTATTAACTTGAAATTTTTATTTATTTTACATTCAATTGCAGAGCACTCAAAAATATTTGCAACTGATAGCTTCCCAATGTCTGGTCTTGGTTTGCAGTCCAGACGATCACAGCTGAATATAGCACAACCCCCATGTTTGTTTTTTAATCTGCAGAAACTAGCAATCTGCTTGTACCCAGTAATTTGAAACTTTTCTAGTTGATCCGTAGTCTGCCAGTGTTCTGTTAGGGCAAGTATATCAATATTATCATCTATAAGAAATTTTTCTAGGCCGTTAAAAGACGTTGCTAGACATTGTATATTCAAATGTGTAACATTCAACGTGTTGGGCTTGAATGCGATAGCAGAAGTGTTTACATTGGTTTTGGGTTTCAGGAGGCGACTATTGTCTGCCTGCGCTTCAGAAAAAACCTCTTGATTTTCACACCTTCTGGCCAGAAGGACGGACTCATTGCTTGATCCAATGATTCAAATGGTAATGTCACCTTGAAGGAGGAATAAATATCAGGCCTTCTTGAACTTAACTTGTCGCATGTGACACCCTGTATACTTTGTTTGATATAATTTTCAAGATCCGCTGCTTCCGTTGTTGGACTGAGTCTTGAAACATGTATAAACGCCAGGGACTTCTTTGGCGCCGCGACTAAAACATTCGATTTAGTAGTACCAATTATATATATAGTTCTTCATAAGCATATTTTCAGCATATATTAGAATATATGTTTTGTAACAACATATTTATAATGTTCTGTAAAATTTGATATATAAGCAATGATGTTGAAATTTTTTAGTTTTTTTATGATTGAATGAATAATAATTATAATAACAAATTTGATAACTGAACAACGAAAATCGAGAAACTGAGAAATTAGAATATTTCTATGATTAGGTAATTAAAATATATTTCCTGCTTCTTTTCAATAAGAATTTACAACAATTAATTCACATAAAAGTAACCACTGGTTGCATACTCGCAAGCACCCCTTATTTTGACCCAATCCCATTCTTTAAAACCAGGCGCTCATGAACTGCACATTTTGAATAATTTCAAATAATCCTCTTCCAAATCCAGTCGGCCTTGTATTTGGCTTGCTGAGATCCTGTTCGACTGCAATGCGCAGGCTTCGTTCACTTATTTCTGATCGTATTGATCGTTGGTTGTCCACAGTCGACCAGACGAACTGAGCACTGTGATATCTAATTAAATTTCAAGAATTTATGTAATATGGGTTACTTCATCGATAATTTGTCATTAAATTTTCGTCGGAATCGTCATAAATAGTGAAAATGTGTTGTTATGTAAAGAGTTTTCGTCACAATCATGTTATTTCTATGTTATATTCAAATACTTCAGAGAAATTGATCATATATTTCATTTGCTTGGGAAGTTGTATTCTGCCCTTACAGCATTTTGACGTTATTAATCTGCTAAATGAATGCTTATTGTCATTTTGGATTGCTTGGTGTTTATTGTATTTTGTTTTAATGATAAAATGGGAATAGTTTGTTGAAATTGATTATTGCTCAACTTGCTCTTCCTTTTTTTTTGAAGATAACTATGCGAATTCTCATTTCTAGGATGTGGTAGATCTTGCTAACGCGATCAGTGCTGACCATCAGTGAAGTTTCCCTGTAGGCATATTAAAAATCATAAATCTGTTTAGAATTTACTAAATTGTTTTTTTGCTTATATGCTTTTATCTTTTACTCAAATGTTAATTGGTTATAACAAAGTCAATTCGAGTCATCATTTATGGAAATAATTAACGTCAGGCAGCATTGAGCGACGCGGCCCAGAGAGAGAAAAAACAATTTTCCGCTACAGGGGACCGCGCGGGTCGCGGTGTTGGGTACCCCTGTACTCAAATAAGTCTACCTATAGTAGATTTTAGAAAATAAATACCAAAGAGTGTTATGTCAGAACCATCAATACCCAAAGCATCGGGCCGAACGACAAGAAGAAAGCACGTTCTTCAGAAAAAAGCAGGATCTTCTTTGAAGGTGCGTCCGTCTTGTGTAGAATGTTACAAAAAAAAAATGTGTCTACATCTTGGCGTCTAATAGACAGAAACAAGACCAAAAAAGCACCTACTTCTCTAATGCATGCCCAGACAAACCATTTCTATGTGTTGAATGTTTTGCCAACGTTCATATATAATTTATAGGTATTTTTATTATTACTTTCCTTTTTTGGTATGGCTATTTGGTATCGTTGTTATCTACCAAAATGTTAGAGAAAGTTTTACTTTTCATTGAGTTTAATTTTAGAAAAAAATCGTTTTGATTTTTTTGTGGTTTTTTTCAATAAATTTATTTGTATGGTAATTGTTGTTTTTCTTTATCTTAAAAAGTTGTTAAATTTTTCAAAAACCAACTTGATATGGAAAAGCTAGAGGGCCACGAGGTCAATTAATATGAGATTTAGTTTCACATCACTGACCGACAAGGCCTGGACAGGAAACTGCGTTTTTTTTCTCGGCATAAAACGTTTTAATACATAATAATACCTAAACATTGTCACCACCAAAAATATTAGGAGTGGTGGCAACCGCTGGTGGCAAAATTTTCTGAATTTCTGGTTAAACATAGTGACCTTGAAGATTTTATCATGCATTTTAGAGTCATATCTCCTTATAAATTTTTGAACGGAAATGTGGTATGATATGTCATTCAAGAAGTAATTAACTGAACAGACTGAATACATGCGAATTAGGAGAAAAATTTTTGGGTTAGTAAACTGCGTCTTTAAATCAAATCTAAATACGGTAAATGTGAATATGCAGAACGAATTATATGGCTTCTATCTGTCGATCGAGTGTAGAAGGCCGCTTAGTCCAATATGCAGGTGATAGATATAGTTATCAATATTCAAACGGTGTGTAAAACCAAAAAATGCAATTTCAAAACAGATTTTGGCTGAAGATACTAATAATTGCTCTGAATAGACCAGGGTCGATAATTTAGGAAATGGTAAAAAAATAATAGTTGGATGAAATCCATTAAAAAAGGACGAGAATATAACAAAAATGAAAGGAAAAATAATTTACGGTCGATCTGATGTCGATAGTGCGGTGTACCTCGATTACCGACAAAACTACAAGTCCTTTGGAAAAAAAATTAAATGACGAAGTTGTAGGTAATAAAGAGACCTACAACTTTTGTGATCAAATTTTTTTCACATAACCTCAAAATTTATGTGAAAAATTTAAATAATTAAGTTTTGGGTTTTTTATTTTCAACTTATGCAAAAAAAAAATTTTTCACGAAATTTTACGAAAAACTACCTTTCTGTCCTACAGACATTGTAATTTTCTCGAGTTGAAATATTTATTTCTTCACCTTATTTTGACTTAGGTAATATCGAAAAAACACCCTAATTTTCAATAGAAAATTCTCACGTCAAAATGTCAGCTTTTTAAAAAAAGTCGGAGAGTTTTTTGTTCGTTGAAATCTCTTATTTCTGATAATGTAAAAAAATATAGACATTACTATGGTAAATGTTCTCTTCAAAGAAAGAACTCGAATCCGAAACTTTTTTATTTTCACTATGTATAATTTTGAGCTTTTTAGTAAAATTTACACTTGAATTACTTGAAAAACATAAGATTCTATGTTACATTGATGAAAAAAAAATTTCAAATCGATAAATCATAAGATTGCAAGAAATATAGGATTTAAAGGGGCGAAAAAAAATTTCGGATTCGAGTTAAATAATTTGAAATTTTAGTGTAATTTCTATATTTTCCATTGTGTGTAGTGTAATACATGTGTTGTTGATAATTTACCGAAATCTCTACATCAAACTATAAAAAACAAAGTGTTCAGTGCGCTTATCGATTTCATTGACACAATATCAATTTTGTGTTGTTTAAGACTTTCGTAGTTTGAAGTTAAATATTTTACGTTGTCAGTTTTAATCCTCTATTCATCAATTTTCTATAGCGTAATATAGATGCTAGTGATGATAGTTTGTGGATAACATAACATTAAATTATAAGAACGGAGCGTTTTATGTGTACCGATTTCATCGAATCGAAATCAAATTTGTGTTCTGTTTTGAGTAAGAATTACTTGCAAATAATTTTTTTGTGAAATATAGTTTATAACGATTTTTTCGAACTATTAATAAATACACATAATTAATAAATAGATAGCAGTAATAAAATGATCTATATAATCCATGAATAAATTGAAGAAATTCAAATAGCATTTGTATACTGTCACTTGGGGATTGGGAATGTCTGACAACTTTAAAGCCCCAGAACTCGAGACTGCCGAGAATTTGAATTGAATTGAGTTAGTTTCTGTTGAAGCATATAATAAAACGAGAGTATTTCGTAAAGATCAACATTTATTAAATATTGATAATTGAACATTCATTAAATATAAAATAAAATTATAATAGTTTTAATTTCAAATTATGTCTGAAAAATTGATATGAATTGATAGTTTATGTCTTAAAATCACACAAATAATCACTTTTGAATGATTGAATATATAATTATGAAACAATTTAGTAGTAATCATACAAATTATCATCTAATAAATAAGAATTGAAATTAATAAGAATTAAAAAATAATTGAGACAAATTATTATCATCTTATATTCAGCCAAAACCTGTCAAATCCTCAAATTTTAACACTAATGAACATTTTCCACGAAGGAGTAGTTTATTTATACGACATCAGCTTCTCCTTGGCAAAGTGTAGTGTGAAAAGAGGAAAAACTCTTTAAGATATGAAAGATTTCCTCAAGAGGCAAAATTCATTTCCACTCATTCAACTATTATAAAACCAAATACACAAATATATAACAGCTGGACCAAAAATAATCCAATTAATGATACAAAATATCACATTCTATTTTGACGTCCCAAAATTATCGGTAAATATATAATATATTTTTAATTGCACATAATTCGAAAAATGAAGAATATTAAACAAAATCAAAAATCATAGTAACTAAAAACAAATGACATGGAATTTATTGTTACTAAAAATAAATGAACTCGGATGTTGTTTCGGATGTACTCTGACAAAATTCTGATAAATGAACTAAATTCACACAAATAATGGAAAACAAAGAACTTCATCAATTTAATATGGAAATATAGGCAATCATAATTTCAATAATCATGAAAATATGAAAATTTCAGGAATTGAACTGATAATAAATATTCAGCCCTTCTGGAAATTATACATATTCAAAAACATCAAATATCGTAAATGAGTCAGTTCAAAATAGAGAGATTCTTCGAAATCCTCAGATACCATGCCCTTTTCAACACACAATAGTAGAAAATGATATCAAAATATACCAATTTTACATCTTAATAAATAATGTTCAGATTACAAATTAAAATATGTATTTCATCATTTCTTTGAAAAATTGTTGTGAATTTATAATTAATTGATATAATTATCTGAATCATAGCAAATTTTTATTTGGTCATAACATATAATTTATCATAACAAAAGAACAAAATGTAACATTCCTGTGAAATTAAACTTTTTGAAAAAGCAGAGCTAGGTATAAAAAAGTTGAAAGAGAAAACTGTGCTTTAATGATCTTGATGAAATGCATTATATAGATCAATATAAATCCTTGATGTGTTCAACTATTCATTCAATAATTTAAGATTATTTGTTGAATGTTTATATATATATATATATATATATATATATATATATATATATATATATATATATATATATATATATATATATATTTCATTATCAGAATGAAGAGATTTTAACGAACAAAAAACTCTCCAACTTTTTTCAAAAAGCTGATATTAAGTCAGTTTTTTCGATATTAAGTCAAAATAAGTGGAAAAAATTAATATTTCAAATCAAAAAAGAAGCAGTGTTTTTAGGACATAGGAAAGGTGAGTTTTCACCAAATTTCGTGAAAAAAAATTTTTTTTTGCATAAGACAAAAATAAAAAACGAAAACCTGATTATCTGAATTTTTCACATAAATTTTGAGGTTATGTGAAAAAGTGTGATTACAAAAGTTCTAGGTCTCTTTATAACCTAAAACTTTGTCATTTAATTTTTACCCATAGGACTTGTTGTTTTGCCGGAAATCGAGGTACACCGTTTTTCACCCCTCAAAACACATAAAAAATAAGATCGTCCCTAAATAATTTTTCCTTTCATTTTTGTTATATTCTCGTCCTTTTTTAACGGATTTATTAGTATGTTCAATTAATTAGTATGATTATGACTTAATTCGTTCTATAATTATATATCGAATTGTGCAAAAGTGAATCTTTGTGTGATTTTAAGAAATAAACATATCAGTTTTTCAGAATAAATTTGAAATTGAAACTATTAGAATTATATTTAATGAATGTTTAATTATCAATATTTAATGAACGTTAATTTTTACGAAAAATTCTCTTTTCATTATAACTTTCAACAGGTATTAACTCAATTCTAAACAAATTTTTTAAATTATTCATTGTTCAGGGACTTCCGGGAGCAGTCTCGAATTCTGCGGCTTTGAAATTGTCAGGAATTCACAATCCCCAAGTAAACAGTATACAAATGCTGATTGAATGTATCGATCATTTTATTACTGCTATCTCATTCTTAATTATATTTATTTATTAATTGTTCGTTATTTTCATTATTAGTTTTTTTACCCATGGAAATTGTTGAGTAAATTTGAAATTTTGTGGTGACCCAATTGAATGTTATTTGTCCTTTTGCAAGAAAATAGTTTTCTTTCTTTCGTGCTAAGATTTAACTTGTATTACCATTGGATAGTAGAGGTAAATAATATAAAGAAAAATATTAGACAAAATTAGAGAATGTTAGCTCACGTTGTCCGACGATCGCAGCATTTTAAATTGAGAATTATTGCATAATGATATCCAATTCTCAAGTTTTTTATTTGATGTGTATGAACAGCTTCTGTGTTAATATCTATTACTAAAATAAACCTGAAAAGCCGACAAAGTCAGCGTTAATGTCGCTTGAGGAGATCATCAAGCAAGAAGCAATAAGTGTGCCTGTAGTGACAAGACGAGACGAAAATATCTCACATCTTTGAAGTTTCTTCACTGACACTTCATACCTACTTATTAACGACGTATCAAAGAAACGTGTACCTCCATATACACTGCGCAAATTATACTGAAGAAGCCTGTTAGATTAGAATGAATTATAAGTTTTTCTTCTATAATTTTCTTCTTTCCCTCATAAATTCCCGTGTTCCGAGAATAACTTGTAGAAATATGAACATTTTTATCCACCTCTAGCTAGTACTAATGTTCTGGCTTTTTCACCACTTCATAAAATTTGTGGTGACTTTGAGCCTTTTCATCATCGACATATTTGCATGCTTGCCTGGTGATATCAGACGAGCTCTCGCCTGACTGTTTTTTAGTTATAAGTTTTTTAGATATTAGTTTTTCCTTTATCTTGTGGTTGAGCTTTGATGTCAGCTTGACCACAGAGTTCTCGTTCATCTGTATTGTTTGTACATTATTGATATTATTTCTAGTTTTATTTTTTTATAAGTTGTAAACAATATTGTATTTTCCCACTCAGTAATTGGCCCAAGCTGTGGAGTGGTGTATTTGTAAATGAATAAATAAATAAATAAATAAGAGGAAGGATGAAAAGAAAATATAGTTATAAGGAATACAAGGGAAAAAATTCATTTTTAGTTTTATGGAATAAATATACACTGCAAAAATTATACATGATGGTGCTGTAAGATTAGAATTAAATTATAAGAGAAATGATGAAAAGAAAATATAATAATCAGATATTCAACGAAAAAACCTTTTTATTTTTAGTTTTAGCGTTAAAGAATAAACACTGCGAAAATTATACTTAAGAAGACTGTAAGATTACAATGCAATATAAAATGATAAAAAGAAAACATAATACGTAATAAGGTATCCAAGGAAAAAACCTTTTCATTTTTAGTTTTAGCGATAAATGAATGTACACTGCGCAAATTATACATGAGAAGGCTGTTAGATTAAAATGAATTATAAGAGAACTGATGAAAAGAAAATATGATAAAGTATCCAAGGAACAAACCTTTTTATCTTTAGTTACAGCCATAGATGAATATCCACTGTGCAAATTTTACCTAAGAATGCTGTAATATTAGAATAAAATATAAGAGAAATAATAAAAAGAAAATATAATAATGAAGGTTTCAAGGGAAATAATAATAATAATAATAATAATAATGCTTCTTTATTCCAAATAAAAGTAGAACAATTTAACAAATTGTACACATTGAAATGAAATTGTGTCAATATACAGTACAAATTATGAAGATCCGGTGGGTAACCTTTCCATGTTATAGTCCAAGAATTCTTTGACGCTGTATGGCTCCATCTTCAGAAGCATCTCATAAACAAGACTTTTGAACTTTTTGATGTTCTTCTCAGCTCTCATTGTTGGTCGAATCTTGTTAAAGTATCTTGTACACATGTATTCTGGGCAACGTTCTGTAAATGCAAGTTTGTGTGCTGGATACTTCAACTGAGTGGTCCTAGTGTTGTACTCTGTGGATGTTTTTTGTTCAAAACGATGTTTGTTCTTGAATAGGAACAACAGACATTCCTGAATATGAATGGCCGCAATTGTCAAGAGGCCATTCTCACAGAATTTCCCGCGGCAGGAATCTGCCGATTTCATTTTTAGAATGTATCTAAGAGCTCTTTTTTGGAGTCTTGCAACATTGTCTATATTGGACGCATTGCCATAGAACATACACCCGTATCTAATCCTAGATTCAAATGACGCTTGGTAAACAATTTTTAATGACTCTTTGTCTAGGTATTTATTCAGGACACCTAATGAATAGCAATTGGAACTTAATCTCTTGCTGAGTTCCTCAATATGTTTGTTCCATTTCAAACTTTCGTCCATCCATACTCCCAGAAGCTTAACTGTTTTATCTAGATTCAACTTCTCACCCTGTACACTAATCAGTTTTGGCGTTACAAAGGATGCGTGAGAAGTTTTGAACAGTGTTGCCTGGGTTTTTTGTTTGTTCATGCATAACTGATTATTTATGAACCATTCGTTTGCTTGGCTTAGTGTATTCATGGTTAGTTGTGTAGCTTCAAAACAATTGGTGCTCCTCAAGAGAATGTTGGTGTCGTCTGCATAGTTGATTACTGATACATGGTTGTTAGTCAATTTATCACTCAGATCATTTATAAAAATTATAAAGATTATGGGTCCCAATATACTTCCCTGTGGTACCCCAAATTCAATTGGTAATGTCTCGGAATTTACTTCAGATGTATCGGTGTTAATCGACACCGTCTGGGTCCGGAAATGAAGGTAGGATTTAAACCATTCCAGAGATGTCCCTCTAATTCCATATTGTTCCATTTTTTTGAAGATGTACCCATGATTCAGACTATCGAAAGCCCTTGACAGGTCTAGGAACAAGCCAATTGCAATGTCAGAGTCCTCTAATGCATGAACTATGTTGGCAATGAATTCATATATGGCTGTTTGTGTTGAATACCCCTGACATATGCGTGTTGGGAGGTTGAGAGGATGCTATGTTGACTTAGGAAGGATATTAGCTGTTTACTTATTACTAGTTCAAATAGTTTTGAGAAGGCAGGCAAAAGACTTATTGGTCTATAGTTTTCCATTTCCTCTTTATCGCCTTTTTTATAGATGGGTTTTACTATTGCAGATTTCAACTCCTCAGGAAAAATACCATATTTTAGGGAGTTATTTATGATAAAAGTAACTGGTTTTGCTACTTCTTCCAAACACGCTTTCATAATTGATGTTGGAATTCCATCCTTTCCACAGCTACTTTTGTTTTTCAGTGTTGCACCTAGTTTGATCAATTCCTCTTCACTAATTTGCTGAAAGACTAACGAATTCGGGTTGCGTTTAATATTATTATCAAGATCATCACATATTGTTGTGGTAGCCATGTTTTGAGTTGAAGTTAAAAAATAAGAGTTGAAGTTGTTAGCTACTCGTTTTGGTTCGCCAGGGACTTGGATCGCGTGTTTCTTTTCAGTGCCCTTTATTTCTTTCACAATGTTCCATAGGGTTTTGCTTTTATTGTGTGAGTTTATAATTCGCTCTCTGTATCTTTGGTGCTTTTCTTGTCTCAATAAGTTGTCGTACTCCTTTTTAACTTGTTTGTACGCTTCTTGAAATATGTTATTTTTTGATTTACAAGTGTGTAGAATGTCTAGTCTGGTTTTGCATGTTCTTATTTTATCGCTATTTTCTGCTTGTGTCTGACTTTTTTATTCTTTAGTAACATACACCTTAAGGGGTAGCTTATTTGGAATTCTGTTTGAAAAAGTTCACTGAAACAGTTCCATTGTGTATCCACGTCCTTGTCGTCATATTCATGTATTTGGTTCCAGTTGACTTTTTTTAGTCTTTCTCTAAGGTTATCCAAATTTTCCTTATTCATTATCCTCCTGTGAATATATTGCTTGGTCTCAGTTTTATTAGTGAAGTTGATGGAAATCAATTGTGCAGTATTGTGGTCTGACATATAAGTCGGAATATTTTGGCTTTGATATTGTAAGTTGTTGGTAAATATATTGTCTAAGCATGATTTGCTAGTTGAGGTAGTCCTAGTTGGCGTCTGTATTGTCAGAAAGACACCAAACGAGTTGAGTAGATCACGTAGAATCGCTCTATTCACATCCACTTCATTCATCTGGTCTATATTAAAGTCTCCTCCAATTATGACTGTATTTTTGTTCCAACAGATTATATCCAAAACCTGTTCAAATATTTTAAAGAAAGTTTCTGTATTACCAGGGGGTCTATATAGTGAAAGAATAGTGATTAAATTACCTTCATAATTTAAATCGACTGCTGCTATTTCTATTACTCTTTTTACCGACATATTTACTAAATCTTTGCGCTCTTTGAAAATGCATCCGTTTTTTAGATAAATTGCACTTCCTCCATGCTCATTATCACTTCGACAGTATGCACTGGATAGAACAAAGTCCTTAATACCATAATTTTCCATTTGTTCACTTGTTTTCCAATGTTCAGTTACACAGATTGCGTGGATTGCATTGTTTTTAGTAAACTGTTTTATTAACATTTCTAATTGGTCTATGCTATTTCCAATGGACTGTACATTTTGATGTAATACCGAGTAGTAGACATTTCTATTTTTTGATTCTTGTGGAGAGACTATGTTTACTTCAGTCTTTCTCTGGATTTTGCCAGATTGTATAAAAAATTGCTTATGCTCGTGCCTTCAGGCCATAATTCTGGTTTTTTAATGTTTTCATGCAAACTAGAAGGAGCTGTTATTATATACGATTTATATATATCCGGATATTTAGAATAACCCAGTTGTATTTCTACTTGTTTGATACCATTTTCTAACAAATGTTTCCTTATAGATTCTACCGTACTGTTAGCATCTATTCTGCTGATGTAGACAGAAACCATTTTCTGAACTCCTTTAAGAGCTGAGTTTTTATTATTTCCTATAATCTCAGGATGACGTTTCTTTTTGTGTTTTATGATTTTGAAATCTTCCTCTTTCTTTTCTATATGAGTCTGTTGAGTTTCAATAGATTTTATACCATAATTTGTGTTCGACTCTCTGTTTGTGTGATCCTTTGCCTTATTTAGAGATGTTTTAGTATTTACCTTACTTTTTCCAGTGTCAATTTTTGGGTTAACTGGCTTAACATTCTGTATATCTAGGTTAATTATATCATGCATTAGTTGCCGTTGATCTTGTAGGATGCTGTTTTCTGGGATTTGTACATTTTCCTTTATTTCAATTGAATTCGATTTTTCCGAATTCTTCGTAGCTTCACTGAAAAGTATTGGTTTCAGCGGTAGGTTTAGCTGTTTTTTCAGGTTAGAGATTTTTTTGTCTAAACTGTCGCTGAGTTTCTGTAGTTTTTCCTCAATCTGTTTATCGAGATTGACTTGTAAATTTCGGAATATGATTTTTAATTGATCATTTGTAATTATATCATTTTGGTTAGCGCTTGGAGAAGGATTAAGTTGTTTAGTTTCGCTACAATTCTCTATGTGAAGGTGCATCTCCTCCTTATTTTTTCCATTCAACGCATTTATTTGTTTTTGCTTTTCCGCATTCATCACTTCTAGATTGTCATTTTTTTCTTTCAGTTTGTCACATTCATCTTGTGTATTTCTATACTTTAACTGTGTTTTTTCTAAAGTGTCTTTTAATTGGTCAATTTTTGCCAATAAATTATTGTTTTCTGAGTCTTTTTGCTTCAGTTTTACGTTATACTCGATATTTTGTTGTTCATTGGTTTTACTATCCTTTTGAAGATTTTTAATTTTTTCTTCTAAGGATATTATGTAAGTTTTCATATCTTCAGCCGTCTTTATCATGGCTGAGTTTTCATCACAAATTTTTTGATGTGAGGTTTTGTTTTCCTTCAGGATATTAATCTCTTGTTTAAGTTTTCTATTTTTCTGCATCAATGTGTCAATATTGCCTGTATCCTCCCTGCATTGTGGGCAGTACAGAATAACTTTTCTTTTCAATAGTGCAAAGCATTTCTCCTCTGAGGCTGTAAAATTGCCACATTCCTTACACTTCGTAATTCCGCAACTGTCGCAGTTAAATAAGGTATATTTGTCACCTTCTAACGAGCAGCCACTGCATTTCATTTTCCGTTTTTATTGAAATACAGTCTCAGCTGATAGAATTATCTTCTGATTAATTGACCACCTGATAAGATCGTCCTTAAGTTTTTTCACACGTCATATGCTTACTGTTTATCAGATTATCTCTCCTTCTTATCTGTTCTTCACTCGGTTTGCTGTTTTCACTCAACTATTAGTCTAATTTTCAGTTCAAGTTTCAGTTTCACGTCACTTTTTGTGGAAATATTAAGCACATTCGTTTCTTAGCTACATTTTGGTATAAGTTTCTCAAAGTTTCCTCACTTATAAACCATAGATATTCAACTATAAGTTTCTCAAAGTTTCCTCACTTATTATAACCAACCATAGATATTCAACTTTAACGCAGAGCAAAATTAACACAACCTCGCACCACGATTCGAAGTTACAGCAAAACTGTTTTATTGAGATTTTTTGGAGTCTTCTGCAATTCGTCATCTCATCCACTCCATAGAGTAATACGACGATCGCTTGCGGTTAAGATGAGAAGCTCTCGGGATTATAATGAAGATTGATAATTTCGAGCGGAGACATTATAAATCAGAGTTTTAGATTGGAGTGTTTGAACAAAACCTGCTGCAAAATTATCAAAATCCTTTCATATTTTGAAGCAAATATTTTTTCAATTAGAACAAAAGTCACAGAGCTAACTCTACTTTTTCACTTCATGTTTCGAGAAACTTGTACATTCGGTATGAGCTCACTCGTGACATTTTGAGTAACATAACCAATTTTTTTTTCACCTTTTTCGGCGCAGAAAAAAAATTTCTTCTCTTTTATTTCCAACTTAACCTCACTTTACAGCTAGACTCATTACTTGACACCTAGGTTTCGTTCATCTCTTGGATGAAACATTATGTTAAAAACAATAAATTAAAATTAACACACTTGGTTTAAGTTTCACTGAATATATTAAAACGTTAGATATGTTTCGGGTGGTTAACCCATTATCAAGAGTATACAATATTACTGAATTTCAAATTCTACAGCTTTCACTAATTCATCTTAAACCACAGAGTTTAACAGTGGTTTCACGGAAAAATCCACCTGGTCATTGCAAATAGGTAAATTCTTCTTTTTGGCTATCGAAATTTCCAAGACTTCAAGGATATCCAATTTTTTGCTCTTACTACCTGAGTGTACCTACTATTTCGGTCTTCCTGGGATCCAAGAAATGATTAAAAATGTTAAATGCAGTGTTCAGAAAACCACGTGTTAGGTTTATCAACAATATTGATTTTCTATTTTCATCGATTCTTTTTTGTATAAAATCGGTAGAATGTGTAGAATCTGTCTACAAACATCTAGGTGATGTTATAATTTGATTTACAACCAGGTATGCAACAAACTTTCGTCACTTTAAGAGAATATACTTATTAGAAATTTACCTATTGCAAGCTTGAAACTTACTGAATCATCTACGGAATACCTTTCCTCTAGACTATATTCCACGAAAAAAAAATTATTTGTCAGTAATCCTTACCCAAAACACAACACAAATTTGATTTCGATTCGATGAAATCGGTGGTACACACAAAAAACTTCGTTTTTATAATCCGATGTTATGTTAATCGTAAAATATTTAACTTCAAACTTCGAAAACTTAAACAACACAAAATTGATTCTGTGTCACGGAAATTGGTAAGCACACTAAACACTTTTTTTATAGTTTGATGTTGAGATTTCAACTAATTATCAACAACAGCACATGTATTACACTATACACAATTGAAAAATATAGAATTTATACTAAAAGCTCAAATTATTTAACTTTTAACTGCGAAAGTTTTGAGAAACGTCCTATTTGAATTCGTATACAAGCTCAAGTAATGGCGGGGTTGTAAAATTCCATAGATCACCAGCGCCACAGTGCCATATACTCATTTCATGGCCTGTTTAAAGTAGGCCGTGCAAGTTACTTAAATTAAGGATAAAATTAGTTGAGATAATTGTTCAGCTTAATACTTAATATATAGCTATACCGAGATTGAATTCTCGCTCAACTCTTGGTGAAACATAATTAAATATTAAATTAAATTAAACTCTTGGCTTAATGTTTCACAAAGCCGTTGTTATCTACTTGTATTGTAAACGTATAAGTAGGTAATATGTAGAAAGTGGACTGTATGTTAATTTTAAGGAGAAGCTAATTCGTCAAACAACGTACTGAGAATAAATATGTTTAAATGCAAAGTAATATAATGAATAAAAAAAGTAAAGTAATCAATCAATGTAATTCATGTACATACGACACTCCACTTACTCCAGGTAGTCCAGGAAAGGAATAGAGACTTGCAAGGGCAACTAGATGTGGAATTGTCCTTTGGAGTCAATTGCCGTAATAAGTTTGCAAGGCACTATATATTTTGTAGTAAAGGATGTACGTTTTAGTATTAATAGTATTCACTATCAAATATCCGTCACTCACGACGTCTTGTACCAGAATGTCTCTCTTATTTTCGGTTTCATCACATCTCGTCAAATGGAGGTATTCAGGATGATCATATGGTAAACAATGGAACGGGTTAAGTATAATGCGTATGCATGATTTAATGTAATAAAGAAAAAGAAGTAATCTAAAGATATTATATTCCGTCCATCATCAACTATCATTCATAACAATTTAGTCAAGACGAACCACTACTATTAACTAATTTCTTTTAGTTTCCTGTAGATAGCGGTGTATATCTTATATATCTTAGAAAAATTTTATTGTATTGAATGTTTACACCTGAAGTGAATATGCAAAGCTTAGAAGTTTGATGAAGAAAGAGTATTGTTTGTTTTCTTGTCCTACCGTGCATTTTTTGCATGAATAAAATAAGCAAATGCATAACACATCGTCAGCATATCACTACCATCTATGTTCATCTTTTGTTGTTATTATTTAACTATCAGGCCCAGCAAACCATCTTTTTATAAATTTTTCAATATCTTCAAAGACGTGTTCTACTATTTGTGCTACTTTGGAGCATTATTCATCCAGAGTGTAGCCAAGAGGATTACCATAGTCTAAGAAAATGTGTAACACTTTTCAATATAACACATATGATGTTTCGAAAGTGATAAACCTGTCAATTTTATAGTTGGACAATAGGTTAATAATTTAACAAGTACTTCTTCCTTATATCTCCTAATAAGTTTTTGGAAGGAAATGTGGAATGATATGTCATTCAAGAAGTAATTAACTGAACAGACTGAATACATGCGAATTAGATGAAAAATATGTGTGTTGGTAAACTGCGTCTCTAAATGAAATCTACATGGTAAATGTGAACAGACAGAACGAATATATGGCTTCTATCTGTCGATCGAGTGTAGAAGTCCGCTTAGTCCAACGTGCAGGTGATAAATATAGTTATCAAGATTCAAACGTTGCGAGAAACCGAAAAATACAATTTTGTGTACATCACTTCGCTTTTCATTGCCTCATTTATAATATTGTTGGACATTTAATAGAGGGAATTTGTACGATTTCGAATTGCAGATGAAGAAGTCTTAAACATTAAATATAAGTCTTAAATTAATTAACTAGGTATGTCTTTAAATGACATTTTTATCCATTTTACACGCCATAATTCACGGCGTTCTTTTTTTCAAAAGCTGACGTCATTCATTCACTTATCCATTAAACGATTAAATAAAATCAAGGAGAATATTTAATTACTTACAACAGGTCGAAATAAGATTATAATTATTTTTGTACTCTAGTACCGAGATAACCTAAAGAAAAACTTCATTTTATCCTATAATACTTATTATAAAGTAATTATTTCAATATACTCAATAATTAATGCTTATTCTTGTGTAAGAATGGAAAATAAGATGTAAAGCAGTAAGTCGTCTCCTCTTCGTTAAGTTTGAACAATACTACAAGAAGCGAAAAACAAAGATATCAGGTGCGGTTTTTTCCAGCTTGTCATAATAATCAGTCCGTCCAAGCGCGGCGTGGCGGACCGAGAGTTGCCACGTCATCGTAATTTCGGTAATGGAGGGGGCACACGAACGCAGGAAGTCGTCCAAAAACATGTGACGGATTATACACGCCCGGGTTGGACGGCAGGGAGGAAATAACACAGGGCCGGGATGAAGAGTGGAACAAGAAAGATTGAACAGTTCAAATTTATTTTCATAAAAAATTTTATTACCAGGACACAGAAATATTGTAATCTTAAGACCTCAAACTCGTAGTGAAAGAATGCATATGAAGTACACATCAATGTATAATACTACTACAGTATGAATAATATTTAACTATTCCTTCAAAATATATGCTTGTCTGAAAAATAGTTGTACAGTTTAAAACCGATTCCGTACGGCCAAAGAACACGATGGGAATCTATGGGAATTTTGCTATTGAATTGAGTTCGGTAAATCAGAATCAAACCAAGTATATTTTCTTTCTTTCAGTTTCAGTTTTCTAGTGAATGCTGAGTATCGCTAGTCACACGTTTCTTACTACGATAATAACAATAATAAATTGTCTTCATTAAGTACTCTAATAATACAGTACCTACAACATAAGAAGAGGTGAAGTTCAGCATAAGCTACTCAACTTAACCCTTATAAATCGAAAAGCATAATAAATATATATATATATATATATATATATATATATATATATATATATATATATATATATATATATATATATATATATATATATATATATATATATATATATATATATATATATATATATATATATATATATATATAGAGAGAGAGAGAGAGAGAGAGAGAGAGAGTTTCAAGATTCACAAATCATTCATACTAATGAATACTGGGATTCGTAATCGAAATATTTCAACCTGGAGATGGAATCAACAATAAATGAACACACCTGTAAAGGAAGTCTCCAATGCTAGGCCTCCTCGTGAATTCTCCGGGTTTGGAGATTTGGTCAACGTATCGCCAATGTGGCGTCTATTTATCCTTTACGGAGTCTTCAACCGACAAAGTTTACAACGAATGAAAAATTTTTCAGCGGTGAAAAGTACAAAAGACAAAAACACTATTCTCGGTATAGACAGCAACTTAATTGGAAGCAGCCGTTGACACGTGTTTCGAGCTTATTAGCTCTCCTCAGAACGGCGTAACCAAGTTCAAGTTGTACGAACCTGGAGATGCAATCAACAATTAATGAACACACTGTAAAGGAAGTCTCCAATGCTAGACCTCCACGTGAATTCTATGGGTTTGGAGATTTGGTCAACGTATCGCCAATGTGGCGACTATTTATCCTTTACGGAGTCTTCAACCGACAAAGTTTACAACGAATGAAAAATTTTTCTGCGGTGAAAAGTACAAAGGACAAAAACACAATTCTCGGTATAGACCGCAACTTAATTGGAAGCAGCTGTTGACATGTGTTTCGAGCTTATTGGATCTCCTCAGAACGGCGTAGCCAAGTTCAAGGTGTACGAACCTGGAGATGCAATCAACAATAAATGAACACACCTGTAAAGGAAGTCACCGCAGAAAAAGTTTTCATTCATTATATATATATATATATATATATATATATATATATATATATATATATATATATATATATATATATATATATATATAACAATAATAATAAAATGATGTAAACACTCTATTAAGCACGCTGAGCCCCCAGAAAAAATCCATAGTAAGAGAGCATGGAAGAAAATGAGGTAGTATATGCCATAAGTGGAACACCATTGAAAATGGCAACTGCGTTATAGGTGAAACATCTTCTAAAGCCACGTAAACCATATTTAGGAATTTCCAACATGTTCCTAAACCTCAAAATGCGTCCACGAATACTACCACTGGTGGTAGCTTATTAACGGAACAAGCTTATTTCTGAAGTAGGAGGGTACGAATGCAAGATCAAAGAATATGCTGAAGAACCAGTTAGATATTTTA